>OX393576.1:64977527-65487527 GCA_947652605.1 Elmis aenea
ACAGGAAGAAGAACAAATTGAACTGGTTAAACGATGTTGTCCGGGATTTCAGGAGAACGCGCAGAAATCTAAATGTGTGCCACAATGTTCGAAAACCAACTGCATCCATGGCGATTGTGATGACAACAATATATGCATTTGCCATGCTGGATATCTGAACAAACATTGTAACGAATGTAAGTTAATTAAACAATTAATGCGAGAAATATAAAGTTATAAGATTACAAAAGCATTACATACACTTTCAGCATGCGAAGCATCATGGGGTAAACACTGTGAATTTGATTGTTTATGCGTACGAGGCGAATGTGATCCTTCAAATGGTAACTGCAACTGTCCACCAGGATGGATGGGTAAAAGGTGACATTTATAATTCTCAAAAAGAACCATAATAACGGTAAATTTAATCAATCCTTTTTTTACAGATGTGAGGACAAGTGCCCATACAATCGATATGGGTACAACTGCAAAGGTTTTTGCGAGTGTGGCAAACAAAAACCATGTAATCCCGTGTCTGGAGAATGCCCGCCCTTTGACACAACACAATTTAAAGCTACAAAAGGAACATCAACACTGGAAACAACAAATAAACTATTTACACCACCGAGTGCAGAAGTATTGAGCGCATCACCTACAAACATCGAAAATAGGACAATAAAAATATATCCAGCTATACAAAAGCATTTTACTTTTGATGTAACAACAGAAAGTGTTGTTAATTCACGAAAACATTCTCCAGTATATGGTACATATAAAACTTTTAGTGATACAAAAAAAAATAGATCTGACGTACTATTTTCGATAACCAGTTACGATAGTGCAACAGAAAAAATTGACAGTCAACTATCATCAACATACGTCAATAATCAAACTACAGTTCTAAATAATAGCGACACGACTCAAAACAATATTAATCATGTACCTGTTTCAATAAACGAGCTGGTTAAAACACCAAAAGACACAATCACTTACGAATCGACAACTTTAGCCAATCATAGTCCTGCAGGATTAAATAACGATAAACATAAAACTGTATATGACGCAGAAAAAGACAAACAGCCTGTTCCTGTTTTAATAAACAAACATGATAAAACAATTAGAACACCAAACAGTCCCGAATTGACCACCTTAGCCAGTCATGATCGTGCAGGATTAAATATCAATACACATACAACTTTGCATGACACAGAAAAAAAAATTTATCACATACCAGTTTTAATGAACATAAATGATAAAACAGCAGGAGAAGCAATTCAAGAATCGACAACTTTAGCCAATATTAATACACACACAACTTTATATGACACAGAAAAAAATATGTATCACATACCAGCTTTAATGAACAAACATGATAACACAGCAGAAGAAACCAATCAAGAATCGACCACTTTAGCCGGTCATAGTCCTGCAGGATTAAATATCAATACACATACCACTTCATATGACAAAGAAAACAAAATTTATCGCATACCAGTTTTAATGAACAAACATGATAAAACAGCAGAGGAAACAAATCAAGAATCGGCCAATATAGCAGGTCATAGTCCTGCAGGAAATATCAATACACATACACCTTTATATGACACAGAAAAAAATATGTATCCCGTACCTATATTAGTTAACAAACATGATAGAATAGCAGAAGAAGCTAATCAAAAATCGACAACTTCAAACACTCATAGTCCTGCAGGATTAAATATCAATACACATACAACTTTGCATGACACAGAAAAAAATATGTATCCTGCACCTGTTTTAATAAATAAACATGATAGAACAGCAGACGAAACAAATAATCGCGAATCGACAACTTTAGCTAATCATCGTCCTGCAGGAATAAACATAAATACCCATACAACTTTATATGATACAGAAAAAACTAACCATCGCGTAACAATATTAACGAACAAACATGATAAAACAGCAGAAGAAACTTATCAAGAATCGACAACTTTAGCCGGTCATGGTCCAGCAAGATTAAATATCAATACACATACCACTTTGCATGACACAGAAAAAAATATGTATCCTGTACCTATTTTAATTAACCAACATGATAGAATAGCAAAGGAAACAAATAATCGCGAATCGACAACTTTAGCTAATCATCGTCCTGCAGGAATAAACATAAATACACATACAACTTTATATGATACAGAAAAAAATAATCTTCACGTACCAATATTAACGAACAAACATGATAAAACAGCAGAAGAAACTTATCAAGAATCGACAACTTTAGCCGGTCATGGTCCAGCAAGATTAAATATCAATACACATACCACTTTGCATGACACAGAAAAAAATATGTATCCTGTACCTATTTTAATTAACCAACATGATAGAATAGCAAAGGAAACAAATAATCGCGAATCGACAACTTTAGCTAATCATCGTCCTGCAGGAATAAACATAAATACACATACAACTTTATATGATACAGAAAAAAATAATCTTCACGTACCAATATTAACGAACAAACATGATAAAACAGCAGAAGAAGCTTATCAAGAGTCGACAACTTCAACCGGTCATGGTCCAGCAGGATTAAATATCAATACACATACCACTTTGCATGACACAGCAAAAAATATGTATCCTGCACCTGTTTTAATAAATAAACATGATAGAACAGCAGACGAAACAAATAATCGCGAATCGACAACTTTAGTTAATCATCGTCCTGCAGGAATAAACATAAATACACATACAATTTTATATGATACAGAAAAAAATAATCTTCACGTACCAATATTAACGAACAAACATGATAGAACAGCAGAAGAAGCTTATCAAGAGTCGACAACTTCAACCGGTCATGGTCCAGCAGGATTAAATATCAATACACATACCACTTTGCATGACACAGAAAAAAATATGTATCCTGCACCTGTTTTAATAAATAAACATGATAGAACAGCAGACGAAACAAATAATCGCGAATCGACAACTTTAGCTAATCATCGTCCTGCAGGAATAAACATAAATACACATACAACTTTATATGATACAGAAAAAACTTATCATCACATACCAATATTAACGAACAAACGTGATAGAACAGCAGAAGAAGCTTATCAAGAGTCGACAACTTCAACCGGTCATGGTTCAGCAGGATTAAATATCAATACACATACCACTTTGCATGACACAGAAAAAAATATGTATCATGTACCTTATTTAATAAATAAACATGATAGAACAGCAGACGAAACAAATAATCGCGAACCAACAACTTTAACTAATTATCGTCCTGCAGGAATAAACATAAATACCCATACGACTTTATATGATACAGAAAAAAATAATCGTCACGTACCAATATTAACGAAACAACATGATAAAACAGCAGAAGAAGCTTATCAAGAATCGACAACGTTAGCCAGTCATAGTCCAGCAGGACTAAATACCAATACACATACCACTTTATATAATGCAGAAAAAAACATTTATCACGTGCCAGTTTTAATGAACAAAAATGATAGAACAGCCGAAGAAGCTAATCAAGATTTGACAACTTTAGCTTATCATAGTCCTGCAGGAATAAACACTAAGATACATACAGTCTCGTATGGTACACAAGAAAATATTGATCCCATACGAATTACTACAAACCAACATAATAAACCAAAAGAAAAAAATTACAATGAAGAATCGTCAACTTTAGCAAGCAACAGTCGTGCAAGCACTGCAGGAATAAACTTCGACACACAACCATCTTTATATGATACCAAAGAAAATATGTACCATGTACCTATATTTACAAACAAACAGGATAAAACAAGCGAAAAAAATTACAATTACGAATCTTCAACCTTAGCCGACAAGAATCCATTAAGTCCTTCAGCGAAAAACATAGGTACACATACAACTGTAAATGATAAAGAAAACAAAATGTATCATATACCTATTTTTAAAAGTAAACATGATAAAACAACAGAAAAAAATTATAATCACGAATCCTCAAGCTTAGCCAATATCAGTCCTGCGAGTACTGCAGGAATGGGTGTTGATACACCAACAATTTTACATGATTCAGAAAAAAAACTGTATCACGTACCTCTTTTTAAAAACCAACGTGATAAAACAATAGAAGACATTTACGATCACGAATCGTCAACTTTAGCCAATAGTCCTGCAGGATTGAATGTCAAAAACGTTTCTTTATATGGCGTACAAGACAATCTTGATTTTCCCTACTTAACCAGCTCTGGTGAAACAACGGGAAAAAATTACAACCTCGCGTCGTCCTCATCGGCCAACAATAGTCCTACAGTTTCGAAGAACGTAAATCTAACAACAAAAGAGAAATTAATAAACGAAGATATAACGCAAGCAACGTTACACAGCGCGGAAGTTGACAAAGTACTCGAGTCTATTTCGCATGTAACAACGCATGTGAACAAAACAGACAAACAGGAACAAGTATTTGTTAATAAAAAGATTACTGAACGTCTTGTATCCGTTACACAATCCTCTAACGTTGATCCAAAAGCGAAAGTAAGCGCATTGGAGGTCAATATATCTAGTACAGTAGCGTTGGATGGCTTGTGGTTTAGCGACGATGAATCGTACCTGAAGAAAGAAGAACCAATTCCATTCATGAGAAACGAATTAATTTTTTTCATAAGCATTATTATAGGATGTGCATTCACATTAATTCTAGTCACCTTTGTCGTACTGACTGTTAGAATACACAAACGACGAAAGCTTAAAAGAAAAACTCCAAAAACAACGGACACTTTGTCACGAGAAGATAATACCATCCTGCCTTTACCTTTTTACAAGAAAAGCACTTATCAAGTTCCATTACCTGGTATGACATAATTAAATAAATAGCATCGTAGTATATATTAGTTGCATCGCATGAGTACCAAACATTTCCACTGTAAATATTTTTTAAGTAAATCTAATAATAATTTCTCACAGCTTTAAAAACGCAGTTAAATATTTACGTACAATTTTATTAAAAATAGACACCGTGTAAATAAAAAACTAACTTCGCCTAATATAGTAACAAGGTTTTAATTAATTAAAAAGTCTGTAGATAATAAGTATATTTGCAAAAATATGTTTCTTAACGTGTGACACGATGAAAGATTTTGTATAGAAATGTGTACCAAATATTATACACAAAGTATCGTATCAGACAGGTTTCTCGTACAAAATGCTGTATAGTTTCTCGCATGCACAAGCATTCCATACAGTTTCTTGTACAGAAAATACAATAGGGCGAGTTCTATTTGCAAGCAAGTTTTGATACAGAAACTGCGTGCTACAGATGCGCATTCAGTTCGTGATTAATGGAGACTAACAGCTGATTTTGAACGTCTGCAGCTAAAGGAAATATAAACAATAAAAATTCCTGTTAACAGTTCATTCTTGGTAATCGGAAGCAGGATGTTGTTATTCTTTAAAATGGCTATTACAAGGGATAAATACCTTGATTTAAGAGGGAGTGCATATCTGTGTTTATACTGTTTAGGCGCATGGGCATGGGCAGTAACTTGTACATAAAATTGTCAGACAGTTTCAAATGAATGGAATTCTGTACTGAAATCTGTACAAGAAAAATAATAGAAGATATTTTGTATTACATTTTATATAGAAATTTGCACCGTGTCACGCGGGCCTTAAACTACTTCACAGGTAAAACCAAATTAAGCCAATATTGATCATTGTCAATATTAACTGGTCACTACACAAAATAATAGAAACAATTCAAAACACTTGAATTATTTAAAGAACTAACCCAAAAAAATGTAGAATTATCTCATTACCACAACAAAGAATTTAAATATTCTTAAGTACTAAAAAAACTGTTTACTCAATTATTTGTTGTCCCAATTCTAAGACTCAATTTATATTTATAAATAAATAAACATAACAGTCCAACTACTTAAATATCTGTAAATTTTAAAAGGTCCATAAATCAAACCTCATCCCATTTATCAAAAATAGTGTAAAAATGCAGGAATTTTTAAGGATCTGTACATTCATCTTAAAACACCCAGTATATTTATTCTAGCTTACTTACCTTATTATTTTACTTGTTAACTTTATACAAGTCTACCTTAAGAAGCGCAAATTAAAAAACATTTTCTTGTTAAGCAGTGGCGGCGCACAGTGTTAGCTGATAGGTGTATTAAGTAGTACAAAATTCGCACTCAATGAACGCAAAAAGTGTTTTTAAAAAAATTAATTGACATGTTTTTGAGTTTAAAATATAAATTTCTTTAAATTTCATAATACGGATTTTCTAAAAAAAAATTGCGCACATTATGACTGGAAGACTGGATCAATATGATTTAGTCCAACAAGAATTGTCCAACAAGAATTGCTTGACTTCGTAAAAGAACTACAGAAACCACATCCCATTTATAAATATTTCCAGGCTTATTATATTTATTTTGTAGGAATTGTAAACTATACTAACAGAAAAAATCGCAAAAAAAATAAACCTGTCAATTCTAAAATTCGCAATCGTTAATTAGTTAATAAATTTCATTATACATGCATCTAAACCTTATGAATCAAACATGTTGGTTAACATATGGCAATCAAGGACAGTGCAGCTTTCATTTAGTGGTAAATCAATTTATTTAAAAATTTATGTAAAACAAATATAAATAAATATATTGTAATAACAGCCAAGCCACACAACATTTCAACCGACTCCGTGGCGCAACGGTAGCGCGTCTGACTCCAGATCAGAAGGTTGCGTGTTCAAATCACGTCGGGGTCAATTCTTTTTTATATTTTAAAATTATATTGTACCTAATGCAAAAGCAAGTGATTATAGGATAATAAAACTTTTTAGAAGCACCTGCTGAAAAAAGCCCTCCCCACGACACCCCTGAAGATTTAAATGATATTTTAAAGAAAAACAAGTCACTTGATAATTCCATGGTGTATGACATGAATTTATTAAATATTAAAGGTAAGTACGTGATAAAGACAGCAAAGGAATATCGATTTTTTTTATATATTTTATAGATTCATATCTGGTGGATGCAGGCTACGATTATCCTCCTTCTACTGGTAGTTACACAGCAGCTTCTCTTCCTGAACCTCCCGATTTAGACTTTAATAGACCAAATGACTTTAATAGACCAAATGACTTTAATAGACCAAATGATCCAGTATATGATGAAATTCCTTGTTACAAGTACCCAATTTCTCAATCAATACCTTATCAAAATCGAACGACTTCGTATTACATGAACACCAAAACCACAAGGTTATGATAACGAATAAAAACTTATTGTTTATCACTTATACATTAGTTGTAATAAGTATTACTAAAAAAAAATAAATACATAAATTAAAAAAATATATTTATTTCATATTTACTTCATAAATTTCATGTTAATTTTAATTATGTAAGCAACGATTTCGATCTCTTTCTAGAATTTTTTAAGACGTGATTAATGATACATTTAAAAATGTTGAATGCAACATAAAACGATGTAAAAAAAATTGATATGTAAGTTGCATATGTATTTGAAATAATTCAATAAAAAGTTTAAGACCATTTGTTTATTTATACCAGATTCTAAGTCGACAATATTAAAAAAATTAAAAAATATTTGAAAACTACCAACTCGATACTGCTACCATATACTCTGTATGCAAAAATTAGTACTTAATTTGTTGTCTATACTCTATGGTTTCATTCAAAATCCAACATTTTTTAAATCAAAACCCGATTTTTTTTTACTGCACTGAAAATACGAATCGGATAAACCATTTGTATGCAAAATGTGTGTGTATTTAATACTTTTCAACATGATACCCTATATTTTTTGCAGAATTGGTTCAGAATTTTTAGTTTACTAATTGAATTAATCATCATTTTAGTAGCGCTGAATAAAGTTCAGATATAACTTTCAAATTCTCCTATAGGCCACCAACATTTGAAAGTTGTATTGGTTGTTGCATATACATATAATGTATGTAGGTAATGTATTTCTTTAGAGTTCTAGAGTGCCAAGGGAAAAGATCTGGAACATATTGACACAGCATTTCACAGAAATTTATAACATCAGTGAGAGTAAGACAAGGAGGCACATGAAGTCCACTGCTCTTTGTAATTCTTATGGATAGAATAATTAAAGAATGTAGGAAAACACAAAGAAAGCCTATTGGGGTTGGAATAAACTAAAGCCAATATCCTTAACAGAACAAGCTTTTGCAAATGATGTGGTGCTATTAGCAAAAAGCGAAAAGAACTTGCAATTCAATCTAGATATATGGGCAGATACATTAAGTAGATATAATATGAATATTAATATAACAAAGACAAATGCTATGGTTAAAGCGAAAAATCATGAACCAGTTACAATTATTATGCTAGACCAAAAAAAGATAGAGCAGGTGGCAAATTTTAAATATTTAGAACAATAATTGCAGAGAATGGTAAATTGGAGAAAGATCTGAATAACAGAATAGCGGCAGCGACGAAATTTAACTACGCCACTAATACATGTTTGATAAGTAAGAAGGAGATATCAAAAGAAACGAAGACGCGAGTTTTAAATTCAGTGTACGTACCCATTCTCACGTACAGTACAGAAACTTGGACAGTAACGCAAAAACAAAGTATACAGGTACAGGAAATGAGATTTTTGAGAAGAATAGAGGGATGCAGACTGATCGATGAAATCAGTAACGAAAAAGTTCGAAATGACCTAGGAGTAACAAATATTAAGAAAAAGATGGAGACGAATCAATTAAGATGGTTTGGACATCTACTACGCATGCCAGAAAGTAGATACGCGAAAATAGGATGGAAAATGAAGATGGAGGGAAATAGAGGAAGACCAAGAATAATATGGGAAAAAGAAGTGAGGCAGAGACTAGAAGAAAAAGGAGTCAGCTGGAGAGATGTGCCACAATTAGCTAACGATAGGCAGGAGTGGAGGTACATAACAGAAATAGAAAAGCATACCTCGACACCGAAAGGTACAAGAGGAACCGATTAAGAAGAAGAAGTATTTCTTTATAACTTTTGAAACAAGCGAAAGCGATAGACGAAAAAAAAATGTGAAACAGGATTCGAACTGGAACCAGATTATGAATTTGTTTAGAAGAACAAAAATGAGAATGTGTAAGGGAAATATTCGTCAAGACAATTAATTCGCGAGGGTAAAATTAAATTCAATACAAATTAAAGAAAATGTCAGCAGCAAATCCACTTAGAGTAAATTTTGGATGTTAAAATAATACTCATTACCACAAACTTGTTGAAAATTATTGTTGAAACTCGAGAATTTTCTTTTCTTGAGTTGTCTAGAGTCTAGACACACAATTTTTTTAAAGCGCTTATTGACGCCAAAAACAAAGCGTTTTATGCTCACTCCTATCAACCAGTTGTGCTTAGATTTATTCAAATGCAAATTCAATTTTCTCAGCAACGCTGGCTTTAGAACGCTCTCATTTTCTTACGAAAGAAATTATTCTAGATATGAGTAACATAAACAAGTATTGTTTAATTAACAGTGCAAGCTTTACCTAACAACACTGCGTGTTAAGTGGAAATACGGTAATCAAACTTTGAAAACCTATTTCATTTTGGTAAAATTTAATAAACTGTAGTGGCATCCCGATTGCTAAGCCAACAATTGATTTATTAACAACTATTGCCAATATTTACTTAATAACAAATCCTACAAGATATTTCTTAAAACTTAAAAACTTTTTCTTATTTACTATATTTTTGTCTACCTGTCCTTTATTAAGAGCATTATTTAATAAAAATTAGCATTATCCATCAGTGAATACGTTTTAAATGTATTGTAAACGCCTTGAATAAATTGAAGTATTACCTATTAAAAATACGTTTTATACTTTATTTATTTTATGGAAAAATTATGATTTCATGGTAGATGAAATTATAGGGTCCAATTGCACAAAGTAAAACTGGTGCTAAAACACGAGTTAATCCCCAAAACTGAACAACAACAGCGTCAACTAAGCTGCGATTTTGAACAGTTCTATGGCTAACGTGGTTTAACCCCGGGGTTAATCCCGTCCAACTTTTATGAAATCGGGCCTTAATGTTATTCAAACATAATTACTTATTATTACCGTGATTTTTAATAGTAGTAATTTATTTTCACTATAAAAATATTTTTGCATAAGCAAAAATATTATATAAAAATCATTTATTTTACATACTTACAAACTTAAAAAAATTAATTATTGTTATTCTTTGAATTGTTATTGAAAAAACGAATCCTATATCTCTTGTTGAAACTGAAATACCCTTTATTTTGTTTTACTTCAAATATAATTTACAAATGCACCTCCTATGTTTAAATATTTATTGCAAATATAATAATTTTAATATCTTTTGCTTGCTATATTATCAAAATGAAGAATGGCGGCAAATCATTTAACCGATTTATATTGTAACTATTTTGCTGGTGAAAAGGATGTCACAACTACATAGTTTATGATAGCATATCAAAAAAAGTGGTCTCTTTTAATTTATCAGTAATATTTCGCACCACATCCTCACAACAAAAAATATGCATCTGTCTTAACCTTTATTTAGAGCAGCACTGTCTAATTTCGCTGTAAAACATTTTCTTTTTACTGTATGTATAAAAATAGAATGAAAGTTTAGAATAATATAGTGATTAAACAATTACTGTAAAACCGATTAAATCCCTTAAAAATTTAAAGTTGTGAATAAAATATGCATGTATACAAACGCAGAATCACAATTATAATTATTGATGAGTATTTACGTCAGAAACAGTCGGATAATTTAAAAAAAAATACAGGGTGGTCCACTTTTTTGTAGCAGTCGATACAAAAACTCATTTTAAAGCGAATAATCCATACCAACATGGGTCCATAAACGCTTCATTTTAAAGACGTTATCGAAAAAATATCCACAATTTTTAACCGTTCCGAACCAGTAGATATATTTAAACCAAATTTGGTATACAGCATCACAGGTTACCACATTTGGTGAGAATGCCAAGCCCCACAAGCAACCAGTGGCGGAGTTGTGGGGGTTTAGTTTCAATAAATTTTACAAAAAACTAGTACGGCCCTGTTCAAAATCAAACTCGAACTTGTTTTAGGGTAGAGCATTTTATTCTAAACAAAAAGTGTCTCTTGATTTTTCTTCGTATCTGCCACCGTTTGGCGCGAAATTTGATTTATTTTACTATTCTCGCGAAAAATTTGCTCATAAGTTCGATCTCAAAAGCAGAAAATTGCAAGTTGCAGAGTAAATGCTCAAAATTTGGATCATTAATCGTTAATTAAGTGGAACTTCATTCCTCATTATTAGCATGTTCTGTTATTAAAAACGCAAAAATCGGTAATTACTTCTTTATTTCAAACATTAGCGATATTTTTATATACACCAAATTTGGTTTAAATATGTCTAATGGTTGGGAAACGGTGAAAAATTGTCGTTTTTTTTTTGAAAATTTCAACACCTGATCTTTAAAATGAAACGTTTATGGACCCATATTGATATGGAATATTCGCTTTAAAATGAGTTTTTGTATCGACTGTTAAAAGGCCCTGCTACAAAAAAGTGGACCAGCCTGTATATAAATATGAGGCAATCTTTTAAACCACCACCAACTTCCTGACCAGATATGATAAAATTAATTTTGGCACAGAATAACCTTGAGTATCATATTTAAAAAATATTCAGTGGGTAAAATAAAAATTTTGAAAAAGTAGTGGCTGACGTTGATCATCTACATCACTAGACTAAGTTAATTAAAAAAATTATCACCTATTAAATGTACCTGATTTATTGTTTATTTTAGTTTGTTTTTAAGACGCTCTCACCACACCAACCTTTCTCTAAGTGTTATAAGCAAGACGACACAACCAATAAAATAACACGATAACAAACAAGTTCCTGGTACTAATCAGCATCCGTTTATATAATAACAATCTTATAGCAATAACCAAACAAACTCATTGTTAAACATGGCGTTGACGAAGACAGGTGCATCGATTCTCATTGGCATTTTTTATATTTTGACCTGTAATATTGCAGAAAGTCAAAAAGTTAATTTTGCTAAACCTTCTACTGATGGTCTCTGTACCTTAGAAGTGCCGTAAGTATAATAATTTATTGTAATATTATCAATTAAAGGTGTTATTGCAACATAATTTTATAATTGCATTGTATTACTTACATTCTTATATGATCAATACTTTGCTTATTTTGTTATACATTAAAGATTCTGATAAATTGCTCATTATATTGACACGAGTATTGTATGGGTTTTATACGTTTTTTTAAAGAGAAATACTTAATAAATAAAGAAGTGTCCCCTCTTTATGCGAACTCCAGTTCATATAAAACTTTCCAAAGTTACCCCATTTACATAAAATCCGCTTATGAATGAGCAAGGAACCAAACAATTATCAAATAACTATTCGATTAATTTTATAAGCTTGTTTTCGTTTTTTAAAAGTTCTCTTTCAAATCTTAGACGTTGTTTTCACCAAGAATCTTTACAGATATTGTATGCATTACGTGTTATACCTATTAGATCATCGATTATTTCAATGCCAATAATCACATGTTTCTCACTTTCTGTAGAACCATTGACCTACTCAGCCAAGCAGACAGACAAGGAGTCATACCTCCTGGAAATGGGGTTTGTATTACCACTTCAAATATTTTTGACTAGCCTCAACGCATTTACATACGACGATAACATTTTAGAAAATCAAACAATTTGCAGGTTTTAAAAAATCACAAGAAATAGAATTCTTTTTGTAATCGTTTGTTAAATACTGTTTGGCAAAGGGCAAACATTGTATAGTGTTCCTGATTGGAAACTAATTCTCCAGCTACAGTCTTTGTCGGAATTATTTAACTTTTTGTGTTCATTTAATTTTAGACTAAGCCAGGTTTCAGCAAAATTCATATTTGCTGTTCTGGCTGGCGCCTTCAACCTCACACGGCATTTCATTGCGTGCCTGAATGCGATAAAGACTGCGTAAATGGAAACTGCACGGCTCCAAACGTTTGCACTTGCTATCCAGATTATATTTTCGACTTGGACTACAACTGTGTTCCCACCTGCCCTAAAGGATGTCTTAATGGTGTATGCAGTAACAACGGCCAATGTTCTTGCTATTCTGGATATAAGTTGGATCCCAAAGGCAAAATGTGCATACCACAATGTACCGGTGGTTGTGGTACCGGGGGCAATTGCACAGCTCCGGAAGCCTGTTCTTGCAAACCCGGGTAAGTTAAAAAATAAAACAGATAATCGATGCGCAAAAGTATGGAAAGAGACAAATATCTAGAATACTATTGCAGATATTACAATGAAATTTTGTATCTGAGCGTTATGGTGTTTTTCGGATTCAATGAAATGATTAAGGTTGCAATACGACTTCCGGTTCAATCAGAAACGGACTCAAACTTTGACATTTTAAATAAAACACCCTGTATATTCTTACATTTTTGGATTCCTCTTAAAATTTACTTTAAAAAATGTATAAGGTTATATGGGTCAAAATTTTTATAAAAATGTAAATTATACGAAAACGGTTAACTTTTGAGGCACATAACCTTATACATTTTTTAAAGTAAATTTTAAGAGAAATCTAAAAATGTAAAAATATACAGGGTGTTCTACTTAAAATTTCAAAGTTTGAGTCCGTTTCCGGTTGAACCGCAAGTCGTATTGCAACCTTAATATTTTCATCGAATCCGAAAAATACCATAACGCTCAGATACAAAATTTCATTGTTATGTATGTAATAGTGTTCTAGATATTTGACTTTCCATGCTTTTGCACAACCCTGTATTTTAGCCACGCTAGAACTTAATAATTTTGGTTTTATATTAAACATATTGATAATATTGTATGCTAACAGATTAACAAAAAATCCTTCTACTGGCAAATGTGAACACTTCTGCGAAGGTGGATGCCAAGGTGGAGAATGCGTTGCGCCCAATCAGTGTTCCTGCAAACCTGGTTATTTAAAAAAGAATAACGTTTGCGAACCTCAGTGTGCAACTGGATGTAGAAATGGTGCTTGTGTCGCCCCAAATAAATGTTCTTGTCAATCTGGCTATACCCTGAACACCGCTGGAACTTTATGCGAAGCACAGTGCTTAGAACCATGCCTAAATGGCGTTTGTTCCGGTCCAAACACATGCACTTGCAATGATGGTTACATAAAAGATGTTTCTAGACCATCTCTTTGCGTGGCACATTGTCCCAATGGTTGCGAAAATGGGCAGTGTTCAGCTCCTAACTTTTGCATTTGCAATCCTGGATTCATCAAGCAAAAGGGAACTAATAAGTGCGTTACAAGAACACGAAGAGCTGCACTCCATTTGGAACTTCTGCGGGAAAATAATTATTAATTTGTTGAAATATAAATAACTTATGATACTGAACAATGAAGTACTGCACTTTACGATTTTGTTAGCTAAACAATGTATCATGTACTATGTCTGAAATAAAATAATATAGCTGGAATTCTTTATATTTCAATCTAATTTTAAAATGCCAGTAAAAAATAGAACTAAGCCCTAATTAATAACTGCACATCGATCTTTACTTTGCTTATAAATGGTTGTAGGCCATTTATAAGCAAAGTAAGTAAGCAGTTATGAAATAACTGATTGCAGGAAGAATATTTCCAATGAAGGAAATGGATTTTTGGTGTTGGCGAGTGTTGTTGAAGATTCCCATAATAGCACCAGAAAAATCAGTGAGCAGTTAAAGTTAAGTCAAACCTCTGTATCTAGAATATTAAGAAAAAACAAATTTTATCCATATCACATAACAAGGACCAAGGCGATTTTGAAAATCGGGTAGCTATTTGTAAGTAATTGGGTATTGGATAGGATCGGGGAACAACCTAACGTTTTTGATTTTGTTTTATTTACCGACGAGGTGACATTTGATAAAAATGGGTTTATTAACACCCATAACTTCCATTATTATGATACAAACAAACCTCGTTTCATCAGGCCATTGGATCATCAGAATTGATGGTCACAAAATGTATGGGGTGGTTTAGTTGACAATCATTTACTTGGGCCGTATTTTTTAATGGAAATGTCAACGGAGAACGGTATTTGCAATTTTTGAGAAATGAATTTTAAGATCTCATAGTAGACTTGCCTCTTAATATCACGCATAGAACGTGGTTGCAACAGGATGGCCCACCTCCACACTACAGCCAAGAAGTAAGAAGATATTTAAACAATGAATTTCCACAGCGATAGATAGGTCGAGGCCAGCACGATCACCTGACTTTACCAAGCTGGACATTTTCCTATGGGCTTATGTGAAGGAGTTGGTGTACTCCAGCAACCATCGAGGACATACAAATAAGAATTATAAATGCCTTTAGTAGTAGAACTGTTGGTCAACAGCAGGTTTTAACCGAATTCAAATTTGTATACAAGAAGGTGGCCGCCACATTGAACACATAATTAAATCTTGTCTTTTTTGTAATCAAAAATTCGAAAGTTTTGCAGTTGTCTGAAAATATAAAAGACACCCTAAGCTAAGTAATGGATATCTTCTTTGAGTATTTTAAATCGCCTTATATTTTGTCAGGCAATAGATCATTAGAACACTTCTAAAACGCTAAAATTTATTATTAATAAATGTTATTCACAATGATGAGGTTTGTGAAATTTAATCCTCTTAAAAATGAGTAGTTCTAATTGCAATTTGTTATGCAACGTTTGTACAACTCAGATGTTCCAAATAACAAACATATGTTATCTAACCTTTTCGCACGCGAATACAACGCCTGCGTCATGACCTGAAGTAGCCGGGCGTCTCGGCGCCACGCATTCTACAATCTGAGCGCTGTCAACAATGTTTAATAGTGCACATTTACAACTTTTGCGTTACAATTATTAACACGCATACCACGAAACAGGTACGTAATACAGCATGTCATAATTATACGCGATAAAGATTGTTTTAACTCAATTAAAACACGCAAATCTACGATTTTAATTCAGTCATCTCAAACCTATATCGATCGGATGCTCCACTAAAATAAAGATGAAATTTAGATACCACTTTTATGTCACATAAAAAGATTACCAATAAAATCGTTTACTCTTTCAATACTGCAGTGTTTGTAGAACAGTATGGAGATAAGAAATTCACATGTGTTATCTAGGATCAACCATGCTAGTTGATGGCATACCTGCATTGGAAAGTAATGCCTGGTGGCCCTGGAGATGAGGACCATTGTTTTTCTTATGGTGATGATTTTATGCTCTCCCTCCCTCTTAATTGGCCAACGACTGACACCTCCTAGGAAATATCACGCCGACGATGAAGATGATGAGCATCCAGAAATTGATGAAAATGAAGAACTCGACGTTAATGGAACTGGTAAGTTAAATTTTCCCTAGTAGTTAGTAATCATAACATCTAAAATAAGCAATGCTTTGCCATGGTTTAAACTCTACTTTGTTTTTTTTTTGTTGGAAATTAAAATATCGTTAGAAACAGGAGGAAAAACACATTTCACTATTCCAAAGTCAACTTGCCCGTTTAATACGTTTCATGGCTAACTTAGAATAATATTGGTTAAACACGGGTTTTCTTGAGTTCCCGAGCTATTTATAAATACAGATATAGCAACTAAAATCTCATTTAAAAGAGAAAAAACAGATAGCATATGATATATCGATAGAAAGAAGAAAAAAAAAGCACATTCAACTATTCCAAATCAAACTTAACGGTCCATAAGAAAAAATGAAGTTCCGGGTCAGTGCAGGATTTACATATAAGCTACACAAGCTATAAAAAAATTTACCGAGTAAGCAATCGTCATATATACTTAAATATATCATATTTGGCACTGACATATAATAGCTGGACTTATAAAGGGCCCCATATTTCAAATAGCTTAGGGCCTTATCAAGTCTAAATCCGGCCGTGCTCGGGGTAATATCTCAAAAATGAAAAGTGATAAAAAAATCTAAGATAATAGTTACATTCTACATAAAAAGTACCTTCAGAAGGTACAAATAAAATTGTTCTAGCGATTAGGATCAAACAGTTATGAGAGAAAAAAGAAATTGACATTTTTATATTTTTTGCTATAACATCTGAAGCACGAGGAATTTTGTACTTTTAAAAATTGATTGTGGCTTCTCTCATCCTAAGGAAAAATTCATCTAATTTAAACAAACCTGTATCTCCTATAATAAGCGAGATCTCCATGCTGGAAATGTAATCTGGCACACCCTGCATTTTTTCAATAAATGCGTCTGTTACTGTTTCGCTAGTCTTAACTCAATTTCACGAGTTTGAAATTTAATTAGTATTGCGAATATTCACGTCAATCCATTAAAACGTGACCTTATAAAGCTTAATCGAAGTCGTTCTATTAATATTCCATACTGATTGTGAGTTTACAATGCAAGTACAAGAATGAGATACTCGGATTTAACATCGGAAAAATACTTCGATCGATAAAGACTATTTTATGCTTTAAAGTAGTTATTCACCTAATTACTAAAGTACATGTTTAGTCGAAATTCTGGGTAAGCCATTAATATCTGGAACATTCAGATATGGAATGTTCAAGTTTGGAAAATGCACCGATAGAATCATTCAAATCTTGAATCGTTCAACGCTGGAATCACTCAACGCAGAAATCATGCAACGATGGAACCACGCAACACGGGAATCGTTCATCGCTGGAAAGCTCAAATCTGGAATCCAGAAATTAAGAATTTTTGCTGCCCTATACAGGGTGGTGCTTTTTTCGATGCTCACCATTGCTATCTTAGAAACGGTAAGAGATACAAGGTCGGTTAAATTAGAGAAAAGTTGCACATTTTCATGGCGATTGAGAATCTAAAAAGAAATCCTGGATATTTTGACTCGTTTTTGATTTATTACAAAAAAACTGAAAAATGTAATTTTAGAAAAATATTATTATCTTCCCTACCATTGACGCTATTTCATTTAAACTTGGAAACTGTATGTTTTTGGCCGTCCTGGGTTTGATGACGCCAACAGAAATTTTCTAAGCCTTCTAGATTTTAAGTTGCGATAGTCAACTTTTTTATTTCTTATGGCCGCTATATTGGATTTTTACACCATCAGACAGACAAAAAAATTATCTTTTTAGATTGGTAACAAACTCACCTTTTTTTTCAAAAAAACTTGTTGAAATTTGAAAATTTGTATAAATAATCTATAAAGTCGTGAATGTTTTGAAAAACAATTGAAACTATGATATAAATAAAAGTTACAACATTTTATAGGTCTAATAAAATAACGAAATGACAATAAATTTAAAACACCAGATGAATAATTATTTAAATTGTTTAAAGTGCGCGCCGTTATGTATGATGTAGTGGTTAGTCCTCAAATTCATTTCGTCCACTGCCTTTAGGATAGTTTGTCTCGAAATAGAGTCGAAAGCATTTTTGATTTTACCCCGAAGAAGTTCAATATTTTCCGTTAGAGTTGCATAAACAACATCAATGTAAAAGTAATCCATAGGCGTGAAACATGGCGATCGCGGAGGCCAATGAACAGGACCAAACGTACCGTCATGAATTTTGAAAGCGTACATCTAAATTAATATCCTTTTACAATGCGGGCGTTGTGAGGACCAGCTCCTTCTTGCTGAAACTACTGATGATTTTGAATTGTTAATAATGGAAATTTGCCTAACATATCTTCTAAATATGTTTCCAACAATCTTAATTTGGTTATCATTAGACCAATAAAATGTCCTGTAGCTTTTATTTATATTATAATTTCAATTGTTTTTCAGAACATTCGCGATTTTATAGATTATTTATACAAATTTTCAAATTTCAACAAGTTTTTTGAAAGATAAAAGGTATGTTGGTTACCAATCTGAAAAGCTAATTTTTTTGTCTGTCTGATGGTGCAAAAATCCAATAAGGCGGTCATAAGAAATAAAAAAGTTGACTATCACAACTCTTGAAATCTAGAAGGCTTAGAAAACTTCTGTTGGCTTCATCAAACCCAGGACTGTCAAAAACATAAAGTTACCAAGTTTAAATGAAATAGCATCAATGGTAGGGAAGATAATAATATTTTTCTAAAATCACATTTTTCAGTTTTTTTGTAATAAATCAAAAACGAATCAAAATATCCAGGATATCTTTTCCGATTCTTAATCGCCATAAAAATGTGCAACTTTTCTCTAATTTAACCGACCTTGTATCTCTTACCGTTTCCAAAATAGCAATGGTGAGCATCGAAAAAAGCACCACCCTGTATATTACAACAGCCCAAGTATAATATACTTACAGAACACTTCGTTTTATATTTTGTCTTAAATATTATATAGTGGAAGATAAAAACATCGTGTTAATGTAACTCAAGGGCTACAAATTGGGGCAAAGTCGCGTAATTATAATGTATAGTCAATTTCTAAAAGTTGAGTGATTCCAGCGTTAAACGATTCAAGATTGGAATGATTCTGCATTTTCCAGATTTGATTATCCCATATTTGAATATTCCAACTTTTCATGCGGCTCCGAAATTCTATGATTATATAGCTGATACAATAAAACATTGTCGCGAATCGGGTCACAACAAAATACAAAAATAAGTTTGTAGCATTTCTATAGTACCTAATTATAAGTATCAAATTAACAATAACTAACAACAATTTACAGATAAAGGAATGTATGTTGGAACACCATGTGAATTCACTTGCAGTGCGAAGTTACTTCATGTGTATTGCAATCCTGTCACGGGCGTATGTGAATGCGAGAAAAAATATCCAGTTAAACTTAATCCCTCGACTGGCTGCGGCAAACGTTCGTAAATTATCAATAATTTTGTTATTAATTGCTTGAAATATTGAGGCTAATGCGTTTAAATAAAAATCACTTATATTTACTCCTGTAGAAATCGTGTATAGTCAGCGTCAAGTCTGATGGCGAGCGGTAGGGGTGCGCACCAAACACAATTTATTGGAATTGAACACACCTACTTACTTAGTTGTATTGGTATACCCGCCAACGGTTTTAAAGTCCGTGGACCATATTATAGCGTCTGCTGCGCGAAAACACCCCCGACCGCTCGCCATTAAACTTGACGCTGACTATACCAGTTCAAAACTTTGCGTCAGTAGCAATCTTATTGAAGTTAGCTACTAATTGGAGTCTTTAAACTAGTCTGGCAGAGATCCTTCGCCAAAAAGATAACTGATTTTTAATTAAGCTTATCCATATCATCAATTTTATTTATGAGCAAAATTTTAACTTTTTTTTGCATTTTAAGTACAAGTATACAAACACCGAAACATGCTTATTCTAACTTAAGTTTTTTGCAGCAAAACGATTGGGAGAACAATGTTATTATAGGGAAGCCTGTTCATACTCGGATAGGCATTCTTCTTGCATTCAAATACACCATAACGCTGTTTGTCAATGCAAGAATGGCTACCATTCAGTGTCTATACAAAAACCTTCTAAAAGGATATTTTGTGCCGAAGGTGAGTAAAGTTGGCGAATTAATTAATAAAATTGTTTCACAGTAAAAACTAACGTTTTGATCATTATTTATTCGCAAGATACACTAATTCTCAGCCCAGCATTACAATTTCCCTTTCTCACAAGGGAGGGTCACGATACGTTGTCGCTTGAATTTGATTAAGGCTGTGTTTATTGCATCAAGGACATCAAAACTAAATGTTTTCCAAGCTTATACGTGTCATTTCCTTCGGAAAAATAGGAGAAAAACTGGTATAAAAAGGTCATTTTTGCGATCGCGTTGGCCATGAAACCGTCAGAGACAAAATCGAAATTCTTCTTTTTACAAATGCGCGCATCTTTTGCAAGTAAAATGGTGCATAGTTTTTGAAACAATCTTGAACGGTTCCGAAGAAAAACGTCAAAAACGAAACCCCTACATAAGTGCTATGATTTGAGAAGTTGGAGTAAATCTGGGCCCTGTTTCTCAAAACTTAAAAGCCTTGTAATACAAGTCCGTAGCTTAGCTAAACGTGTAGTTTCCATGAAAACTGCACGTGTAGCTAAGCTACTGACTTGTATTACAAGGCTTGTAAGTTTCGAGAAACAGGGCCCTGGTATAACTATATCTATGCGACTTGCATAGGCGTTTAATATAGGGGAAACCGTTTTTACAAAGTCCTCCTTTTTTGCGTTTTTCTCCGGAACCGATTGGAATTTTTTTTAAAACTTCGCAAAGGATGCGCGCCTAGGTAAATAGAAAAATTTTGATTTTGTATCTGACGGTTTCATGGCCAACGCGATCGCAAAAATTACTTTTATTAATCTACTTTTCCGTCTTTCCCCTATTTTTCCTAAGGAAATGGCCAGTGACACGTATAGCTCTGCAAAACGTTTAGTTTTGATGTTCTTGATGCAATAAACACAGCTTAATCAAATTCTAGCGACAACGTATCGTGACCTTCCCTGATTAGAAGCCAATTATTTTGCACTAAAAATTGACTAGATTTAACGAAAATGTATACTGATTCAATTTGTTTTTTAATTTTTGAAATGTAATTTTGCTAAATTTACAACATTTAAACCAATATAAACAATGTAGCTTGCGGGAAGATAGTAAATTAATGCAAAACCTTGTCATATTGTATTAAGCACGTGTGTAAACTTAATAACAAACAAGTCCTGAACACAAACACCACCAAACGTGTTTAACGAATACTTAGCAACATCTTCCAAGAGGACACTGAAAGCTGCACTGGTTTAATGTGAAAATAAATTAAGGTGTTTTTAGCTCATAACATTTTCAACACAGAAATAATTATTATCTAAATATGACAACATTTTAAAATTAAATTTTTTTGGGTCATTCTTTTTTTGGGAGCCTGTCTAGCAGGTTTTTACCGGGCCGGTTGAATTTCCCAGTCCGCTACTGGTTATTGAGTTTATTTTTTTTAGTATAATGCCGTTTGTCTCAACTATTTTGAAATTTAATTTACAAAGTTATTCAAAAAATTTAAAATTTTGAAAATTTTTCTCGAAAACGGCTCTTACGATTTTGTTCAAATTTTAGTATGTTATTGAGTTTAATTTTCTTAGTATAATGCCCTTTGTCTCAACTATTTTGAAATTTAATTTACAAAGTTATTCAAAAAATTAAAAATTTTGAAAATTTTTCTCGAAAACGGCTCACACAATTTTGTTCAAATTTTAGTATGTTATAGAGTTTATTCTTCTTAGTATATAGCTGTTTGTCACAACTATTTTGAAATTTAATTTACAAAGTTATTCAAAAAATTTGAAAATTTTGAAAATTTTTCTTGAAAACGGCTCTTACGATTTTGTTCAAATTTTAGTATGTTATAAAGTTTATTTTTCTTAGTATATAGCTGTTTGTCTCAACTATTTTGAAATTTAATTTACAAAGTTATTCAAAAAAAAAAAAATTCGCTCCCAAAAATAAAAACATCTCGGTCTACAAAAAAATTCGTAACGCCGTTATTAGCGGGCCGAAAATTTTAATTCGGTGTTCAAAATGTAGCTAAAAGACTGGCGCATCCAACGATGTAAAGAAAGTGCAAATAAAACACATTTTGATATCATCCACGGCCGTCTGAAAAAGGTCCTGCAATATGCCAAGAGTTCGCTTGCAAAAATAAAAACATCTCGGTCTACAAAAAAAATCGTAACTCCGTTATTAGCGACCCGAAAATTTTAATTCGGTGTTCAAAATGTAGCTAAAAGACTGGCGCATCCTTCGATGTAAAGAAAGTGCAAATAAAACACTTTTTGATATCATCCACGGCCGTCTGAAAAAGGTCCGGCAATATGCCAAGAGTTCGCTTGCAAAAATAAAAACATCTCGGTCTACAAAAAAAATCGCAACTCCGTTATTAGCGACCCGAAAATTTTGATTCGGTGTTCAAAATGTAGCTAAAAGACTGGCGCATCCAACGATGTAAAGAAAGTGCAAATAAAACACATTTTGATATCATCCACGGCCGTCTGAAAAAGGTCCGGCAATATGCCAAGAGTTCGCTCGCAAAAATAAAAACATCTCGGTCTACAAAAAAAATCGTAACTCCGTTATTAGCGACCCGAAAATTTTGATTCGGTGTTCAAAATGTAGCTAAAAGACTGGCGCATCCAACGATGTAAAGAAAGTGCAAATAAAACACTTTTTGATATCATCCACGGCCGTCTGAAAAAGGTCCGGCAATATGCCAAGAGTTCGCTCGCAAAAATAAAAACATCTCGGTCTACAAAAAAAATCGTAACTCCGTTATTAGCGACCCGAAAATTTTAATTCGGTGTTCAAAATGTAGCTAAAAGACTGGCGCATCCAACGATGTAAAGAAAGTGCAAATAAAACACTTTTTGATATCATCCACGGCCGTCTGAAAAAGGTCCGGCAATATGCCAAGAGCGCTCGCAAAAATAAAAACATCTCGGTCTACAAAAAAAATCGTAACTCCGTTATTAGCGGGCCGAAAATTTTGATTCGGTGTTCAAAATGTAGCTAAAAGACTGGCGCATCCAACGATGTAAAGAAAGTGCAAATAAAACACATTTTGATATCATCCACGGCCGTCTGAAAAAGGTCCGGCAATATGCCGAGAGTTCGCTCGCAAAAATAAAAACATCTCGGTCTACAAAAAAATTCGTAACTCCGTTATTAGCGGGCCGAAAATTTTGATTCGGTGTTCAAAATGTAGCTAAAAGACTGGCGCATCCAACGATGTAAAGAAAGTGCAAATAAAACACTTTTTGATATCATCCACGGCCGTCTGAAAAAGGTCCGGCAATATGCCAAGAGTTCGCTCGCAAAAATAAAAACATCTCGGTCTACAAAAAAAATCGTAACTCCGTTATTAGCGGGCCGAAAATTTTGATTCGGTGTTCAAAATGTAGCTAAAAGACTGGCGCATCCAACGATGTAAAGAAAGTGCAAATAAAACACATTTTGATATCATCCACGGCCGTCTGAAAAAGGTCCGGCAATATGCCGAGAGTTCGCTCGCAAAAATAAAAACATCTCGGTCTACAAAAAAAATCGTAACTCCGTTATTAGCCACCCGAAAATTTTGATTCGGTGTTCAAAATGTAGCTAAAGGACTGGCGCATCCAACGATGTAAAGAAAGTGCAAATAAAACACATTTTGATATCATCCACGGCCGTCTGAAAAAGGTCCGGCAATATGCCGAGAGTTCGCTCGCAAAAATAAAAACATCTCGGTCTACAAAAAAATTCGTAACTCCGTTATTAGCGGGCCGAAAATTTTGATTCGGTGTTCAAAATGTAGCTAAAAGACTGGCGCATCCAACGATGTAAAGAAAGTGCAAATAAAACACTTTTTGATATCATCCACGGCCGTCTGAAAAAGGTCCGGCAATATGCCAAGAGTTCGCTCGCAAAAATAAAAACATCTCGGTCTACAAAAAAATTCGTAACTTCGTTATTAGCGGGCCGAAAATTTTGATTTGGTGTTCAAAATGTAGCTAAAAGACTGGCGCATCCAACGATGTAAAGAAAGTGCAAATAATACACATTTTGATATCATCCACGGCCGTCTGAAAAAGGTCCTTTCAAAAGGTCATACTTGTGATACTTGTCATACTTGTGATCGCGTTGGCTATGAGATTGTGTAGGGAAAAAATCAAAGTTTGTTATAGTTTTTAATCAGGGAAAACTGGAAAAAAAGAAAAGGTGCTCATAAAGAGAGAGAGAGAAAAGGCTAAAAGTACTTCACGAAGTTGCTAAAAAAAATTCAAGTTAAAGTGATTTGTTTGCTTTAGCTTCTAAAGTTAGTGCACCTGATGTTGAAAAATCATTGATCAAGAATAGCATTCATCAAATTCGACAAAAGATGACAATCTAATCTGCCCCATTGAATCAGACACAATTGAAACGTCGATTATCAACGCAAAGTCTTCATGTTCAAGTCTAACTTACCAAGTAACAAATATTTTGAATATTTATCAGCTAGTTGTTTCACAAAACCAACAAGTCAAAATTTTGAGTATTTTTTTAACAAACATCCTTGTCAGCCAACTATTGGTGATATAACTTATTGGCCATTTAAGCCAAATGTTATATTTTACAGAGATGATAAAATAAGCAGACGATGATTATCATATTGTTTAGAAAAAGAATCTCTATTTTGTTCCGTGTGCTTGGCATACAGAACATGAAAATAATAAGATCCATGAAAATTGTGTTTATAGGCATATGCTTAAACTTAAAAGTAAAGATATTTATGGTTTAATATTCTCAAATGAAGGTAGCTTACGTCAAAAAAAAATGCTCTTGAACGCAAGCAAGTATTGGAAAGAATTATAGATGTAAAACTAATTGGAAAAGGGGTTTAGCTTTTCGGGCTCACAGGAATCTACTAATTCACTTTCATTAGAGCATAATGAGACTGAACATGGAATTTTTTTAGAAATAATTTTATTATTAAATAAATACACAAAATATTGTCATTAGTAGAGCAATCTCATAAAAATTATAGCGTTTGGTCCCTCTTGATAAACAGTAAATTTTAAACAGATTTCTTAATGTTTTGGTAACTGGAAGCTATCAACAATTAATATACTTGCGTTAAATATGATACATTTCAAATAAGTATCTGACTGCTATACATTCCAGAATCATGTAGGCTGCGACCTCTGTTAGTGACATTTTCTACTAATATTTTGTATCAGGAGCACATAAAGGAGGTGGCAAGAACTCTACGACAAATGCGACTGTAATAAACAACGTGTTCAAGAGAGACAAACAGCACCTTGCATTTCTAGACTAGATATATAAGTATCAACGTCCAAAACAAAATCTATCTCCTTCTAACTCATCAACAATGTAGCGTGCGTTTAATGTCCGTATTTTCAACATGTTATATCCGTTCAACCATAACAGCTGATCTTAAATGACTTTAAAAAGTTAAATTTTAGCCTTAATAACGTCTTTCAGGGTAAAATAAGAAACATCGGCCTCATAAACTTAACCAAACATTCATTAAATGCAAAATTCAAAACATAAATCGAGAAGAGTTTTGCATTAAGAAACACGCGGTAATTTCAAAAATTAAAAACTATTCATAACTTTTCTTGTACCTTTGACTATTTTATAAATAACAGTTATTTACACTCAGTTGGTTGAAATATTGATAAAAATGCATTTATAAAACGTGTGAATGGAATTTTATGGCATTTTCTTAAATTTACAATATTTTGGCTACAGTCTTTGAGGAAAATTTGCAATTGTCTCTATATTATCTAAAAGACATAATGCATTTCCAGCTAAAGTTTGCTCAAAAAGACCTAAAACAGCTCTTTAAAATTTTTAAAAAACGTTACAAGTGTTGACAAGTGTTTACAGTTTTGCAATGGTCTCCATATTTTCTAAAAATCTTAAAAACACCATAAGCAATGCATTACCAGCTTAAGTTTGTTCAAAAACGTCCTGAAACTATTTTTTACAGCTCTTCAAGATATAATTTTTTCTCAAATAGAAGAGGTGCAGCTATTGCAAAGCTATTATATTTTTCAAAAAAAGTTTACTCTCGCAAGTCTAATATATTTCCCCGTATTTAACGTCATTTCATAGAGTATTTCCTGCAATTTACAAAATAATAAGGTTTATAGGGGTTTCCATTGAAAACAATTAAGTTATGGGGGTACGTCAGCCAAACTGGCTATACATTATACAATTCAAAATCGTGTAGGCCGTGACATCTATCGGTGACATTTTCTACTTATATTTTGTATCAGGAGCACATAAAAGAGGTGACGAGTAAGTTACGACATATGCGACTGTTACAACGAACGTGTTAAAAAGAAACAAACAGAGCCTTTCGTTGCTGGACTAGATATAATATCCAACGTCCGATACTAAATCTATCTCCTTCTAACTTATTAACAATGTAGTGTCCATTTGATGTCCGTATATAAGCATGTTTACATTCATTCAACCATAACAGCTGATCTTAAATGATTTTAAAAAGTTAAATTTTAGCCCGTATAACGTCATTCAAGGTAAAATAAGAAATATTTGCCTCATAAACTAAGACAATCTTTCAATACATACAAAATTCAAAACATAAATTGAGAAAGTTCAGCATTTCAAAACACGCGGTAATTTCAAAAATTAAAAACTCATAAATTTTCTCATCCTTCGACTATTTTTTAAATAACAATTGTTTACTCTCAGTTGGCTTAAATAATGATTAAAAAGTTTAATGTTTATAATCATTAAGACTTGTTCGGAGTTACGCTTGTGTATGTTCTGTGGGAGTTACTTTCATTCAAATAAATAAGACAGACGTTTAAAAAATTCGAGTTATATATTAAAAGAGACTTAAAATTTTCTTCTTTTAATTAGGAGACTAATAAAATGACCTATTAAGAATTTTGTGACCTTCCCTGGTCAGAATGTGGTTTCTAAACTTGACAAATTGCTCCTGTTTTAGATGTTGAAGTCCTGACGACCAATTATTCGACTTTAGCTGGAGTATTATCTGGAATTGCAGTGCTATCTGGATTAATCTGTTTCGTTTTGCATCTTTTTAACCAAAATAGATACAGCGGACGTCACCGTTTTGGTAATGCCAATTTAGCACCTCCTATATTCTTCTCGAATGATCCAGGTAGTTGATATTTATACAACTTATTAACGTTTACTTCGGTGTAGTGTGTTTCTTAACCTCAGGTCAGTGTAAAATCGAACTCCTGTAGAATTTAGTTTTTCTTATATGGGTTTTATGACCTCGTCTACGTAGCTGTTATAATGCTTTTTATTATTTTCTACCTATTTACGCATCTACCCGCTACAGGTATTTTTTTTTTACATAGGATTTTCCTTATCTATGCCTATCATCGACCATGATTCTACTTCCCGTGCATCGAGTCAACCCACCCTTGCGTCCATTTCGTCAAGGCGGGCCAGCAGCGTACAAGGGTGTCGCGGATTTTCCATACCAACTTCCCGTGCAGGTGCGGCCCGCGCCGCAGCCATCTTGCTGGTATCATATCATTACGCCGTAGACGAAAATTCTAAAAAATCTACTGTTACGGCATAGGTACATATATGCCATGTACGAGCAATTTAGCGTCATTTGCACCACATTTCACATCAAATTTTGCCACATGCGTAATCAAAAATTGGTTGGTTAAAATCGATCTTCTATATTCTCTGCCAAAAATAATCAGTAGTAATATAAAAATGCATTGAAAATTATCGATAATTTTTGGTAAATATGCCCGAATGCAAGTTGAGCTGAAAAACACACGAGTGCACGAAGTGCACGAGTGATCTTTTCTGATTCAACTTGCATGAGCGAAGATTTGTCAAAAATTATAGATTATTTGCAATACACGAGTTATATTTTGTCAGAAAATTTCCTTCACCTAACCTACCTGTCAAATTAAATGTACGTTATGTCAAATTTTACAAGTACTGTCAGAGTGGTGCGTCAGGGGTGTGATTTAATCTATATTAAAGTAACGCTACGGGTCGCCGAAATTCATCAAAAAATTATCAAGACCAAAATATTTAATTCCCTCTCTAAATTTATATTTTCGACCAGTCACAAATTCAGATTTCTTAGAAACGACCAATAAACGCATGAAAAACTGTTTATTGCGAAAAAGAAATTATCAGTGTATGATTATGTTTATTGGTCGTTTCTAGGAAATCTGAGTTAGTTATTGGTCGAAAACGCAAATTTGACAGGAGGATCAACGTCTGACAGGGGAATGTAAAATTATTACCGTGTAATAATGCTCCTATTGGTAGTCTCTAGAAGGAAATTTTCAACAAAATTCTTGAATTCAAAAACTAAAAGTTAAACAACACAAGTATTTGTGCTTTATTTACTATTAATAATATTTTTAAAATCTCATACCAAATAAACCTCTTAAAAAGTGTCTGCTGTAAAAAGTTAAAACACAAAAAAATTGTTCCATGCATTTAAAAATCTTACACAAAACTTTAAAAAGGTTCAAGATACATCATTATTTATCAAGGAACACATAGATTTCTTACTATTTAACAAAAGTTAACAAAAACGTTTTTCGGACACTTGT
Source organism: Elmis aenea (assembly GCA_947652605.1). Lineage (NCBI taxonomy): Eukaryota > Metazoa > Arthropoda > Insecta > Coleoptera > Elmidae > Elmis > Elmis aenea. Next base: position 65,006,575 of record OX393576.1, read on the forward strand.
TGACATATTAAAATACAATTAATGCAGGTCACAGCACACTTAATAAACAATTTAATGTTTGTCCAAAAATTCTTTGACATCATAAAAATTAACTAAAATGGTGCAATTGTAATCAAAATTGCTTCCTTTTTCCAAAAATTCAAAAATATACAAGGTGTTACATTTGAAATAACAAAAATAGGGTCTATTCCGGCAAAACCGGAAGTAAAACAAAAGTGTGCATAATGTTCAAAAAATACAGGTTTTTGCACAGATCTACAATCTCATTTTTCTAAAATCAAAACTAAAGAAAAAAGGTGGCGAGCCTGATTTCAGTTACACCTGGTATTCTACAAAAATATTTTTTAAAAAAATGAACATCAAATAGGAGTTAATGCGTTTTTAACCAACAACTATGATTTTTGTTTTAATTTTAAAATTCTAGTATTTTAAATAAAATGAAAGGCAAGATGGCAGCGGAACTTGAATTATTTTGGCTTTGAATATAAAGCCATCATTTTTCACGTAAATCTCGTTATCTCTTCAGTAGTTTAAATTTGAATTCTTCATCAATTCACCTTAAAAATTTTCACCTTTATGATGCATGAAGTTGTTTAAAATTAGATGCTGCTTTTATTATTTAAAGCATGGGTGTTAGTTGTTGGCGTGTTTAAATAAAATTATGCAAATAATTTTAAGCTATTTGAATTTCATGTCTTGGTGTAGGTATACTTCAGATAGTAATTTATTTTACCAGTAATTTTCGTAAAATAACACTTTCTTGTCACTAGCCAGTATATAATTATTTCAACCATTCTTGACACTATTATCCTGTAGGTACTATGATACATCCCATTAAAAATTTATGATTTTATTGTGAAAAAATACAATTTTTAATTATCACTTGAAGGGTGGTTGGTTAAAACAAGAAATGTCAATTTTTATTAGATCTTTACAATTCGATTTTAAAGTATATTATTTTTTTGTTCATCGAGCTGCATCAACCAAACTTTATTTTATTATGATACATATTGTTATAAATGAGTATTAATCAATGAATGTGAAAAATAAATTAAATAACCTTATTTATTAATAAAATTATTTAAATGAGGTAGATTTAGTTAGAAGTTCTTATTAGATTCGGAATAACAAAATTTTGAAAGATGTGCAGTATCTTTGTATTTTTCTTCATTTAGTGGAAACAGTTCATAGTGTGATTGTGTTGGCAATTCAAATTCTGTAAAAAAAAAAACAGTTGTGAACGAACTGCCTAATTAAACAGTGGTGTCAAAATTTGCAATTTAACGTTCTTTCTTATTAATATAAAATTAAAGATGATGAAATATTATAACGCAATTGCTTTTTTTTATTTTGTAATTTTTGATAAAAATATTAATCAATATTTTAAACATTTTTTGCAATAATTTCTTTTTTTATTAAATGTTTTCAAATTTTCTAATAAAAACAAAAAAAAAGGCATTAAGCCGGAACCGGAACTGAACCGTTTTCGCAGAACCGGTGCATATTTATCATAACCGAAAAGTTAAAATTTGTCGAACCTGTAACCGGAACTGAAGCGTTATTCTTTGCGGTTCGGGTCCCAGCTTTTTGTTCTTTGACCGTAATAATAGAGCAACTTGTTTCTATAAAATATTTTGTGAAAATGAGAATATTTAACGACTGTTCAGTCGCAAGTGCGCGATCCATCTTGCGACTGCGATTTTATAGTCGCGGCGACAAAAAATCGCATGTGCCTAATAACAGAATCAGCTGTTGACAATCCTTGTTTTCTCCTGCTCGCGGTATGACATACCACGTTTTCTCCCAAACTGCCTATATTTGTATGTGGAACTACACTGAAAAAAACTGATACCTATTCTTCTAAACTGAATAAACTATGATTTAGTACAGCAAAATATCTATCAGATGGCATCGATATCTCCAAATCGAAAAAAAAATGTATTCCTTGTTTTCACCTAACACCCAAGATCTTTTTTTTTATTATATAAAATGCAAAGACTCTTTTACATGTTGAAATATCGTTTTCCAACAGATTACAAGAAACCCAAATAGTATTAACATTAAAACGTGTTTCTTAAAAATGTACGAACCCAATTTTTTTACAGGAGGCTAATCTATACTTGACTTTGCAACTGCACAATTAAAATTAAGCCGTAGTAAAATCACAACTTTTAAGTTTAGAGTTTCAAGTCAACTGCGAAATTTTACAAACTCACTGGATAAATTATACTATCGTCACATTTTTTAACATCCACGTTTTATCATGCTCCTAAACACGCTTAATTCTTTTAAAAATTATTTATCTGAAGCACTTGTGCAAGTTTTTTGTGCATCTTGACATAATGGTACGTGCGAGTATAATGCAATAAGTTTTTAACCACTTTTGCTGACAACGAAACTGTATTTTACTTAACTTTAACAGAGTTCTCAGACTCTTTCAAATTATTTTGAATTAAATAATATTGCACCATAAGCTTTCTAGGAATCAATACGAAATTACATTCAGCTTAAGCCGTTTTTACTCTTCATTTTACAGCACGAAAGATTACAAAAGTTTCTTAAAAATCAGCATTTAAAATTTACGAGCTTTTAAGCTTTACTCGTTATTTGAAATAATAAAATATTTACGTAGGTTCTCGTCGTCCAAGTTTAACTTCGGTGCATAGTGGCTCTTCAATTCATAGCTACAGCACTAGAAGATTCGATAGAGAAAGGGAATTAAAGGAAGAACGAGAAATGCAAAGACGTCTAGCACGTATGACATCTGCTATGACTTATAATGGACGAATACCTCCAACTCCAAGTCCCCGTTCAACAGACGAACTTCTACCTACGCTTACAGAAGATAAACCAGTAAATATAAAAAATTTAATATCAAAACAAATACACAAAGGGTTTTTTAGGTGCCATTAGCAATTCAGGAAGAAGAAAGTGGTTCTACTAGTTTTCAAGATGATATACCTTCGACATCAAAACAATATCCTTAATTACGTTAAAAAACTAAATATTTTTTAGTTTTTACTTTCGATTCATGTTAAATCGTCTAGCAATTAAATCACAAACATGTATGATTTACGACTGGATACATGTATGATATAGTATATCTCAAATAAAATTGCTCATATCGGCTTAAGCAGTTGGGACATCCCAGGTACATGCACAATCTTGGATTATAAACCTTAAATGATTTGTATGGCACAACACCTTAAATCATAATCGTATACCACATCTTCTTAATTGCTTTTCTTTGAGCATAATGACCATAATGCTGCAGTTCTAAACAAGTTCTCGCTAAAAGTTTATTTTTACTAAATTAAGATAAATTCAAAAATATATTATTTACGTATATACAAAGTATTTTATATAAACTTCATTTAATGGGAAAAAAGATGATAGTAGTTTTTGTTTTTTAAATTGGTATATTTTGATCATAATTTATTAAAATTAAACAACTTTTTATAGAAATATTGAGATATTTATGGTCGAATAAAACATTTTATTGAAGAATATTTTTATTCACAAGTAAACGAAATATTTCATTTAAAATGGTTTAAAATACATACATATTCAGTTTAAATACAGTGTGTAGAAAATTAATAAGTCTTTTATCTATCTTCCTCGTCATTAACACTAATAATTAAAGGCCGCACACTATCCACTAAAATATCTTGTTCAAATGCTTCTGAGATTTTGTTTTCAACATGTGAGATACAATTTTTCCAAACTGAAGCATTGCTTTGATTAAGAGATTCTTTCCAAAGCCCTATAACTGCAGTCTTGTCATGTTGTGTCAAAGTTGCAACCTTCTTGTCATAATAATTTTTACATATACCCCAAATAAGTTCAATGGCATTAAACTGACAATGGTACGGTGGCAATCTTAACACTTCATGACCATACTTTTCAGCCAGACTGTCCACTTCATAAATTTTTGCTTGTTCCTTATTCTTTTGACATAACTGTAATAATTCAGCTTTAAACATGAATTCGTCATAATGAATTCCATTCTTCGAGAGCCATTGAGTAATCTCTTCTTTGTTACATGTCGCATTTGGTGTCTTATTTAAAAGTCTGGAGTGGTATGATGCATTATCCATAATAATAAGTGACGGTTCTTCTAGATTATGCAGCAGTTGATTTTCGAACCAATCTTCGAATAAAGTGGCGTTCATACTATCATGATAATCACCTGTCCGTTTTGATGCAAAAACAAGATCACAATTTTCAATAAAGCCGTCTTCACCCCCAGCACTTAAAATGATGTATCTTACACCTTCGGAAGATTTTGTGGGTTGTAGATTGCATTTTGCAGAATTATCATGCCACGACTTTTTTGCCGTTCCAGAACCTTTTGAAAATACCCACGTCTCGTCTAGGAACACAACTTTTCTTGCACCCTTCAACTTATTTTCTGTATATTGTCTCAGGAATAACATTCTCTTCGCCACTACATGCGCTTGTTCGCACAATGTACTTCGATTGTCCAGTACTTGAAATTTAAATCCTATATGTTTTAAAAGTCTCTGTAAACTGGCACGACTAATATCACATACTTTATTGTCATTTAATTTTTGTAATAAAGAATCTAATGTCATGAACTCGTTACTTTTATACATTTCGTATATTATATGTCTTATATCGAATTTTATATAATCAGGAATATCACTCGATTTTAGGGACAATTTTCTTCGCCTTTGCGACACTTTTTCTTTGTTTTCAAATGCTCTCTTTGCAGTATATAGCGTCCTCCTACAAATTCCTACAGCATCTGCAGTTCTCTGGCACACATTATCCACAGGAAGTAAAGGTCCAAAGTGGTTTTTTTCTTGAGAAAAATAGTCGTACACTTTCATAACTATCTCTCTCGATTCTTGCGTTAGCTGTTTTTTGCCCGACATGTTCACTTACACTTACACTTACAAAACTTTCAATCGAAAACCGAAGTTGAGTACAAACTAAAATGTTTCAATAAAATTTCTTGCTCTTGTATGGTACTTGTGCTTATCTACATATGTACATGTATATACGTTGAGGGGTAATACATTCCTTAAATAAATTCACAAAGTTAGGTACCTGTGATAATTCCGTTATGGAACGGTACACTTAATTACTATTTCGCATAAAACCGATGGGGTCAGGTAATTTTAATGATTTAAATATATTTTGTAAACAATTTCTTACAAGAGTTTGTTTAATTTTTCAATTTAAAATACTTCTATCATAGGAATATTCCCAACGGCAAAATGTGACTATTTTAAAAACTCTTAAAATAAGGGCTCCTGCGAATATTTCTGGAATCGTTTAAATGTTGTTTCATGTGAATTTTTATTGAATTCTTTTCCTCTACACATTGTTAAAATTAGTTCATTCCGGGATATACGCTATAATAGATTTTAAATTATAATTGTTTTCAAGCAAAAACTTTTGGGAATCACTGATACAGATATTAATTTTCTTTTACCTAAGAACCCAAATTAAACCTTATTGAACCTATAATTAGGGATCAAATTTCGACTGCTTGCGATAATATTCATTCAATTAGATTACAACTTTCATTGGCGTAGACTGAATTGTAAACACAAATAATATTTAAAGAAAGAGACGGATATTGTGCATTTGTTTCCTTTAGTTCTGCCTCTTCTTAATCCGCTGTGAGCAATTTTATTTGAGATATACTATACCAGGGCTTGGTCTAACATTACCTTGTAGTGACCATAACTTTTTTTTTCTCTAAAATTTCTTAAATTGGTCTGAATATTTAGTAAGTAAAATGGACAAGGGATGACCAAGTTAAGATCTGCACACAGTTCAAGAACATCTGTATGTACAACTAAAAAGTGATTTTGAGTCAGAAGACACTCATAACTCGTCTCCAGTAAAATTTGCAATCATATGATTATGTTAGGTAGGATGCTTACATAATGTACTAATATATACGAATACATTGGTACAAATGAATATTAATTTAAATATTGCTAAAAAAAATGTATCTTACATTTCTAATAATGTAAAATGTTACAGTATTTTTACTAATTACAATATAAAGTTATTCCATATTAAATTACTGCCCTAGAAGTTTCTATTCCGACGTAACCAGAAAGAGTTGTTGTTAAATAGTAATTAATAAATATTGATTACAGTAAAATAACTACTTTTGCATATGAATAAGACATATAAAAACTATAACCCCACCCTACATATTACATTATTAGTAGTTTTGTATATTTAACATGAATAGAAATAGTACTAGCATATATTTTAATTTTAATAATTAAATATAGGCCTACTATATCAAAACAGTGCTTTTATACAATTTGTAAGTTTGATGTGATATGAAAAAATATGCTAAAATTTTGTGCGCGCTCAAGTGAAAACTAAAACTGGTTAAATAAGTGGCAAGAATGCAGGAAATAAAATAAACTACAAAGTGTTGTTAATCGTATAAAATAATACAAATATTATGTTGACGTACAAATTAAAGATCATTGAATACAATTTTTCCCATTTAATAATTGAAAAATGCATCATGCATTTAATTCATTTTATGTTTTTAATTATTTAACCATAATTGGCAAACTCCGCATACTATAACACACACGTAAAAAATCGAGCACAAAAAAACATTTATTTAACATTTAAAAAATTAAATAAATATACCCAGTAACTAAAATTTTTTCATATAGCGATAAAATTATTATCAATAATAATAATTGCCTTATAATAATAATATAATAATAATAATAATAATAACAGCCCATTATAACAACAAAATCTAACAACCCCAATTAAAGATTACATTTTTTTGCAAACTAGCCAGAGGGAATTTATATCACTCGAAATTTTAGCATCCTACAATTTATTGGTCCTGTTTTTTAATGTAGTCGAATAAAAACATAGTCTGATACTCAGTAGTGTACGCACTTTTTTTAGTTTTTTAGCACAAAATTTGCAGCTCTCCGACCCTATTTCGACTAATTGCAACACTATGGGGGGTTCTAACCTCCTCCTGCCTACGCTACTGTTGACATTTTTATATTAAAGTTTAATGTAATCTTCAAAACAGTGTAAAATCTTCCACCAAATACAAAACCATTTTAAAATCGTAATTTAAACGAATTCACAAACTAATTAACTCTAAGTAATTGTTATTTAGTTTGTTAACAACGTGTTTATGAAGTTTGGGCGGTTCTAATTTTAAAATTCGCGCACTATTATAATTACCATGGCAACAACAGCTAAGCTCCTCCCATTTTTTTAATTACCATGGTAACCGCGTTGGCGGCCATTTTTGAAATTGTCTAAACTGTCAAAGTGACGTTTAAAACGTCAAGAAATAAAATCAAAGAAAAAACATGTTTACACAGTTATTTAATAATTTTGCTGTAATAACAATACATATTTGTTAGTCATGGACCACGTTTCACTCTACAGAAAAGTATTGTACGTTATACATTTAATCATTAAAAGATATATCGAGCATACTTCAAATTGTCTTGTATTCTAAAATCATCTGGTAGGCAACCCTAAACAAACTGTAACTTACAAACCCAGAAGCAATACTATACAAATGAAAGAAGCAAACATAATCTTCATAAGTGTAATAAATATCACAGACTTAATAATTACATTCGTAAGTCATTTAAACTTTTACATTTTTACACATTAATTTTAGTAAATTAGAAAAGGCAAATGCCTGAAGATTTGCAAATAATAAGTTTTTCAAACTAAAAAATGTGCTTAAGATCAAGTACAGTTACAATAAATTGTACTTAAGTGTGTGCAGTTCTTAATTGAATATATTTTTTGAAATAATAAAAAATGGGCCAGTGGTTTTAAAAAAAATAGAGTACAGTTGATATGTTATTTCATAAAATTGAACTACAAAGAAGTCCCCAAAAATATCCTCGGACTGTTAAGTTTAAAGAGTTGCATAGCTAACCCTGTATAAGGCTAGTATTTATAGTTTGGTGTATAATTGTTTATACATTTTATTGTTAGTGGATGTTTAAAACTTTTTACGGGAATTTTACACCATTTCCTACGAACTGTTCTTATGAACAATATTTTTTAGTACCTAGTAAGATTATGTAAATGAATATATGATGTATGTTCTTACATGTATTTTATTATAAAATGAAAACCCCAGCTCGTGTAGTTTAAATTTACAGCCATTGATCAAATGTTAAGAAGTTTTCATAACTTAACCAATTTATATTATTAAACAATTACAGCTAATACGCAGCAAAATTGTCGATTTTATAGGAGCAGGTCTTAACTTTGCGTCTTTATAGATCTAATGTACCGTGTGTCCCACACGGAAACATTCAAGTACATTAGATTTACCAAGACGCCATTTTAGAACCTGCTCCTTTAAAATGGCCGCAGTTGTTCTTTAAAAACAATTATTTTAAACAAACACCAAGATCTACGCAACAAGGTAATTGTTAATTCTTTAGTGTCATTACATAAAACAATATTGGTATGCAATTTAAGGCTAATTACTTCAGTTGGCTTCACGTAATTTGCCCACTAATAAACCAATTAATTAAACCACTGCAGTTTACTTAATTCCCTTCCCTTACTTCTATAGAGTATCCCCAAACGTTGCAAATAAGTCAAAAGATTTCTAAAAAAAGGTTTATTTTTGTAGAATTACAATACACAACATATTGGCCAAATAAATGTAATTGGTATCAGAATTTCTTTGGTTAACATTAATATTAAAATATTATAACAAGAAAAATAATAAAGCGCTGTCTGCAATAATCTGGAATGGATGAATTGTTTAATCGACCTCTTCAATAGTAGGACCAGCTCCTCCAGCTCCGGGTGTAGCACCTGGGGCTGCTCCACCGGCACCGGGGAAACCACCAGGCATACCACCTGGACCACCAGCTCCCTGATACAACTTCGTAATAATCGGGTTGCAAACGCCCTCAAGTTCCTTCTGCTTATGTTCATATTCCTCTTTTTCCGCTAATTGATTGGCATCCAACCACGCGATTACTTCGTTGCATTTTTCCATAACGGTGGTCTTATCAGCGTCGCTAATTTTATCCTTCAGTTTTTCATCTTCAATTGTGCTCTTAATGTTGAAGCAATAGGACTCGAGGGCATTCTTTGACGATATGGTATTCCTCTGCTTTTCGTCTTCACTGCGGTACTTCTCAGCGTCGTTGACCATACGCTCGATTTCTTCTTTACTAAGACGACCCTTATCGTTGGTAATAGTGATCTTGTTTTCCTTGTTCGTAGATTTTTCCACAGCCGTTACATTTAAGATACCGTTTGCATCGATATCGAACGTGACCTCAATCTGTGGTACACCACGAGGTGCTGGTGGAATGCCGGTAAGTTCAAATTTGCCCAAGAGGTTATTGTCCTTGGTCATGGCACGTTCACCTTCATATACTTGAATAAGTACACCGGGCTGATTATCTGAATAGGTGGTGAATGTTTGAGTTTGTTTCGTTGGGATCGTAGTGTTGCGTTTAATGAGAGCCGTCATCACACCACCGGCAGTTTCGATACCAAGAGACAAAGGTGTTACGTCGAGAAGCAACAAATCTTGTACTTCCTCAGACTTATCTCCGTGCAAGATGGCGGCCTGTACGGCAGCTCCATAAGCGACAGCTTCGTCGGGATTTATGGATTTGTTCAACTCCTTGCCGTTGAAAAAGTCCTGAAGTAACTTTTGGACTTTTGGAATACGTGTTGAGCCTCCAACTAAGACAATATCGTGAATTTGGGCCTTGTCCATTTTAGCATCCCGGAGTGATTTTTCTACAGGTTCCATCGTAGAACGGAACAAATCAGCGTTAAGTTCTTCAAATCTGGCACGAGTGATCGATGTATAGAAATCAATACCCTCATACAAGGAATCGATTTCAATACTAGCCTGTGTCGACGATGACAAAGTGCGCTTGGCTCTTTCACAGGATGTCCTTAAACGCCGAAGAGCACGTTTGTTTGTGGTTAGGTCCTTTTTGTATTTTCTTTTGAACTCTTGAACGAAGTGATTAACCATTCTGTTATCGAAGTCTTCACCGCCCAAGTGAGTATCACCAGCAGTCGACTTTACTTCAAATATACCATCTTCTATCGTTAAAATGGATACATCAAAGGTGCCACCTCCCAAATCGAAAATAAGCACATTTCTTTCTCCTACACCTTTTTTATCTAGACCATAAGCAATAGCAGCGGCAGTTGGTTCGTTGATAATTCGAAGTACATGAAGTCCCGAAATAGTTCCAGCATCTTTGGTGGCCTGACGTTGAGAATCATTAAAGTAGGCTGGTACTGTGACTACGGCATTGGTAACGTTTTTTCCTAAATATGCTTCTGCAGTTTCCTTCATTTTTGTTAAAACCATCGAACTAACTTCTTCGGGGAAGAAACTTTTTGTTTCTCCCTTGTATTGTACTGCAAGTTTGGGCTTTCCAGAATCATTTACGACTTCAAAGGGCCAATGTTTCATATCTGCCTGAACGGTTGCGTCATCAAACCGCCGTCCAATAAGTCGTTTGGCATCTGTAAAACAGGTGAGAATTAGCAAAAAGAAAATTAAAACATCACGTTAAAGTAAAATGCTAAAGATCCTCAGATTAAAAACATAATCATAGCTTTTCATAGACTCTAGTCTGAATAAAGGTTATCATCATAACAAATAATGCCCGAAATAATTGGAAATCGCTACATAATAAAGTTTACGCTTAAAGTGAAAGAACAAACATACTTTCAGATGATTCACTGAAAGTCAACCAAACAATTCTTTAATTTTTGTCACAGTTGCTTCTCTGACACACCAATGTTTTAATCAAGGTCATTAAACAAGATGATATGACCATAACGATATTTAAAGTTCAAGTTGTACTCGTTACCCTCAATATTTTTTACAACATCTGAATGCCGTGACGGTTCTTCGTAACAAATTTTTGGCTTAAAATAAATCCCGATAATCATCACAGTAACGATACTTACCAAAAATGGTGTTATTAGGATTCATGGCCACTTGATTCTTGGCAGCATCTCCTATGAGACGCTCCGTATCCGTAAATGCTACATATGAGGGAGTTGTTCGGTTGCCCTGGTCATTTGCAATAATTTCGACCTTGCCATGTTGAAATACCCCTACACATGAATATGTGGTGCCCAAATCAATACCAACTGCAGGTGCTTTTGCCATCTGCAAATTAAACAAGAAATATGTTCAATTATGCACGTATTTGCTATAATACTGAATATAATTAATAATTACAGTGGAACCACGTGGTTTATTTATAACGACGCTTGAAAAACGAGATAATCAATCAAAATTATAAAACAAAACATGTCAAAATCACAAACAAAAATTTTATCAATGCTATTCCGTACCTTTCTTATAATTTATATTGCAGACAAAGCTCTAGAAAATTCTTGTGATGCTTGACGCACGTTTACACCCAAGCGTTGAGCAAAAAATAGAGGGTGTCGTATGAAAATGGCTGGTTTTATACGGAGGTCAGTTGCTGCTTCTAGAAATTTCCAGTCGTCGACCAATTAGATCGCACGATTCAAATAACTGGAATTCGTTATTGCTTGGAAAATTTGAGTGTGGAACTTTTTGGTTGTTTCACATCAGTTATTACTGTAATATCACAGTTTAAAACTATAAAATAAATTTTAATCCAAATTCATTATCAAATAAATAACTATCCTCAAATTTTACAGTCGCTAATTGGGCGGCAAAAAAAAATTTATAAACGCGGGAAATACAAATAAATTTGATACTGTGAAAATGTGCAAAACATCCCTGGATATTGACCTGGCATCTACTATTCTTTTCAAGTTTGTAACTGTTTATATTATATTGGTGCAATTGAAATTCACATCTTTGTATATGCAAGTCTTCAGACTTAAAAATAATTAATATGACTCATCATGTTGTGACCTTAAAAGGTTGAAATTATAAAAACCCACAAAACTTTCTATTCTTAACCATAATTAATTAGAAAAAGAACAGTCGTCAATTTTAAGCTTTTTCTTCTTTTAATTCAAACAATAAAAATACTAACAAGTGTCGTTCCCTGTACCAGTGCTACAGTTTTTATCGATATGAAAATCTTATGAGTCATAAGCTTTCTGGAAGCATGAATAGTCTGTTGTACAATATGTACAAATATTTCATATCATTTAATCAACCTTCCATACGTAAAAAATAAAACAACATGTCACAAAAAATTCATATATTTTTCTTACTTATAAATTATAACAAACAAACTTAATAAATTATGACTGAGTAAAATATGACTGATAAACGAGTCCGACAGAAGTCGTAGCAAAATAAAGAAAACACGACCACCACACACCGAAACCGAAGAGTCCTTTAAAAACTTCCGTTGTAAACACCTGAAAAATAACATTGTTAATAAGAATTCAAAACATTACGAAAATTAACCTAACAGATTTTAAATTTTCCAAAGCTAAATGAAATTCTTGTGCCGTCTTAGTTATAGATTCATCGCTTCCTTCATCACTGTTTATATTTATAGGGCCTTCTGTTGCAGAACATTGAGGAGCATCGACAAGTAAACCTTGCCACGTATATCCTCCCAAAGTTTTATACATAAATGTTAAATACAAACATATAATCACAGGAGCCACATATTGTAGAGTTGCGACACACAAATAATAAAACACTGCAGCGATCTAAAACAAATGATCACATTTCGATACATAAACAATTTTAATGAAAAGCGTTACTTTTTTTTGTAAATCCACATTAGTAATTCGGCCGGCTTCTTTTTTTTGTTCTTCCATTCTGTGATAGGCCATATTTAAATACGCTTGTAAATACCATGGCATGATAATTATTTTTATACACATTGTCGCTACAACAGCGATAAGACGAAATGTTTCAAAAACATGCGAAGACATCCTAAATAACAAAATATTTTAAACATGAATGATAGCTACAATATTTGTGAAAAAATGTCTCACATAGGTCCATTTAAACTGGGAAATATTCTCACTGTTAAGTAGTCTCGACTAACTGGCTTAATCCACAAAATAACCAATAAAAACGGCAATGCAAAACTTAAATTCAGGAAGATTTGTACAATCTTTTTGTTCTGGAAATATCTGAAACAAACCACAAATTCTTTAGAATCATATTACATGGTAAATATTGTTATACAGGGTGGACCAAATTCGAATGTTTTAAGGGGTATCTCGATTACCACAATAGATAGCAAAAATCTGATTTCGGTCTCTTGGGCTGTTTTTTTGAGAAAAAAAACGCCTATGCAATCAGATTTTTTCTATCAGATTCCATTTTGGTACTACAGACAAAAAATGAAATTTCATCATTTTTGAAAATTTGCTGTAACTTCTTTATTTATTAAATTAGAACAAAATGTTACATGGGTTTTTTATACAGATTTTTATGCTTAAGTTAAAAACAAAAGTAAAATTTTATTTAGCCACCTTGACTCTCGAGATATGGAGTAAACATATATTTTTAAATGGAAACCCTAGTTGGCCATGATTTTATGTGAAAGAGTATTTTTTTACCTATTCAAAAATATATAGTTTTATATATTTGTTGCAAAAAATAACCGAGATATGGCCAATTTTGTAAAAATTCGATCATCAAAGTTTGCCATGATTTCGTAAACAAGTGATGTTTGCAATTATTAAACAACTAAACGTCATTGCTCAGTAAATTCTGCAACAGCCATTACGCTTTTATCACTTTCAAAGTAATATTCTAACATACTAAACTTTTCAAATAGTTAAAATTTAGCCATGTTCACAATACCACAATAAACAGTTATAAAATACAAAATAATACACGGATTTGCTTTTAAGTTGAAAAATTTACTTCGAAATGACGTTTAGTTGTTTAATAATAGCAAACATCACTTGTTTACGAAATCATGGCTAACTTTGATGATCGAATTTTTACAAAATTGGCCATATCTTGGTTATTTTTTGCAACAAATATATAAAATTATATATTTTTGAAAAGCTAAAAAAATACTCTTTCACATAAAGTCATGGTCAACAAGGGTTTCCATTTAAAAAAAGGTAAGTTTGCTCCATCTCGAAAGTCAAGGTGGCTATGAAAAAATTACTTTTGTTTTTAAATTAAGCAAAAAAATCTGTATAAAAAACCTCTATAACATTTTATTCTAGTTTAATAAATAAAGAAGTTACAGCAAATTTTCAAAAATGATGAAATTTCATTTTTGTCTGTAGTGCCAAAATGGAATCCGATAGAAAAAAACTGATTGCGTAGGCGTTATTTTCTCAAAAAAATAGCCCAAGAAACCGAAATCAGATTTTCGCTATCTATTGTGGTAAACGACATACCCCGTAAAACATTCGAATTTGGTCCACCCTGTACTTCAAAAAAAGTTTTTACATCAACTCAAACATTCATAAAAAGTTTTTTTATAACTTTTTTTTTAATCGTTTAGTTTCTATAATACCTTAGCAAATCCCAATGCATTTTTGCAATCCTTAAACCCGGAAAAGTAAAAAGAGAGCCCAATATTCCACACCATAGGGCTAAGAAAAACTTAAGAACAATCTTTGAAGCAGGACCCCTGGAAATATTGTTGTTAACAGATAATACTTCAGCCAGTTTATATTACTAACGATGAACTAAGTCCTTGCTTGCTTAAAAATACTGACGCACTTTGATTAAAACTGTTATAAGCATTTTCGAGGCCCAGCTCGAGATTACTTTCATCAACAATTAAAAACATCATGGATATTAATAAATATGTAAAACCCATAACGATGCAAGTTGATCGCTCACCAACAGATTCTTGTCCTGTAAAATACTGGATGGTCAAAGAGAGGAGTAACTTTCTGTTTTTAAATTAAGAAAAACATTATACAGGGCTAAATAGAAACAAGATATATCGGAAAAATCTTGCTAAGGATACACAGCAAATCCAATGACTAGGCAACACCACATTATACTTAAATTTATTTCATTCGTTAAGGGAAACCACACTTGGTAAATCTATAAGAAAAAAAGGTTTACAAACTACTTGATAATTTTTTTGTACATCCGATTAAACAAAATATGATAATAACAAGTATGATATTACCTCAGTTAAACTGTAAACTATAGCTGCATACAAAGCAAAATCCACAAGCCATTGATATTCTGCATAATATCGTAAATGAACTACATCTAACGATGATACTTTCATTGTCTCTAGTTGAATATCTAAACTTCTCGGCACGTGAAATGTATCCGGTTTTTGAGTTCCATTTTCTTGATGCCGATTTCTTTTTAATTTTGTTTTGTCTTTTGGTACATTAGCTAATGAGCGTAGTTCAGAATCAGTAGGATATAAATATCTTATTAAACCTGTAGAACATAACAACCAACGAGCGAATGAAAAATGTGGTACAACTTTTTGAATAACACTTATCATAACTAAAGTTATTACTAATTGTGCTCCAAGCAGTGCCTAGAAATTTTAAAATATCAGAAATAATTCACTAATTCTAGACGGTACTTATATTTACCATTTTTTCAGTCTTAAAAATTCTAGCAATTCAAAATTAAAAATATTTCGTCAATCTCTACACATGTCTATATTTTCGGGTTTTCCATGCCTTTTATCTATAAATAGGATATTGTCCTGATTAATTTGAAAAAATAACCTAACTAGTGTCAGTTGACATTTATAATTAGTAACATCGCAATGTTTATAATTGTCACTTGACAAGTATTCATTGCACCTAACTAAATATTTTAGGACCTGTGAGAATTTCATTGATTATGGATGAATAACCTTAAATCAACTTATAAACTTTAATCGTTTGATAATTACGTTACAATCAGGCGCAAAGTATATTTTAAATAATTGAAATGTAAAATAATTCTATATTTAAAATGTAAAACCGTACCACTATTCAGTATATTCTATTTTTTGATTATCAGTTTATTATTTCCTGATGAATTGAAATGTGGTGTAGGTTATCACTGTTATCAGTATTCATACCTAATTTTGTAAATATTTTTCACAACAGTACACTAATATTTTCAGGCCTGTGTGCTAGTGCAAGCTGCATTATTCTTAAAAGCTTTCCTCCTCTCAAAAATCATAAAACATGTCACTCGAAGCTATAAAATATTCGAATGGTTGTTTAGAAATATTGGACCAGTTACTATTACCTGCACAATCAAAATATATTCAAATTAAAGGTGTCGAAGATGGTTGGAAAGTTATTAACAACATGCAGGTAAGGTTAGGTAATATATTTTCAGTTAAATCCATTAAATTAAGCATTTACATTGATAGGTTCGTGGAGCACCAGCTATAGCAATTGTGGGATGTCTTAGCTTGGCTGTAGAATTGAAAGATGAATTATTCGACAACAAAAAAATCTTTCGTCAAGAGGTGGAAGGAAAATTAAATTATTTAGTTTCATCGAGACCAACAGCAGTTAATATGAAAATAGCAGCAGAAGATTTGATATCACTTGCAAACGATTTAAGTGAAAAGGAAAATGTTTCTGCAGCGGATATGAAAGCAAAGTTAGGGCCCTTTAATGTTGTTGCTTAATATTTGTTATTATTTTGAAATTTTAAATTAGGTTCATATCTGCCATAGAGGCAATGTTACAAAAGGATATATCTGATAATAAGGCATTAGGAGAAAACGGAGCCAAAGATATTTTAGCAAAGGTGTCTAAAGACGAGCTTATTACAGTCCTTACACATTGCAACACTGGCTCCTTAGCGACGGCAGGTTATGGCACAGCCCTTGGTGTTATACGTTCTTTATATTCACGTCAACGCTTAGGTATTCATTGTTACAACTTAATTACAGTAGTGAAATTCACGTCTCCCACATTGACTCACTAATTTAAATGCATCTCCTTAACGATGTAACGAATAGTTAATTGCAAAACTGCATGAGTAGTTTTGTATTAATTTTTTTTTTATCTGGTTAAAATCGTAAAATGACAAAATGTTGCGTACAAAGAAGGGGATAAAACTTAATCATTTTTTAAAGCTTAAAAGAAAACGTTTAGGGTTTCGGGACAATTATTCAAGTTCTTTGTTGTTATTCAATACCTGGTTTTAACATTCGAACTGTCTCTTGTTCTAAAAAGCTATGATTGAAAAAATAACTTATAGAACCTCCTTCATTGAATTAATAAACTTTCAAAAAGTAACATTAAATATTAAAACAGGCAAATAAAAAACAGCTTCATTATTGAGGTAATATGAACAAATGCATGTATGATTTTTAAATTGTTTAATAATTTTTTCATCAATTATTGGACATTGCATGTTTTTAAGAACAAAATATTTTTAAGACATATTTCTTGCTTACTCTAACAGCAAAAACTGTTGACTATTTCACATATCATTACTGTACCGGTGGCAGCTTAAGTGCTTAAGACCCCTTGTTTTACAGCCATACATTTTGATCTTTATATTTTTATAATAAATTAGTTTACAGTTCATATATCATTGAGTAAAGAACTTCAGATTAATTAATTAATTGTTACAGTGAATAATTACAAGTGAGACTGAAATCTTGAGAATGGTGTGCTTATAAGTTTTTAAATAACTTTTTTCCTTTAGCTTATTTCGTAAAGTGTTTTATTTATCATCTAAAACCATTAATAATTAAAGTTATTTTTTGATGGCAGTGTGACTATTAACTAACTGTGTTTTTTAATGTTTCTTGTTTAAGTATATAAACAAATTGTTGCTATAGTCCATTTAATTGTATAGCTTTTCAGCAAACAATATTTGCAGAATTAACAATATTTTGCACAACTAAACATGATTTAGTTTAGTCGGCTAAATTCTAACATTGATTAATTAATTGAACTAATACAATTTTCTTTGATATCTTAAACACATCATTAATGAGCTGTTAAACCCAAAATACCATATTCAGTTACTGAACACATTTACCGGAATTATACTACAAAGTATGAAGAAGATAGTGTACTTTTATGTAAAGTTCTTGAAAATATAACAAACCAGGAACACACACATTGCTTATAAAGTTACCTCGTCTAACGAAGTCATATTAATTTCACTTATATTTAGAGATTATTTAATTTATAATCAGCATTTTTAATTCATATTTATGTTTAAACAAAATAGCATAAAGGCTAATTAATAATTTAAATTATTTAATATTGATTTAGCTTTGAAGTGAATTTTAGGACTAACTTCGACCTAAAATAGATTGCATTTTAATGAAATAAAAAATTATAAGTATGTGCTTGAAGTATAATTATAAGTTATTTACAGATCGCGTTTATTGCACCGAAACAAGACCTTATAACCAAGGTGCAAGACTAACAGCTTACGAACTTGTGCATGATAAAATTCCTGCAACACTAATAGTTGATAGTATGGTTGCAGCACTAATGAAATCAAGACATATTTCTGCTGTTGTTGTTGGTGCTGATAGAGTAAGTTTTATAGATTTATATGTATAACTTGAACTGCTTGTTATCAGATATTTTAATTTTATATAAATGTAGCTTACAATCTTTATTTACTTGTAAAAAGTATGCTTCTGTTTTGAGAAAGTGTTTATGGTTTATGGGTCAGTTATAATTAATAATGTTAATTATGTCTTCTTTTTTAAAGGTTGCCGCTAACGGAGATACAGCCAATAAAATCGGAACATATCAGATAGCGGTTCTTGCTAAATATCATCAGGTGCCATTTTATATTGCTGCACCATTCACATCAATCGATTTGAAAATACCCAGCGGTGACCACATAGTTATAGAAGAACGGCCGGATCGAGAAATGACTCACGTTGGAGAGCACAGAATCGCAGCAAAAGGTAAAATACGTTTTTTGGTAATTTTGAAATGTGATTAATATAAAATTTTGGACATATATTTAATGTTTGTCAAGATGTAAAACGTGCTTCTGTAATAATCTTTTATGTATGTTACTTTAGGAATCGCTTGTTGGAACCTGGCGTTTGATGTTACACCTTCTGATTTAATTGCTGGAATAATAACCGAACTTGGAGTCTTCAAACCTAATCAACTAAAAGAGTGCTTAAGTGCTTCTACCAAATAAAATACTGTAGTTTTACTTTTTAGAATTTGTATAACTTTTTTTAAATATGATGTACATACTTTTTAAACTATTTAGAACATTTTTAACACTTGTACCATAACAATGATGTGTGAAATAAAAACTGAATACTCTAATAGTTACTTCATATACCAAGTAAATCCATGTCATAATTAACAGCATATATACCCCGTCGTTAACAACACAGAATATAGTTTTAAAAAACTTTGAACGTTCCTGTTATACTGTTACACATAAGTTATATAAATGCTTTCATGGACTTACCAAATCTTGTGTAGAGTAAAATGTGATCCTTAATTAACACATAAGTATTTTTAAAGCACTAAAATTATTAAATTTCCGTATAAAACCATGTATTTTGCTTTTTCAATTTAACTTGACGTTATAAACGTCACTTTGACAGTTTAGACACTTTCAAATATAGCCGCCAACGCGGTTACCATGGTAATTACAAAAATGGGAGGGGCTTAGCCGTCGTTGCCATGGTAATTATAATAGTGCGCGAATTTTAAAATTGGAACCGCCTTAAAACTTCATAAACACGTTGTTTACAAACGAAATACCAATTACAAGTGTTAATTCGTTCTAAATACGATTATAAATTTTTCTTGATAACTGAAAAAGTTGCGAGACTTGGGTCTTTTATTTAAAATTAGTTTTGTAAACAATTTTTGACTTTTTTTTTAAATAGAACCGTGACATTTAAATTTTCTGTTCATCTCGGTTGACTGCTTTTTAAAATTCAGTTTGAAATAAAAATATATTTATATCTAGGTTTGTTTAATGTGGAAGTAGAGATTCGCCTCAAGACACACAAGTGGTAGGCAGTAGAAATTACTTCCGTTCGTTGATGGAAGATTAATTTTAGCTTTACGCGCCAGTCCTAAACGTGATTTCTCTGTGAATAGATCTGCTAGAAACGGTGTTGAACCGGTTGCTGTTTGTTAAGTAGTGCAATTGTTGTGACTGACGCTTAGGTGCAACAATGGAGGAAACAATGGATGAAACAATAGAGGAGAGTTATGAAGAAGTCCGGAAAAAAATTGTGCGAACTAGCATGAGGATTAAAGAAGTAAGTTTTCTTACATCCATGCGATTGTTGCGGATGTATGTTGGTTTGGGCATGTGCGTAAATGCGTTAGTTAATATGCGTGTATTACTGTGTATGTAATACTTTATTAAAAATTTAATGTATCATATTTTACAACGGGAATATATGATACTTTAGATAACACATGGACTAAACGTCATTAGTGTCGGGATGGATCTTTCAAAAATAGAATCATGTTACGTGCATTCACAGCGAGCAAAACAGGATGATTTAAATTGTTAGGTACTTTGATATTTCTTTAAAGCACAGGGCATTTAAATCTTCTAACAAATACTTATAAATATATTAGTAATAAATCTATAACAATAAAATAAACAAGTTTCAGCATTGATTTGCTGTTCTTTCGTTGATAAATTTTGGTTATGTAAATCAAGCACTAGTATATAAGTATAAATTTTAAAAAATCCGTTAAATCGTAACACTCTAGAATACAATTAAGTGCCAAAGTTAATTTTTTCCACCAATTTAACTCGTTGAGGTTGCCAGCTGCTCTATCATAAATCTCGCTTTTCAAAAATATTCTTTGGAGCTTTTGTTTTCATAGTCTGTTAAATTCTTTAGGTGCATTACTTGCGTCTTTACTTAAAATATTATGTTATCACATGTAACCGAAGATCACGTGTTGGATTATTAATTGATATAAATAATTCATGACTAACGTATGTTATGCTTCTGCTACAGAATTGTACAGTTTCATTTAAAAATCGAACAAGAACGCGTTTTTTTTGTATTAATTGCGTGAAGCGAGGAATTTTTAAAGCTTTTGTTTTAACACCAAGCCAAAAAACATGTTTTTAGAGGTTTCTAAAGTTCCTCATAAAAGTTTAAAAATATTTGTATATTGGCAAGCTGCAAAGTCAATTTCAAACTGAATAAATAAAATGTATTTAAGACGTTTTATGATATATTTTGTAGTAATTAATCATGTACTAAAGTTTATTTATTTAGCAATCAAAGGCAGTAATATGGGCACCGAAACATACTTTTTAAATTAAAAAGTATACGGAACTGTTTATTCAAAAACTAAAATGATCAAAATCGACTTGACAATTGCGCAATATGTCGATTAATACTGTAAGTCATGAACTTGTTATTTAGTGCGCATGCATTATTTTGAGCTATATTGACGCCATGAATTTTGAATTAAACATAATAGATTGTGAAAAGGAGCGACAGCCTGAACTAAACGATCAAAGTGAGTCTGGTTTGTAGATAGTACAGAAATAGCGACGCTAACGTTGAAGTCGTAGTAATGTAAAAAGCTACTGGCGTCAACCAACGTCATAGCCAGCTGCCGTTGCCTCTGATAATTTTTTTCAATACAATGATATCCTTTACCGTTATTTTTCTCTAAATTGTTTAAACCAATGGGTGGAACATTTTTGGCTTTAACGTTTACTGACGCGCTCTTCATTTCATATTTCAAATTATTCTATTTCTATGCCTTAAAATATGTACTTTCGAATTAATGCTGTTTTTATACAGGGTGGTGCTTTTTTCGATGCTCACCGTTGCTATCTTGGAAACGGTAAAAGATTCAAGGTCGGTTAAATTAGAGAAAAGTTGCACAATTTTATGGCGATTAAGAATCTGAAAAGAAATCCTGGATATTTTGATTCGTTTTTGATTTATTACAAAAAAACTGAAAAATGTGATTTTAGAAAAATATTATTATCTTTCCTACCATTGAAGCTATTTCATTTAAACTTGGTAATTTTATGTTTTTGACCGTCCTGGGTTTGATGATGTCAACAGAAATTTTCTAAGCCTTCTAGATTTCAAGTTGCGATAGTCAACTTTCTATTTCTTATGGCCACCATATTGGATTTTTACACCATCAGACAGACAAAAAATTAGATTTTTAGACATACCTTTTTTCTTTCAAAAAACTTGTTGAAATTTGAAAATTTGTGTAAATAATTCATAAAATTGAGAATGCTCTAAAAAATAATTGAAACTATGATATGAATAAAAGCTACAGAACATTTTATTGGTCTAATGATAACGAAATTAAGATTGCTGGAAACATATTTAGAAGATATGTTAGGCGAATTGCCATTATTAGCAATTCAAAATCATCAGTAGTTTCAGCAAGAAGGAGCTGGTCCTCACAACGCCCGCCTTGTAAAAGGATATTAATTTAGATGTACACGCTTTCAAAATTCATGACTTGGTACGTTTGGTCCTGTTCATTGGCCTCCGCGATCGCCATGTTTAGCACATATGGATTACTTTTACATTGATCTTGTTTATGCAACCCTAACGGAAAATATTGAACATCTTCGCCGTAAATATTCAGGATTTCTTTTCAGATTCTTAATCGCCATAAAAATGTGCAACTTTTCTCTAATTTAACCGACCTTGTATCTCTTACCGTTTCCAAGATAGCAATGGTGAGCATCGAAAAAAGCACCACCCTGTATGTCTGCCTAAGCATCGCTTGAAAAATTATATAAATTATACTGGCCATTAATGATATATCTAAACTATATGGATATTAACGATTTGATTTGTTTTTCTATTTGCTAAGAAGAAAATGTACTTTTACTGCGTATGTAATACTTGGTTCTGCATAATGCACATATCTTGAATTGTTTGTTTACGGTCCAAATGGTTTGTGTACTGTTGACTGCATGGTGCGAATAATTATAAACTTTGAGATGTGCTACTTTCCTTGTTTCATTGTATCAACAATGATAGACGTTATTTTAAAGATTTTTTTATGAAATGTTTGACTGCAGTACCAAGAATTTTTATTCAATGAAACAGCAAATTTATTAGATATGTGGTTCTGAATCTTTTAACTATTGCAAACACTTATTTAAACATCGTTAGAACCGTGGACAATTATAAAGGTTTTGTGGAACTGTTCCCACAATTTTAAATTATTAGATAAATATTATCGTGATATATCAAGGAAATTGCATGGAGTAGAATAAAACTATTTTTAACAGTACCTGACATTTTGAAGGTATAATAAATTACATAAGTTCATTATTTGTACACTGTATCACTACCATATTTATTTGAATTCGATGTTATATTGCAACTTTAAATTCTCGTCGCCGTTTGCTTTCGTTCCAAGTTTAACATATAAACTTAGCTTATTCAAAAATAAATTTATTGGGTTGATTCGTCTATCAGCTATAAGGAAGTTTATAAAAAGCTTTAAGCAAATATATAAAGTGCTGAGTGATTAATTCTTCTTTATCCTTGTTTCTTATTAAAAATCTGTTATAATTGTACGAGGTAATAGTAGTTGAGGTTGTTTTGAATGAATTTGCCAATTTTCAAGAACGAAATAAAATAGCCCCATGATAATTAGCTACCATTAATTCATTTAACAAGGACATTCGTTGCACGCTGCTCGTTGTTGTGCTAAACGTAATATAAACGTTATATACAGGGTGTCCCAGATAACATTTCTAGCATCTTTGGTTTTTGGCATTAAAATCGCCTCCTAAGATAAACCTACTTCCTAAACTGTTAAAGATATCTGCATAATTTTTCTTTTTTAAGTTATACAGGGTGATTGAAATTCGAGTTTAAGCATGGGAATATCGCTTATTATAGTATCTAAAGTAAAGGTTTAAATTTGGCAAAGTTGCTAAATTTTGTGCTCAATAATAATCTGAAGAGAAATTGGAAATATCTCAACCGGTATCCGAGAAAATTAGGAAAAACCGGAAAATACCATTTTTGAAATCGGCCGGTCGTTGTAGTTTATGTTGTTTCCATAACAACCAATCAACAAACTAAAAAATTTGAAAGTCTATTACTTGTCACATTAATAGATTCGTAAAAATGATCTTTAATAAGGAAGAAAAACGCGATACTTATGCTGCTAATTTTTTATTCATTGAATAGGAATTCTATATTGTCAAGTTAACGATATTCAGAATCATATCCAGAAAGAAAACAACCCTCGCACACATATTTTTGTATGTTGGACAGAAACTTGGGTAAATATGGGGCTTTTGCCAAACTTAGAGAAAAATATGGCAGAAATGTTTCAGATGACAATAAAAAAAAAACAAAGTTAGTTGTCATAAAACAAAAACGAATCGACCCAGGAAAAATTTGTGATCACCATCCGAATCGGCTTAAAAAGTTTCTTGGGTAATGTTTTTACACATTTGAAATATTTCATACTCCAAAGGAGTTATAGACGATTTTCAAAAATCGTATTTTCCGGTTTTTCCTAATTTTCTCGGATACCGTTTGAAATATTTCCAATTTCTCTTCAGATTATTATTGGGCACAAAATTTTGCAGGTTTGCCAAATTCAAACCTGTACTTTAGCTAATAAGCTGTGCTTTAGCTACTATATTAAGCAAGATCCCCTTGCTTAAACTCGAATTTTTATCACCCAGTATACTTTCTAAATAACAATTATTCAACGTACAATATAAAATTTTTCACAAAATATTGAAAAAGTCCACATGTTAAGTCTTTGCACTTTTCTTGGAAACACTTCGTTTTTTTTTTATTAAGTTAAAAGTTTATGGAGACGTTATGCAGACTCTAATAATTTTCGCTTTTTATTCGGCTAGATACAAATTAAAATTGTCTCGGTGAAGAAAATATTTGATAAGAAATTGATGAACTAAATAGATCATGCAGTAAAATGTCACCAAACAGCGCTGCAACGCCCTACATTTGGCTATACATTTTCAATGACATTGACTTTACCTGTCTACCTAGTTTCCATCAAAGTAATTGTCACATGCGTGCATTTACCTGTTCTGCAAATAACTTACTCTATTCGCCACTATATGCCACTGTTTCATTTCTACTTTAATATCCGATTCTTTACCATGCAGCCGTGCAAGAACAAGTGTTTCAAATTATGATTAAACGCAACAAATGAGTAAATGGGGAAGAACATGACATTTCAAGCACATATTAATAGTTTTAGCAGTAATCTCACATCCTCAGGAAAATATACAAGTCATAGCCTCTGCCAAAAGCTCTGGATAATTTTTACTTTGGATTAAACATTTAGTATTCACGACCGAAATAAATTTGGTGAGTTGTCTTTAGTAAGGTCGACAAAGGCCTTTTGTTGAGAAAAACAAGAAATAAAATTATCGAAACAATAGCAAACTAAATGGCGATTTAAATAATGTTATTTAATTTTGAATAAATTAAAATTTTTACAAAAAATATAGAATTTCAAGTTAATTTTGATTATTTAAAATCATAAAACATTAACCTACTTTGCCAAGGAAGCTATACTCTGCTGTTAAACATCTCTCCAAAAATAATATCAAGTTAAAATGCATTTTAGTCCTTTGGCAAGTGTTCCTTTGCATTATTTAAAATGAAATTTTTTATTTAGCTATAATAAAACCATGTATTTGTGGCAACTCTTCGTAATAAAAAAGCTTTCAGATTTTTGGACTAGAGTTTATATTTACATTAGATTTGTGAATTACGGTCAGTCGACATGTAAAAAAAGAACGCGATAGATATTCATACATATTTGTTTATGTTGGCAGCCCAACTAACAGTGTCTATGTTTTCATAAGTCAACGTCTTTTTTTAGTTTGTTTTTACTTTATATGATGTTCCACTATGCTTTTCATTTTGTTTTGGTTCTAGCAAATCTCCTGTAATTGCTTGTACATTTAGTACAAATTCTAAGTTGAATGCACTATTCCATTACTTGTTTCTTTCAGAGTTCCGTCACTATTTTAACATTTCAGAGATAACATAGCTGTAAACGGGGCCAATTATTAATTAAAAATATCAACAACAAGCAACATATACAGGATCCTCGTTTTACGAGGGCCACTATGGGGATCTCGTAAACGGTAAGAGTTACGACTTCGGTTAAATTAGGGCAAAGTTGTATATTCAGGTGTTTAATAATTTGACGCAAACAGAACTTATCTAGCTTTTTTAGTTTTTGAGATATAGGGTAAAAAGTGAAACAGTGGATTTTTGTTTTTTGTCAGTAACTTTTTCATTTGATGTCGAATGTAACTTTGTCTAATTTAACCGAAATCGTAACTCTTACCGTTTACGAGATCCCCATAGTGGCCCTCGAAAAACGAGAACCCTGTATGTTTCTGGAAATATGCTTCTGTCACATCACTTACGAATTTTAAAAGCTTCTCTAAATATTAGAGTAAGCATTTTTTATTAAACGTAATTACAAAAATAGTACATCACGGTTACACCTACTAGTAGACATCTATAATTTTTATTACGTTTTCTTTTTGTGTAATTTAATTTTTTTTAATGAGGTTTGACATCATTTTTCCACTTGATTGCTCCGATATCTCATATTTTAATTTAATGTAAAGCAAATGCCAAGATTAAAACGTTTGCATTTTAAACTCAACTGAGATGAATAGATGTTGTAGCGATTACTAATTTATTTCATATCTTTTAGCTAAATTATTACAGGGCAAAAACCTAGTATTTTAAATAGTGTTGAAATATTTTAAATTTATAAACGATTTGTTTAGATCACCCAAAGAAATGGACTTTATGTATATGACAAAAACAATGGGGAATTTATACAGTTAAGAATTATTTTAGTAGAATTCAAATTTTTACTACAGGTATTTTTGCAACTGGGAATTAAGTAGCGACAGCACAAGCCAGTTTAAACCAGGGATGGAAAACGTAACGTAACGATACCCGATAACGTTATAATAACGATTCAACTATAATTTTTTATACAATAACGTAACGATATTTTTATAACGTTATATAACGTTATAATAACCGATAACGTTTCATTAAAAGTTATTTTGTATCGTTATTCTCTATAAATTAAATTTTTATACAGCGATCTTTTTATTTTCAGAAGATATAATATTTTGCTTGTATTTTAGAAATTAAAATGAATATAAAATATCTCAACGTAATTTTGTACTATTTTTTAAATTTACATTTACAAATCCCAAAAATATTTGCAATAGTTTCAAATAAAAATTATTTTTATACAGCATGTTTCTTAAATAATGCGAAAAAATTCGGGAGGTGATTCCTTATCGAAAATTAAGAGGGGTCTTTAATATAAATTTTTTTTATTTAGGGTCTCCTTTTATAGTTATACCCCCCTAAAGGGGATCGGTAAAATTGGGTTTTTATTTTATTTCTCAAATTTGGATAAATGTAGGAGAGTGATATTTGGTACCTAGATGTTTTATACTTATTAAAAGGTTTCCCATAGTAAGGAGTTCCCAGAAGGCTGAAAAGTGCGACTGCTGTTTTTTTTGTAAACTTTTTGGTGGGTTGAAATCTAGCAATTTTTTTTTTTTGAATACTTGATTTCTTTAGAAGTTATTTTTATTCTTTAACTTTTCTCGTTAACCCTACAGTTTTTGAGTAAAAAATTATAAGAATGAACATGAACCATCAAATATTCCAATATAAAACTATTCATTTTGGTGGTTACCTTGGTTTGTTTATGTTCATATTGGGTAGAAGTGACGGGTGTAATTCATTTTGACGCAGCGACAACGCTAAAACGCCCGTCAATTCTACCCAATATGAACATAAACATCATA
Source organism: Elmis aenea (assembly GCA_947652605.1). Taxonomy (NCBI): domain Eukaryota; kingdom Metazoa; phylum Arthropoda; class Insecta; order Coleoptera; family Elmidae; genus Elmis; species Elmis aenea. The sequence continues at coordinate 65,034,308 of OX393576.1, forward strand.
TTCACTCATTTAATTTTTTACTCAAAACTGTAGGATTTACGAGAGAAACTAAAGAATAAAAAAAGGTTCTAAATAAATTTAACTTCCAAAAAAAATATTAAAAATTGCAAAATGTGAACTCATTAAAAAGTTCTGATTAAAAAACCAACAGGGGTCGAACTTTTCATCCTCCTGTGAATGTGGAAATATTACTATGCGAAACATTTTAATAAGTATTAAAACATCTACCAAATATCATTCTCCTACATTTATCTAAATTTTACAAACAAAATTAAAACCTAATTTTACCGATCCCCTTTCTTAACTCCGAAAGGAGACGTCTAAGAAAAAATTTTTACATAAAAGACCCCACTTAATTTTCGATAAGGAATTTTTTCGCATTATTTAAGAAACACCCTGTACATCATAATTTATGTAACGTTATACAGGGTGAGTCACGACGGACGCGTCGGAGTTTTATGGCGAAACGGTTTATATTTTCCAATTTCTGTCGCTGTTAGGTTATGTAAGTCAATAAGGGCTACATTTTAAAAATATTTTCAAACATACAGGGTGCTCCAAAAAAGAGTGGCATATCAAAGTTATACTTTTTCTTATGGAACACCCTATATATTTTTACATTTTTGGATTCCTCTTTAAATTTAATTCAAAAAATGTATAAGGTCATTTGGGTCTAAAATCAACCGTTCTCGTGAAAATTGCATTTTCATGAAAATACAGTATTTTCAAAAATTTTCAACATTTGAAAACTTTGACAAGTCTGAAGGAATTCGCTTGGAGATAAGATTGACAATAGATTATGTAACACTTTGCACCACCTACATTTTTAAAATATTATACAGGGCGTTTTTTACGCTTGGTCAAACTTGTGAAACTTTAAACATCGATAACTCATTTTTTTTTAATACAACACCCTATATTTTTTTACACCGTCTTATAGAAAATTTAATTCTCTTTCGAAAATATTAAGGCTGTTTTTCACCTAAAATTGATATTTCCCGAGATATCGCGATTTTATTGTTAATTATTAGGGCAAAGTAATATTTTCAAGTAGGCTATGAAGGTAGACAGCGGTAATTTGAAACAATTGAAAGAAAAAACAAGACACTTATAATTTTATCGTTTGACTACACACTTTTGACATATTTTTATAGGAAAGTTGTAGTTTTACCATACTTACGTTTAAATAGAGGTTTCTTAAACTTAAAATTATTTATGCATTTATTTATTGGACCAGTGTTATAAGATAATTACTAAATCCTATAAACCATTTTTTGTCTGTTTACGATACGATACTACGACACTACCGAAAACAGTACCAACCATGTTTTTTTTTTAAATGCAAAATTAGACAAGTCAGTATTACTTTTTTTTTAAATCAGCGTTCCGTTCTCGTACCTAATACATTATCAATCGGTTTTTAGGACTTGGCAAACGATCAAACTCACTTATATGAAAAATATTGTGGCCCTGATGAGAAATCTATATTTAAACGTAAAAATGGTAAATCTACAACTTTCTTATAAAAATATGTCAAAAGTGTGTAGTCAAACGATAAAATTATAAGTGTCTTGTTTTTTCTTTCAATTGTTTCAAATTACCGCTGTCTACCTTCATAGCCTACTTGAAAATATTACTTTGCCCTAATAATTAACAATAAAATCGCGATATCTCGGGAAATATCAATTTTAGGTGAAAAACAGCCTTAATGTTTTCGAAAGAGAATTAAATTTTTTATAAGACGGTGTAAAAAAATATAGGGTGTTGTATTAAAAAAAAATGAGTTATCGATGTTTAAAGTTTCACAAGTTTGACCAAGCGTAAAAAACGCCCTGTATAATATTTTAAAAATGTAGGTGGTGCAAAGTGTTACATAATCTATTGTCAATCTTATCTCCAAGCGAATTTCTTCAGACTTGTCAAAGTTTTCAAATGTTGAAAATTTTTGAAAAAACTGTATTTTCATGAAAATGCAATTTTCACGAGAACGGTTGATTTTAGACCCAAATGACCTTATACATTTTTTGAATTAAATTTAAAGAGGAATCCAAAAATGTAAAAATATATAGGGTGTTCCATAAGAAAAAGTATAACTTTGATATGGCACTCTTTTTTGGAGCACCCTGTATATTTGAAAATATTTTTAAAATGTAGCCCTTATTGATTTACATAATCTAACAGCGACAGAAATTGGAAAATATAAACCGTTTCGCCATAAAACTCCGACGCGTCCGTCGTGACTCACCCTGTATAACGTTATATAACATAACAATTCATTTTTTTAATGTTATTTATAACGTTATGTAACGAAACCAAATAATAAATAACGTTATACAATAACGTAACGATTTAAAACGTTATTCCATCCCTGGTTTAAACAAATAAAGAGATGTTACCCAATTATTAAGTTATTATTTAAACATCATAAAATAATTTAAATGTTTAGAAATGAGACTTTTACATCTTCAAACATTAACCTATTTTAAGACTGCTGTAATACTTATGAAGAATTATCTATTGTGAATACAGTTTTTTTAAAGCTGGGTCATATAAGAAAGCCTGTGACAATCACTTTATTGAAGTGCCTTCCCATCATTTAACATTTATAAAATTAAGAACCCTTGAAGAGAATTGTTGCGTGTATTTTGTGAACTCGTTTTTTCAGTTTTAGTTTAAATGAATGGAGGAAAGTTTAACATACATGTGATGCACCCACATTCTTGGCTCCCAGCTATAAAATATTTCAATATTATTTAATGTTAGCCTCGCCAGAATAAACTTTTGTCCTTCGTTAACATTACTCGTTTCGATTTTACAACGAACCCATCAAAGTTCTTGACGTAATTGAAAGTGCATTTGTTGAGACATCCTAAAGTTTCTTAATAATTTTTGGCTTCGACTGTAGTTTAATGATGTTGTGTTGTTGCTTTAAAATGTAATAAAAATTCACAACTACCGTTAAAGCAACCGAGCTGAAACACACAGTGAAACTTTTTTCAACTTTGTTATGTAAAAGCTCGTTAAAGTGTGTTGCCTTGCGTGAAGTAAGGTAACATGTAGCAAAGAATAATCAGATACACATGTCTTCATCGCTCATTACATATTCCGAAGGAAAGATTTGGCCATTTTGCTTTGTATTTGCACGTTCTCTGAAATTAAACCAACAAATTTCGAAAGCAAGAGGATACGCTTTTTTTCTTCAAGTAACCCGAATTAAGGTGCATGTTTATAATAATTTAGTTTTAAAAAACAACCCATAACCTAAACATTCACCTCAAAACAAGTATAGATGGATAGGAAAAATAATTATCCGTGAACAATTTTAAACATTGGAAAAGTGCCAGAAATAAGGATGTTTGCACACAAGTAAAATAATATTTTTATTCTCAATACCTACACAAAAACTGCCCCAAATAATACTGGTTAAATAATAATTGCATAATAACATACCTACTAAAAAATTTTGAACAGAAACGTGTATTTTAATAATCATATTCTGCATAACCAAAAACATTTTATGTTATTATTTTGTTATGTAGCGCTGTTTTTGCTTAATATTGTGCCAATTTTAATGTTTTATGTAACAGATAAGTTGCTAGCGCTTTCGACAAAACTAAATATATTTCAATGCTTCTTACAATGTCATTTTAATTAAAAAGCCAATACAAAAAAAAGTTAATGAGAACAATGTTTGTCATTTTAAAATACAGCAAAATTTTTTTGTATTCTAAAAACGTTTTATTTATTATAGTGATTGTAATATAAACCATTGGACGTAATCCAATTTTACGATCACACTTTTCAAACAATAATATTTGTCGAGTGATTTGTCGTCATGGGGTTTTACAATAAAATTTTCAAAAATTAATGTTTCGTGATTTTTAAAGAGGATGTATGCAAATATTTATTTTTCAGTTTGTTAACGTGTATGATACAAATATTATTTTCAGTGTACGAAAAATAATTTTTAGCTCTGAGCAGTTGCGCAACTAAACTTACACTTTACTCTTAAAGAATATTGGACAGTAAAATCTAATAATTCTTGTATTAGGTTGGATAATAAGTAATCGCCGTTTTTTTTTTTAAATTTGAAAATGCGCGTGAAAAAAGGTTTGTTTGCCTAAATGTTATATGTCATTTTAAAAGAGAACTGGCTGAGCAAATGGACTGTGTGCATAGCACAGTCGTTAACCACCTTCATTCAATGGGAAAGGTTCAAATTATCGGCGCTTGGGTTCCTCACGTTTTGAATGAAAACAACAAAAATCGTGTCCGGAACAATCTTCGCCCACAATTCTTCGCCTAAACAATTCTTCGCCTCCACAATTCTGCGCCGCCACAATTTTTCGCCGCATATAAGCATATCACATTTTTTTTTGTAAATGTGATTGTTTTTATTCATAACGTAATTTTTACAGATTATTTTACATTATGTTAGGTCAGGTCAGGTCAGGTCAGGTCAATTTAATTATTATTCATACTATAATAACATAAACAACATTAAAAATCACATAATACGCTATTTATGTAGCAATTTTTAAATATAATATTAAAAGAAGAAGTATTAATATACAAGAAACAACTTTAGGCTAATGTAAAATAATCTGTATAAATTGCGTTATAAATAAAAACAATCACATTTATAAATAAAATTTGAGATATGTGGCGGCGAAGAATTGTGGCGGCGAAGAATTGTGTAGGCGAAGATATGTGGGCAAAGAATTGTGGGCGAAGAATAATTGTGGACGAAGAATTGTGGGCGAAGAATTGTGGGCGAAGAATGTTCCTAGACCCAACAAAAATCAACGCTCCACAATCGCCGCCGGTTTGCTCGCCCGTCATCGCTCGACACGGGGTCACAAGCAACGTGTCCTTTATCCCATAGTCACGGATAACGAAAAATTGTGCCTTTACGTCAAAATTAAGCAACGGAAAATAGGGCTCAGTCCCAAAAAACAAGCGACGCCGCGCGAAAAACAAGAAATTCACCCTCGAAAGACAATGTCGTGCGTCTGGTGGGACTGGGAGGGTATCATTCACTAAGAACTTCTTCAAAATAACAAGACACAGAACTTGATACTTAGCAAATATGGACGCCATTCAGCAAAAACGACCTAATCGGCAATATAACGTCTTGCTGTAACACGACAACGCCCGTCCCCACACCGCCAACGTAACCAAAAATTCCATTAAACGCTTGGTTTGGAAGTTTTGCCGCATCCACCCTACTCTCCCGACCTGGCACCATCAGATTTTCATCTTTTTCGATCTCTTTCAAACGCTCCGCGCGGCGTTTTGTTCAATTATGACGTGAATTGAAAACTTGGTTGGACAAATTTCTCAAGTCAAGACCGCAAGATTTCTATCGTAAATGATTCGATAAACTTGTTGAACAATGGTAGGAAGTAGTAAATAACAACGGGGAATACATAATTGATTAATTTATTGTATTATTTTTGTTTAAAATAAAAAATAATAATTTAAAAAAAAACGGCTATAAGGTACTTATTATCCAAGCAAATACAATATGCGAACTTAAACGTGACACATAAATATAAACAATGGGATAAATTTTTAAATTTTAGAAATGTTTTAAGGTCTATTGATACTTTATTAGTTGGTCGTTTAAAAATCAACATTCAGTTGACTTTGTTTTAATTTAATGTTAGAAACAACTGTGGACCATAAACTCTTTACGCCTACTTTTTCCTTGTCCTTCAAACCTCTGTGTGTATGTATTCAGCGCCAGTAAAAGATAAAATCAAGTTACTAATTTATATAGCGGTATTTTTAGAGCAGTCTTTATTTTAAGAAGATTTAATTTTTTTCATTCACACTTGATACAGAGTCTAAGAACGTTGTTTAAATTTTACTTGTTGTGTAAATAATTGAAGGTTTTTTTCTTGCTTGACTTCCGGGTTGTGTTAAATATTGTAAAATGACATTTTTGTAAAGCAAAAAAAATATATCCAAGCTATCATTAGCATCCTTCTAATGAAACTTCCTCCCTGTTAAGTGTGAATTTAAAAATAACTTTTCTGGTACAGTCGGAACATACTTTGTGCAACTCAATTAATTCTTGAACTGAAATTTTCCACTTTCATTTCGCTGTAAAACAAATATAAAGGCACTTCTTTGTGGTTGAATGTGCGTTGCATGTGTGTATTTGACAAGAGCTGTCTTTTGTTTACTTGTTCTGAATACTGCACATTTCAGACCTTGGCCGATTAAGTCCTGAAAATAAAATCACTGTCTTTGTTCAGCTTTGTAATTCATCTATGTACGTAAAATGTGTTAAGCTCGGAAGTGGAACTACAACAAAAAAAATTTAAAAAGTCAACCAAAATTCCCTAAGAGCTTACGAAAATTACGTTTTTCTACTACCACTAATGTTGTAAATGACTCTTACCGTACAGCCTTCATGCACAGTAAGTGAGTCCTTAACGCACGGTAAGCAAAAGGCACAGTTCTTTTAAGAAGTGATCAAAGTAGACATGTCAAACACTTCCTGTATGCATAGTAAGTGAGTTATAACGCACGGTAAGCAAAACGCACACTTTTCTAGAAATGCCCAAGTAGGCTTGCGTCAAAATTGACAAGACAACGTAATTACATGTGTATATTAACCAAAAAGTCGTTAAAATCGTAGGTATTATGTGATCGTAGAAAAAGTAAGCTCCATAACACGAGTTGTAAAGCAATTAAGCACTCGCCGCTACGCGGCTCCGTGCGCAACTTTTCCACTCGTGCGTATTATGCTTCCTACATCTCTTGTTATGTAATGTAATATTATCGACTTCAGTTTAAACGATATTAATGACCTGAAGATGAAATTTGTAATACCAAAACGTAGCACAGTTCAAGACTACTTAACGACAGATAAGTGTTAAAAAAGTTAAAACCACACTTTTTTCTAAAAAAAATATACCAATATTCTCTTTTGTAATGTGTTTTTAAAATTGGGACCTCCAAAATTAAGTTTACTGTACAACTAAGTCTTGTTAAATGGTCGCTAAATTTTTATTGAAAACCGGACAGATATTAGTTAGCCTGAAATTAATATTTTAAATGGTTAGCGTACAACGTGAAATTTAAAATATGGTTTGATGCTATTTTTTAAGCTTGCATTAAAATATCCAAGTTCATGAAATCAAAGTACAAAGTTTTTCAAAGTGTTTCTTCGATGCAGAAAACGTTTTGGTCGCTTGGCAATACTTCAACGCGTTACACAGATGGCGCAGCAGCTCACAAACAGGATAATTTCTGTTTAATTAAATATTTCAAATTTATCGTACACATCTTTTCAGCACCAAAACGTTAATAGCTATGAAAAATATAGTTTTGCTCAATCACGACCTAATGTTGCTTGATTGTATAATATTCAATTCTTAATCAAGCAATCAATAAAGCTAAACAACCAAATCAAATTTAAATGAAATGGTTCTTGTCTTAATTTTTTTTTAATATGTTACTGTAAGTGATCTAGATCAGTAATAATTGCGTTTCTTTGTTAATTATAAAAGTGAAAACCACAAATAGCAACTGCGAGTTAATCTTGCACGTGTTTTTGAGGAAGAGACCTCTCTAAATTACTTTCCCTGTCCTTCATTAGACTCTGATATAAATAGCTTTGCTTTTATTCTATATGCTGCAAACTAATCGGTTTTTAGGTGATTTCTGTAAATTAATATTTAGTATATGATAAGCAAATTAAATTGTTATATTATACAGTGTGTCCAAAAGGTATGGAATATGCTATACGAGTATATCTCAGTAAATATCCACTTTAGGGAAAAATGTTTTGAATAAAAGTGGTTTGGTACTTAGTTTTCCACCATAAGACAAAAGAAAAACGGAGAAAATACTCTCAAATTATTTTAATTGTTTAGTATTTATTTCTAACAAAAACATCATAAGAACAAACATTTTTTGACGAAATCTACAATAAGTTTTCAAACTGAACCATTTACAGCTTGGCAATTATAAACTCGGTTTTTAAACCGGTTAATAACATTCCCAACCATTTCATGTCTAATAGACCTCATCTCTTCTCTAATACGATCTTTTAAATTTTCGATATTCTCCGGCCTCTTAGCATAAATTTTATTTTTAAGGTGAGGCCAAAGGAAAAAGTCTAACGGACTTAAAAAAAAAATTAAATAATTTGAGAGTACATTTTTGCGTTTTTCTTAAAAAGTTGCTTAAGTAAGGTTACCAAAGTTTTGCATCATTGAAAAGAGAGAAAAAATATCTATCAAATGAGTATAATATAGGGGTACCTTGTCATTTAAAAAAATTTAATTGTTTGTCATTGTGCTTTTGTTATTCGAAAAAATAGAATTTAAATTTTGTCTTATGGTGGAACACTAAGTACCAAACAACTTTTATTCAAAAATTTTTCCCTAAAGTGGATATTTACTGAGATATATAGCATATTCCATACCTTTTGGTCATACTGTATATCAAACAGTGCCTTAAACACTTGGCAAAAATGTAGTGTATATTATGTGTTTCATATCATAAAGCTTTTTGAATTGAACAATAAAGAAAAATGGTTAGAATAAGTATAATGTTGCGGTTTTTCTTAATAGACTTTCCTACAAATACAAAAATGCAGCTAAATCAATTTCAGTACATATCAGAAGGATTTAACCTTTTAGCTTATATAAAAGAAGTTTTGCCAAGAAAACCATACCACATAGAAAATATATTGAATAAATTTGGTTTTTTGTTATCAATTTTTAGGGTTTATTGCTTTATTTTAAAAAGCAACTTTCAAATAATCCAGTTCGCAACACAACACAGCGCTATTACGTTGCGTGTTTTTTTAGGTCCTAGATATTTTTACCCAACATTTTGTGTCTGGTGAGCAAATGTGCAACACCTGTTAGTGTTCATTACTGTAGCCAGTCGTTTATGTATGTACATCGTGTTGAAAATGGAAACGACCAGACTTTCTTTATTGAACCAGTACGGTTCAATGTTTATGGCTACGCGGTCATTGGAAATTTCGCTAACATAAGACACTTAAAATCAATCAGTTTTACATTAAAAATACTTAGTTCCTATTTAATTCATCACACTGCAGTGATTAACATACTTTATACATCTAAAAACAGTTAAACTTATTACATGTTTTCACGCAATCTAACATGAACAACTCGGATGTTAACAGAAAAGGATCTAATAGGTATAATGTCAATTCCTCGGAACTACAGCACAATTTTTTTTCCATTATTGCTTAAATTAATTAATTAAATTGGTTTTTATCACATCAGCAAGAAAAACGAATCAGTAAGTTTATTGCATTGTATTTTTCTATCGTTGAACCAACTCAGATAATCAACTTTTAAAAAAATATTATAGTTGGCATGTTTTTGAATACCAGGAACTTGATTAATAAAATTTCATTTTGCTAGTGTATGGATATAATAATATTATTATCATATTGGAAAAGCCAATTTCTCTTTAGGGGCCATGAAAGCTAGGCGCTATTTGACAAAACATGGTTCGGTTTGGTTTTATTAATCGCCCTCTTAAAAATATTTTCATTAAACAGATCAGATGCCATTATGGTCGTAACCAAAATTTCAGATCAATACCCTTTTTTATACTTCTTATCTTCTTAAGTCCCGGTCTCAATCAATCACCCTGTATAATTCATTCCAAAAAATCTATTTTCATTACAATAGGCTCACTAGGTGTAATTCATAAAAAACAATTGTGCTAATTAATCCATGGTTATACACTAGTTCGGAGATCATTTACTGGGTCATTAACCTTTTTGCTTGAAGACCTTTCACCTCCACCACAAAAGGACACGAAAATGCTTTATCCAACACAACATAATTTATTAGCAACTACTACTAGAAAGTAGTGAAAACCTAAATTTATATTTAATTAAAAAGCTCATTTCAAATCTACAATTTTTTTAGCTCATTTCAGTCCTAAACGTTCCGTTGAATTACTATTGAAAACTTAATAATATACTTTAAGAATTGGCAGCACAAGTGGGCCTGGCTGCTCGCCATTTCGATAAAAATCGTTTTGGTGTTTTTCAAATATTTGGTCGTTATATTTTGAATTCTACACATTGCTTCCATATCATCACTTTTGTTAACGTTAATCAAACCACACGAAATAGTAAAATACACACACGTTGATTATTTTGGTATTTAACCCTCAATCTTTTTGCTCGGATATTATTTCATAACTCTCTTCCAAGAGTTCCGTTTACCTTTCAATTGTTCCTGTTGTAAGCTGGTGAATGTTTGAATTGTGAGTGATTTATATGTTAATATAAATAAGTTAATTTAAAATCACTTATCTTATAAAGTGGACCCAATTTTGAAATTATTGCCTATACAGTGCGTTCTACAAAATGGGCCCATGACTATAGCGACTTCAATTGTGATTTAACCATCAACAAACCATGTATATTATTAAATGGGACAGTCTTAGCTACAACTTGGCGAAAAAATTCTGTTTTAAACACCTTTCATTTATCTGTTGTGACGTCACCGACATTTTTTTAAAAATTGGTTGGTATAATTTTTTTGGTGTATTCTGGTAAAGCATTTTTAGTAATTTTCAACGGTCTAGACTTTTAGTAGGGTTATACTATGAAATGTTTGTAAAAAAAATGCAAAAAACTAGTTTGAGCTAGTAGGCAATTTATTCAAAACTTCTGTTTAAAAAAATAATTACTCATAATCAAGTAACCTTAAATACACTTGCTTAATGACTATTGCTTACTAATGAGAACACTGCTATTGGGTACCATACCACAAGGATAACAAATTAACAAAACAGAACTAAAGAAATTGCTCAAACTGTGAGCCATTGTTGTCTATGCATAACTGGCATCGTATTTACAGTTAAGCAAGTGTTTTTAAGATTGCTTGATGATGAGCATTTTTTTTACAGAAGTTTCGATTAAATGGCCTACTAGCTCAAACTAGTTTTTTGCATTTTTTACTAAAACGAAATTACTATTTTTTGTTCAAGAACGAAAACGAAATAAATAATTCTTAAACCCGGTTTTATCACTATTTAATTTTTATTCATAGAACACAAACGCAAATTTACCGCCTATGCCCAACAAGGCAGTAAAATATCTCACTTGAAATAACCGAGCTTCGCTTTTCTCCATTGTGTATTAACAACTTTATTGCTAATACTTGCAACTTCGTGCAACACAAGCAACGGTACAGACAATCTCTCTTTCTAATTTGTTGATTGGATCATCAATAAATAATATACACTTAATTGGACAACAGATATCACTCATTTTTAACAGTTGAAAATATGACATTTGACGTTGATGATGGTTTGACAAACTAGCTTTTGCATCTGACGGGTGTTACACTAAATAAAATATACAAAATTTATTTTGTTATATGTTAAATATGGTTATCAATTTGGTAAATTTAATATGGCGATTCGCTAGTCTAAATTATGCCGCCCATAATGATCAAAATCAAACATATTGCCGATTTAAAATCCATCATAAACATAGTATATTTCACATTTTTTACCAAAAGTACAATAATTGCACCAAATTTGTTTCTATTTAAAGGCGAATTATGCTGATCTACATATTAATACATAAGAAGTACCTATTTATAATCTGAATAATCGAATATTCGAATAATTGGGGTTTCATCATATTAATAGGGTTGCCAATACTGTCCTTTTGACATTTGGCGATCGTTCTTTAAAAAGTCCTTTGCTCTGAATTTTGTAAAAAGAGGACGGTGACTAAGAAAAAATAGGTCCTCGACTTGGTAACTAAGAAACAAAGATGTTAGGAAAGAACTAGAAATTTACGATCTGGGAGAAGAAATACAAGAAAACAGGGAGAAATACAAAGAACACGTTAATAGAATGACATCAGAGATTGCCAAAGATAATAAGAAATGTTGACCAAGAGGAAGAAGAGAAATAGGAGAATAAGTTTAGACAAAATATAAAACGAAGTGTTCTGTAATTATATTATACTTTGGTTGTTGTAATATAGAGGGCAGCAAAAATTCTTAATTTCTGGATTTCAGATTTGAGCGTTCCAGCGATGAACGATTCCCGTGTTGCATGGTTCCATCGTTGCATGATTTCTGGGTTGAGTGATTCCAGCGTTGAACGATTTAAGATTTGAATGATTCTATCGGTGCTTTTTCCAGACTTGAACATTCCATATTTGAATGTTCCAGATATTAATGGCTTACTGTTTTTAGTCCATGGTTAGAATTGTTTTGTTACAGAGTATAAGAGTACAACAGATGCAAACCTTCAAGAAAATGTTCTTTATTTCTTATATTTACGTGTCTTTATTGCATATTACTTTTAAAAAACGATCAAATTAAGTTATGATTACAATCTTTAGATATTAAAGTGAAATTAATTAACTGGCACCTGTCTATTTCCATAATTAATTTGTGAAATTATTCATCACAATGATTAATTATTTATTTCTCATAATTTTGTGTCTTTTTGCATACCTATACTACTAAAAAAAAAAACGATTAAATTAAGTTAGGATTTCAATCTTTAGATATTAATGTGAAATTAATTAACTGGCACCTGTTTCTTTGTATAATTAATTTGTGAAATAATTTATCACAATGATTAAAGCGTAATTAAAAATGCGCAGAATTGGCAGTGTCTGATAGATTAATATAACATGACTTAAAAATCCAATTATAAGTAGACAGTGGACGAACACAGTTATAAATTTCACATTATATTATATACGCTTCAGTGTATCTTTTCATGTCAGGTGTTTTACAACATTCAGCAAGAAACGGCCAGCGCTGATATTAAAATATACCTCGAAATGCGTATCCGAAATCTTGAATATACTCGTACTTTAGTCGAGAAACCGCCGTCCAGAGCGTCGCAATGCTTAACAGTAGAAGGGTGTAATAAATAAAGTTTAGTGCAAGAAGTGTGATAGTGAAAAACAATTTTAATTAAGGAACGTTATTATACGCTATGGGACATGGAGTATTTTCAAGAATGGATGAAGACCGTACGTCGGGAGGCGGAGGTACGGAAACAAAGCCAGCTGTTTTATATTCCGAAGCGTGCTGTGCGAAAAATATAATCCTATGAGAATTATTTTGCGTTAAAATCTCGAATATATGCGTTAATTGTTGAAATGCGTTAATCTAAAATTTAAAAGCGGCGCTATTACAAAATTTACAGTTGCGTGTATGTACTTTAATAGACGCAGAATGACGTTGGGCAATATTATACAATTACATATGCAGTTTGTTTGTGCGTCTTGTAAATTTAAAGTGGCACTTAAAACCTTTGTTGATGCAAATTTTTCACCGATTAATCGTGGGCGGTTTAACATGTATGCGGAAAACCGTTAATTTTTATTTTTATACAAGGTATTTGCTAAATTTATACTTCATCTGCATCAAAAGGTGTCCTTGTGATATTGCTACAAATATCAGATAAAAATAACTATGGTCTTGTGACATTAGTCAAACGCAGTGAATTTTAAATACAGATCGCAAACATGTTCTATCGATAATAAATCAGAAATTTTGAATTCTACGATGAATAAACTTTGAGAGTAGTCTGGAACGTTTATAAATTCACTGTAGCTGAATCACACATAACGACGGTTTACACAAAGATCGAAATAGATGTTGAGTGTTGACTATACAATTGAAAGATATTATCATAAATTCAAAAGTTTCCTTTGCAAACAATAATCGTGCAAGCGGTATCGCTCAGGAAAAGTAGAATTAATTAATGAAACTGTTGAAATAACTTAATGTTTTTTGTAAAACCGGAAGTTAAACTTTGTTAATACGTTCGTTTACATGTGTTTTAATCGTATTACTGAACTGTGATTTTAATACATTCAAGATGTATTTTATTGAAACACTATTTGTGGCATTGTACGCCAGAAAGTGGAAGTATTTTCTATTTTAGTATTTGTTATTCATTATTTGAAATGTTTTACCAACATTACGTCAAACTTTAAACAGCTTTACGTTTTTCAAGCAAAATAACCGCTGCAGATACCAAAAATATTTTTGTTTATGCAACCTGAAAAAGTTTCGTTGCGCGCAAGAGACTGTCTTTTTTTTCATCTAACTATATTTGCATGTTTAATTACCATGAACTAATTAAATGACAGTAATTGGTTCATTTTATAATTAAAGATGAAACAATGTATGTATTTTTTTAAATCGTATATACAATGCTAAACAACAAGGTAACCGTTATGAATTTGTTATTACAGCAATTTTTTATCATACCGTAAATATTTTGGGTGGTTAATCGTTTTACCGATGCAATGTTTGTGTAAATTTGTTTAGATAAATAAAGGATTTAAGAATAGTAATGCTTATTAATTGTTTTTCTTGCTATACAATCGTATTTCACCGAAATACACAAGTTGTTGTATTAATATTTCACTAGCCCAACACGAACGCATTTGTGGGAAGTTGTAAACTATATGAAGCGTTTGAAAACTTGCAAACATGAGCTTTGTCTTATAAATATATCATGGCTATCGTTATTTGTGTGTAATCGTAAAAAAAAACAGACTTCTGAATAATAATTTTCAAATAATGTTGAACAAAAGTTTTAATGGATTCGTTCAAATAACGATCCAAAAAGCTTCATGAAGAATTAAATAAGGCTATAGCCTGTATTTTTGTAGTAAAAATCTAAAAATTTAAAAACTAAAGCAATTGAAACTTTTTAGATACGTTTTTTATATTCCAATAGTTATACACGCTCGGACAACGATTATAGTAGCATATTACGCACGAGTGAAAAAGTTGCGCACGCGAGTACGTAATTGCTTTATAACTCGTGTTATGTAGCTTACTTTTTCTACGATCACATAATACATACGATTTTAACAGCTTTTTGGCTAATATACACATGTAATTACGTTCTTGTCAATTTTGATGTAAGCCTACTTTGACATTACTAGACAAGCGTGCGTTTTGCATACCGTGCGTTATAACTCACTTAACTAGGAATACAGGAAGTGTTTGACGTGTCTACTTTGATCGCTTCTTTTTTAAAAAAACGTGTTTTTTGCTCACCGTGCGTAAGGACCCACTTACTATGCATGCAGGCTGTACGGTAAGAGTCATTTACATTAGTGGTCGTAGAAAAAAACTTTCATGAAACACGAAGAGTGTTTGCACACTTTTCAGAAGATATGGACAATGTTTAAACAATAGCAATTGGCTTAAAAGTTTTTACACCCAGTAATTATACCTTAAATAATAATTATTTGCCCCAGCGCCTTCAGATTACAATAAAAAAAAAGACAGAAATGGTAAAAAGGTAGTTTTTTTCGGGAAAAATAAGTTTCATCGTTAGCGAAATTTATTCAATGCTTCATAATTTTCCTATTGATTCAACTGAGTAAGATGTTTTGCTAATATTATTTTTATATACAACGCGTATAGTGCTCAATAAAAAAATTACTTCTTCGAACGACAACCTGGCGGTCATAATATTTACATTTTATTAATTTCACTTAATCTTATTTAAACATAAAATCGCATAATATATTTTTTCGATTTTGTTTACATTAAGCTCGTAAAAATATCTAAATTAGTTGTAATAAAATGTATTTTTGGTGAATTTTCAGGAGTCATTTATTGGCACACACCAGAAGTTAAAGCAAAACACTCAGATATTAAACTGTCGCAGTTAAAGTCAGATTTTTATTGCGTCATTTATTATTTTATACGTTAATTGTATACGCAAGGGCAATCTTCTTTAATTACCAGGTTATATAATTCGTTTTTGATACATCTTTGGGATATGTATCTACTTGTATTATTTGTTAAGGGTGAGCTACTAATATGGCTTATAAAAGGGTTATTTTAAATCGAGCCGTAAAGCCTTAATATTAATAAAACCATAAGTGAATTTTTCATGTCACCGTGGTCCTTAAATTTTGAATTATGCTTAAAGCATCAAATATATTTCTACCATTGTACAGCGTCATTCAATGATAAAAGTTGGTGTATGGTCTAAAACTAATTTTAGGATTAAAAAAAGTTCAATAAATGTCATAGGACACTAGATTTTAACGATTTTTGAAATATTCTCAAGAGTAAAGTGCCCTATTTTAAGAGATACAAAAAAAAGTTTATAGGAAAAAGTTATTCAGAATCCAAAAATATTTTATTTTTTAAGAAATTTAAACATTTAAAGTCGGCAACAAATAGAAAAAACAATTATTATAAATTTCTCAGAAAATTTTATTCTTGGTAAAAGTAGGTGCATGCTTTAAAACGAATTTTAAGATTAAAAAAATAATAAAAAGCCATATGACACTAGATTTTAGTGGCTTTTTGATTTTTTGAACGTTAAAATTTCTAACTCTTTTTACTCTAGAGCGAATATTTCAAAAATTGCTAAAATCTAGTGTCCAATGGCTTTTTGTTAAACTTTTTCTTATCTTCAAAATAGTTTTAGACCATGCACCCACTTTTATATGGAATATAATTTTCTGAGAAATCGATAATAAAAAACATTTTCATTTGTTGCAGACTTTTTGAATGTTAAAATTTCTTAAAAAATAAAAGTTGGAATTTGACCGTCAAAATTTAAATCTAAGCTTACTTATTGATTCTAAATAGTTTTTTCTTATAAAATTTATTTGTATCTGTTGAAATAGGGCAGTTTACTCCTGCCAATATTTCAAAAATCGCCAAAACCTAGTGCCCTATGACTTTTTATTAAACTTTTTTTCCTCTTAAAATTAGTTTTAGGCCATGCACCAACTGTTATCAGGAATATAATTTTCTGATAAATCGATAATAAAAAACTTTTTCATTTGTTGCAGACTTCGGAATGACACTGTATGTTGTTTAACGACAAATTTTTGACAATAAGACTTGTTTTCAATGGATATGTAGTTACATGCAACCACAATATATTTAAATGACGCAATAATGTATTAATATCGCAAAATCAGCGCGACTTCAAACACTACGTTTTGGCAAGTAGTATATTGTCATCTTCAACATGACAGCGTTAGAGATGGATTTATCTTTGTTGTTATAATTAAAACTATTAAAGCTATCAAATGAAGTGTTCACAGTTTGTATTGTTACATACATATACAGGGTGTCCCAGATTACATTTCCCGCATGGGGATCTCCCTTATTATAAGAGATACAGGTTTGTTTAAATTAGACGAATTATTCCTTTTTTTATTATTTCTTTCGGGTTCCTTCACTGCGACCTATTGGTCTATTGTACCCTCTGGTGATAGTCCCTTAAAGAAGTCCCGTGTTTTTGAAAAACCCCAGGATTTTCTTTAAGGGTGTTTTTCTTAGCTCATCTTGGTTGGCTTTTTCCATCCCTAGAAGTCTGCGCCGATAGGGTGTGAATCCTTCACACTGGCATATTACGTGGAGGAGTTTCTTCTTCTTCACCACATCCTCTGCATATATCGGTCTCTGAGAGCCCTATTATGTAGAAGTGTTTGTTTAGCCCACAGTGTCCTGTGACAAGTCCTGTGGCTGCTCTGATGTTGCTCTGCTCATCCTGAGCATTTCTTCTGTCTTTTCTTTAGAGACCATTGACAGGATAGCCTTGGAATGGGCTTGTACTGCAACTTTTTTCCACTGGGCATTACTAGAAATGTAATCTGGGACACGCTGTATAAAAAGACCAGCAATAAATTGACACTTTCTAAGTTTCTTCTCAACATCCATAAAAAAATGTTATAGTTTTGGCGTTAATATTTATTTAATAATCTGATTAAAAAAATGAATTTAATCAATAGGAAACGTTAATTTATTTATTAATTACTCATGCGATTAATAATTTTGATTTATGGATATATTTTTAAGGTTGGTAGACAACGGTTATGTTACTTTTGTCTATTTTTAACGTATTTGCGTTTGCTGTTATAAATTTAAATTTTAATATAATGAGGACTTTAATTTTAGTCGACTATTAGTTGAAGCGTAGCCATGGCAAACAGCACGCGAAGTTCCTATAAGAATTTAATTTTGGCAAGTATTAAGTCGAAATCTTGCAATCACGCCGTCCGTAGTCACTTCCAAATATTAATTTAATTAAGTTTAATAAAATCGTGTACCTACCTCATGTCATGTCCATTATTACGACTTTCACAAAGTTTGTGACTTGTAACTTTGAATATTTTTGTGGAATATTGGCAAACTCATTTTGCGTAATGATCCATTCTTATTTTAAGTTATGCGGTCGAAAGCCGTTTGAATTAATGGATACTGTCTGCGAATAAAACTTATAAATTTTGAAGTGTTACATTATTTAGTAACTGTGTAACGGTTTAAAAGCCGTGTACAGATTTGGCAACCCAGCACCTGTATTTCAAATTATGATTTAGACGTGACAACGTCTCATCTTTAAATTAAAATTGTTGAGTTAGACGTGGCAACGTCGCTTTTGCAAATTTCTCAGTTTAGCGTGGGTAAAAATAGCACTTCCTGTCGGGCCGTTGTCAGAAAAAGGACACGGGCTCTGGGATCTGCGTGAGTCAAGCACGTGGTGTGAATTTAAATGTAGTTAAATCTAGCAAGTGTACTGAATAGATTACTTACGATGTATCGACGTATTTGAGTGTTTGTACGGATATTTGCTAGTGATAAATGTAGTTAAATCTAGCCAGTGTACTGAATAGATTACTTACGATGTATCGACGTATTTGAGTGTTTGTACGGATATTTGCTAGTGATAAATGTAGTTAAATCTAGCAAGTGTACTGAAAAGATTACTTACGATGTATCAACGTATTTGAGTGTTTGTACGGATATTGGCGAGTGATAAATGTAGTTAAATCTCGCAAGTGATTATAAATGTTCAGCGAAGTGCCGCGTAAGCATTATCTAGTAGGTGGGAGTGTTCCTAACCGGTGGCACGTGCGTAATACGCAGTTCACCGAGCCGTCGAGTACGCAGCTGTAGCGTGTACTAGAACCACTCCGCTAGGAACGCCATCTGTCCGCCGTTAGCAACGGTCACGTTCGCAGAAGTAGCGTGTCCTCCAACCAACTGGAACGGCATCTTCCGCCAGGATCGCCTCAACTAAGTGCACCAACAATGGGGGTAGATATTAAGTTAAGGCCTGTATTGTAAGCGCGGTACAAATTTATTTTCAGTATTCAGAAAACTTCAATGCTAAAAAGTTCCTTGTTTTAGTTATTTGTTAAGGAGAATCAACCAAATAACTTGGCGCCCTTTTATTGATTTATTAAATTGTTTATTTAGATTAGTTTTTTTTTTGTTTGTTTTGTTTGTGAACCCACGATCCTTGCCACCGACCAAGAGCCCGGTCATTTAACACTGAGAGGGTGTCAAAGTGTTACACGTGGCGCCCAACGTGGGGCCCAAAGTTTAGTATTTTTTTTTTTTGGATGAAAGGTTACAACAGCTGGTGGGTTGTCATTTTTCATTTAGTTTTTTTGATTTTTGGGGGGGATCGTTGCCGTTAAGGTGTATGCTCCTTGAGTTTGATTATTTTATCTAGGTTCAGTATCGTTCTCTGGCTTGAGATAAGGTTTTGATAATTTTTTAAATTAAGGCTTTCTTGCTGTCTTGGTTGAAATGGAGGAGCCAAGGGTTTTCGTTAATTATTTGCTCAAGGACGAGTTGTCCTTCGAACTCTTGATTCGTGGTGTCGATTCCACAGGTTTAAAGGTGGACGACAGACGTAAGCTTCTGCGCAAGCAATTAAGGTTGGAAGGAAGCGATCCTTCATTGAGTAAAGGGTATGCTCGAGTAGAACTCGACACACCAAGCGAACTAGACATTTGTGGAAGTAAATTAGAAACTTTAGTGTCGTTAGTAGATGAATTTAGTTTGAAGCCGTTGACGAGCGAATACAATAAGTTATACACTCGTGTTATGCATGTCCTCACCCGAGTTAAGTATGTTCCCGTTGCGGAAAATATTAAAGAGACTATTTCTAAAATGGAAAGTTGCTGTTCAAATTTATTAGACGGTTTAACCTCAATATTCGAGAACCCCGAGATACATTATAATGATTTGGCGGTTGTGATGGAACGATCGATCCTGTCGGTTCAGGAAGTCGCTAGTATGCCGCCGGGAGATGGTGAGGACGTGGTGGTTCAAAATGATGGTGAGCATCAGGAGTCGACACGGGTTGATAACAAAGATACGGACGCTCAAGCATCAACTCCAGCTTCGCCTAGTAAAATGCAAGAGCCGGCTTTTGTTAGTCGGGTACGGAACTTAAATTTTAATCCTAGGCCGTCGGTTATTTTAGCGCATAATCAGCCGGTTTTGTCTGTTACGCCTGTCCCTTCGGTTCCGGTGGTTAAGTGGAATCTTAAGTTTTGTGGGGATGCCACTCGTATGGGGCTTAATTATTTTCTGGAACGAGTTGAAGAGCTACAAGTCGCTCGAAACGTGTCGGAATCTCAATTGTTCAGTAGTGCTATTGATCTATTCGAAGGTCAGGCTTTAATATGGTTTAGATCCATAAGAAATCGCGTTCATAGTTGGCCAGAGCTGGTAGCACAGTTGCGTTTAAACTTTTTACCTCTGGACTATGACGAGGAATTATGGTCTGAAATCCGCGCGCGCAAGCAAGGCCCCGATGAGAAGCCCAATTTATATATAGCCGTGATGATCAATATGTTTAATCGACTGACATGCTCTTATGCCGACCCGGATCGACTGAAGTATATTTTGAAGAACTTGCACCCATATTACGCTAGTCATTTATCGTTAGTTCCCGTTACGTCTATAGACGAACTAATTACGTACTGTCGACGTCTTGAAGAGACTAAGGTTCAAAATGCTAAATATAGGAGCGGTAATAACGTTGATAGTTCGCCCCTAGAGCCAGATTTAGCGTATAGACAACCAGTTTAAGGTAATCAGTGGTCCAAAGTTAGGCCGTGTTAATTGTGTACAGCATCGCATAGATACTGGGGACGCAGAACCCGTAAAGCAGAGGTATTTTCCTTTGTCTCCAGCTATGTTAGAAGCTGTGAATAAGGAAGTAGACGAGATGATGGAGTTGGGGGTGATTAGGCCATCTTCATCTCCTTGGAATTCACCAGTGGTGATGGTTAAAAAGAAGGATGGCAGTTTAAGATTTTGCTTTGACGGCCGACGTCTTAATTCAGTGACCAGGAGGGACTCGTATCCGCTCCCTTTCGTTTCAGATATTTTAGATCGACTTCGAGACGCTCGTTTTCTGACTTCCATCGACTTGAAGAAAGCATTCTGGCAAATTCCTCTTTCTCCTGATTCGTGGGAGAAAACTGCTTTTACTATTCCTCGCAGGGGTTTATTTGAGTTTGTCGTTCTTCCGTTTGGGCTACATAATAGTCCACAGACGTTACAAAGGTTAATGGACAATCTTTTAGGCCCCAAATTTGACAATGTTTTTGTGTACTTGGACGATATTATTGTGGTGTCCCAGACTTTCGACGGCCACATGGAAACGTTATCTGAGGTTTTTAAACGGTTGAATTCTGCCGGTTTAACAGTCAATTTCGACAAATGTGAATTTTGTAAGCCGTCTTTATCGTATCTAGGATTTGTTGTGGATCAGCATGGGCTTCGTACCGATCCGGATAAAGTAAAGGCTATAGTGGAGTATCCTGCTCCAAGGACCACTACAGAAATCAAACGTTTTCTGGGCATGGCGGGCTGGTATCGCCGTTTCATCCCGGATTTTTCTTCGTTCGTTTCCCCGATATTAAACTTGCTGAAAGGTAAAGGTAAGAGGCAGTCGGTGAAGTGGAATCCTCACGCTGAAGAGAGTTTTCAGCACATTAAACAGTTGTTGGTGTCTGCTCCGATTTTGTCTAGTCCCGATTATAGTAAACCTTTTATTATTCAAACCGACGCGTCAGATGTCGGTCTCGCTGCCGTTTTGATCCAGGGTGAAGGTGACGACGAGAAGGTAATTGCCTATGCTAGCCGCTCAGTGAGCAGCGCGGAAAAGAATTATTCGGCTACCGAGAAAGAGTGTTTAGCAGTGTTATTTGGTATCGACAAGTATCGTCCTTATGTTGAGGGTTCTAAATTTACGGTGGTGACTGATCATTATTCGTTGTTATGGTTAGCTAAGTTACAGAATCCTAGTGGTCGACTTGCCCGATGGAGCTTGCGTCTTTCTCAACACGTATTCGATATAGTTCATCGCAAGGGGAGGTTCAATGTGGTCCCAGACGCCCTGTCCCGAGCCCCAGCTCAAATTAGTACTCTCAAAGTTGTAGATGCAGATAGGGAGCCGTGGTATTTACAGTTGTTAAACAAGATTGCTGCTCACGCTGAGTCGTATCCAAACTTCAAAGAGGAGGATGGTTTGATTTACAAGTACGTTGCGAACAAACATAATCTTGTGTCCAATCTGATCGAGTGGAAGTTGGTCGTTCCTAAGAAATATAGGTCGGAACTTTTAAGGGAATGTCACGATGATCCCACGTCGGCCCATTTAGGTTGTTTTAAGACTTTGCAGAAGTTGGGCGAGAAGTATTACTGGCCTAAGATGAAAAGAGACGTCTCTCGTTATGTACGTCGTTGTGAAGTTTGTCTTGGGAGTAAATCGCCTACTTTTGCTAGGTTTGGGTTGATGGGCAAAGAGAAGTCTGTTCGATATCCATTTCAATTGATCTCAGTAGATATCATGGGCCCTTTCCCTCGTTCAACTAAGGGAAATGCATTTTTGTTAGTCGTTTCAGATTGGTTCACGAAGTTTACGTTGTTGAAGCCAGTGAGCCAAGCTACTAGTTCCGCAGTTGTTAAGTTTTTGGAAAATGATGTTTTTCTCCTCTTTGGTGTGCCCCAAATAGTCATGTGTGACAATGGTGTCCAGTTTAAGAGCTCGGTGTTTAAGAAGTTAATCGATCATTACAAGGTGCAGAAGGTTTGGTACAATGCTAGTTACCATCCTCAGGTGAATCCTGTCGAGCGGGTTAATAAGGTCATTGGTACGGCGATTCGATCGTATGTTAAAGACAATCACCGGTTGTGGGATGTTGAGATTTATAGGGTTGGTCATGCCTTGCGGAACGCAGTTCATGAGGTGACAGGACAAACACCCTCCTTTCTCAATTTTGGTCGTACGGTACCGGCCAATGGAGATTATTATGGGAAGTTGGAGAATCTTTCCCCAGAAGAGCTGACACTGGAAAAACGCGAACAACTAGTTCGAGATGTTAACCAACTGTCTGAGGTATATGAAGCGGTAGGTGTTCGATTGAAAGAGTCGTACGAACGGAATAAGGGACGCTATGATCTTCGGAGGCGCACCGTACAATTTGAACGTGGAGACACGGTTTGGAAGAAGAATGTAGTGCTGTCTAGCGCTGCTGACAAATTTGCTCAGAAGCTAGCACCCAAATACGTTCGTTGCACAGTCAAAGAAAGGACGGGGACGGCCACCTATAGACTAGTCAATGAACATGGCAAAGACGTAGGCGTGTGGCACGTCAAAGACCTAAGGGGTGACACTAGTGGTTTTAAGTAACCATCGGTCGTTTATGTCTACCGCCCTGTTGGCTGGGGTTTACGAATACACCATCGCTAGGAACTGGCAGGGGTAAAAGCCCCCTAAAAATCCCCACCTTTGAACCGTCTGGCATTAACATCTTTAGTCTGTTTGACTGTTTACGACATGTCGTATTGTGGATTTTATCAGATGCGCGACCGTTGTCGGATTTTAAATGGACCTGTAGTCCGTTGGCCTCTGATCCCAAAGACATGTTGTCGTTCTATTTAGGATCTTATCAGGGCTCGACCGTAGTCGGATTTGAATGGACCTTTGTTAGTGCGTTGTAGGGTACTTTCCTAGCACTTAGGTCCGCTTGCCTCTGATCCTAAATTGGGTTACCTATTTTGTCGTTTCTTTTTTTAATTTTGATTATTCAGTGCGCTTGGTGATGGATGAATGGATATGAAGACATGCGATCGTCTCGGCCTCTGACTCCCTAGGGACTTAAACCGCGCCGCCTCTGTCAGAGTGAATTGGTGCTAGGTTATATACATTTTTGGTTTCCTTTTCCTCGGCTATGTGGCTCCCGGCCTAACCTGAGGGACAACATAGACCGCCTTCGCACCGAACAAGACATTTTTCGATTCCTACCGGTTTTTTTAAATTTTTTTGGTTTTCGTAGTTTCTGGCTCTATCGCGAGTAGCGGTAGTTTAACGTAGTTTCTAGGTACTTTAATTTAGTTTTAGGTTGCTTAAGTTAGTTTAATAAGATTCGTGTTGGGGGTATAAATAAGCTTTTATCACCATTAACGGGATACAAAGGGAGAGCGTTTTGGGAAGTGGTTTAATTTTAATTTTTGGTCCGATTTTGGTAATTACCGCTGTCATGGCCCCGGTTACCAAAAGGCTAACCATGTTAGGGAGAGATTGGCTCGCTAATCGATATCATGATAACGCGCTTATAGTTAGAATTGCCATTTAGCTGCTGCACGTTGAGGCCGTAGGAAGTTGATAAGTTTCGATTACGCTCCGGCGGATTTGGCTAAAAAGTGGTTTTGGGCAGGAAACTTATCGTGGTGAAATTGTTCGATTTAGCGGTTATGTTAGGACTGCTAAGTCAGTTATTTTGTCTTATGAGGAAGACATGTTTTGCACGCATTGATAGGCGCGTTTTTATGTCTGATTAGTTTGGATGTTTTGCTCGGCGGTAATGGACTTAGATTATGCTGCGCGGATTTGAGTAGCCGTATGTGTTAACGTAAGGCGCGACGCAGGAATAATCGGTTTAGTATGGCGTAAATTTCGATCTCCTAATTAGCCAAGTGGTATTTTACCTGTACCGTGGATAGTTTTTAATTTTCATTTAGTAGCTTATCTTCTCAGATGTAGAGTCGGTTAGGTTGTTGTAAGTGAAAGGCGTTTTCGAGCCTCTTTCTTTGGGATTTTTTTTTTTTTTGTTTGGTTATGTTTATCAAGGTAAGGGTATTTTGAGTCCTTTTTCCTGTGGGGATTTCGTCCTTTTTTTAGTAAGTAAGGGGGGAGTGTAACGGTTTAAAAGCCGTGTACAGATTTGGCAACCCAGCACCTGTATTTCAAATTATGATTTAGACGTGACAACGTCTCATCTTTAAATTAAAATTGTTGAGTTAGACGTGGCAACGTCGCTTTTGCAAATTTCTCAGTTTAGCGTGGGTAAAAATAGCACTTCCTGTCGGGCCGTTGTCAGAAAAAGGACACGGGCTCTGGGATCTGCGTGAGTCAAGCACGTGGTGTGAATTTAAATGTAGTTAAATCTAGCAAGTGTACTGAATAGATTACTTACGATGTATCGACGTATTTGAGTGTTTGTACGGATATTTGCTAGTGATAAATGTAGTTAAATCTAGCCAGTGTACTGAATAGATTACTTACGATGTATCGACGTATTTGAGTGTTTGTACGGATATTTGCTAGTGATAAATGTAGTTAAATCTAGCAAGTGTACTGAAAAGATTACTTACGATGTATCAACGTATTTGAGTGTTTGTACGGATATTGGCGAGTGATAAATGTAGTTAAATCTCGCAAGTGATTATAAATGTTCAGCGAAGTGCCGCGTAAGCATTATCTAGTAGGTGGGAGTGTTCCTAACCGGTGGCACGTGCGTAATACGCAGTTCACCGAGCCGTCGAGTACGCAGCTGTAGCGTGTACTAGAACCACTCCGCTAGGAACGCCATCTGTCCGCCGTTAGCAACGGTCACGTTCGCAGAAGTAGCGTGTCCTCCAACCAACTGGAATGGCATCTTCCGCCAGGATCGCCTCAACTAAGTGCACCAACAATGGGGGTAGATATTAAGTTAAGGCCTGTATTGTAAGCGCGGTACAAA
Source organism: Elmis aenea (assembly GCA_947652605.1). Taxonomy (NCBI): domain Eukaryota; kingdom Metazoa; phylum Arthropoda; class Insecta; order Coleoptera; family Elmidae; genus Elmis; species Elmis aenea. Next base: position 65,060,136 of record OX393576.1, read on the forward strand.
TTTATTTTCAGTATTCAGAAAACTTCAATGCTAAAAAGTTCCTTGTTTTAGTTATTTGTTAAGGAGAATCAACCAAATAACTTGGCGCCCTTTTATTGATTTATTAAATTGTTTATTTAGATTAGTTTTTTTTTTGTTTGTTTTGTTTGTGAACCCACGATCCTTGCCACCGACCAAGAGCCCGGTCATTTAACACTGAGAGGGTGTCAAAGTGTTACAACTGATCCATCAGTATTTGTTGCAATGTTATTCATTAAAAAGTAAATGAAATAACATTGATGCAAAATAAAAATAATTAATGTAAGACGGGATATTAACAAAATATTAAACTAAAGTCGATAATACGAACCAATGGAGATAATTAAAGTACAAAAGATTGAAGGTTTTTAAACTTTGGTCCGCAGGCCTTAAAATACCAGACTTTTACGTTAAAGGTACATGAAAAATTTCGTTAAGTCTAAAGATTTTTCAAAGGAATTTAGAAATAAGTATGAAATGTACATGTATGTGTATGTACACACATAAGCTGACATACGCATTTTTCCAATGAAATAAAAGATAAATGCTTTAAAGCGGCGTTCAGATGATCAATATACAGGGTGTCCCAGATGACATTTTCAGCATGGGGATCTCGCTTATTATAAGAGATACAGGTTTGTTTAAATTAAATGAATTATTCCTTACAATTAGTATGAGAGGAGCCACAATCAATTTTTTAAAGTACAAAACTCCTCGTGCTTCAGATGTTATAACAAAAAATATATAAATGTCGAATTTCTTTTCTCTCTAATAACTTTTTTGTCATAATCATTAAAACAATTTTATTTGTACTTTCTCAAGGTACTTTTTAGTGGAGAATGTACCTGTTATTTTAGATATTTTTTAACACTTGCCATTTTCGAGATATTACCGCTAATTTCATTTTTTTTTATGGGCCGCTATGGCTATGAAGTAATTAAATGTGCTTTTTTTTCTCGTTTAAATGAGATTACTTGCTATACGTATTTTTATAAATAAGTCACAAAATGAAAAAAAAAAACGTATTTTACCCATCATTTATCAAGCTATCTATGAAAATAAAAACAAAAAACAACTAATTGGTCCTACTATTATGTAATACGTCGAAAGACGTGCTAATGCGAAAATAATTTTGAAAATCTTTGGGGGTAGTAGTAAGAACATCATTTGAACAATTTATATCCTTCCTTTGCCCATTTTTTTTTGTGTTTTCACCGATAACTACCATGAAAGCAACACATCGTTGACTGCAAAACTTAAACTGAATATATTGTCAATAAATATTGATCGTGTGTTTGTCAGTATTTAATGACAGTATTGACAATGTTTTTATTGACAATATAATATATTAATCGTCTAAACGCCGCTTAAGAAGTTAATTTTATCAATTTTAAAACCTACTCATCAAAAAAAGTTTTTTTTTAGTAAGTACAATGTTAAACAAAAGTCAGATTACAAAAATTAATTCTAAAATGAGTAAGAATGCATTAAAATACTATTGTGATTTAAAAACAAAATTGGTGAAAAAAGATACCTTAGTCCAGGTAATCATTTGTTTCCGATCAATTTTTAAGCTGGAAAATACATCTTTACTGGGTTGCCATGGTAATTACAAGTCTTTACTGGCCTAGGCCGGAAAGTAGCTTGTTGCCATGGTGATGAGTTGTTTTGTTGATTTGCGCTGTCCAACAAGCGTCGTTATATCACCAAGGGAGTTTTTCACCGGTAGTTTGTTAAGTTATTGTTTAATTATGGATGGTGACGTAGTGATTTTGATGTCAGTGGCGGACGCAGAAAAAATATTGTCCGTAACATATCCGTAAAATGTCTCTACTGGACTCATGCTTCCAGGACTCGCCTAAGGCTCGTCCAGAAACTGTCTACTCGTCTAGTAAACAGTAAAGGACCACTTTCCGGTCTTGTTAAGTAGATAACCATTAAATTCAAAGTGTCTCAACGTTTCTTAGGACGATGTAAATTTGCCCTTTAACCGACGTTAATTTATGACACATCCTTTGCGAAATCCTTTTTTTCTGGTTGCATATTCTCAAAGGGAAAAATAAAATGATATTAAAGCACGTTTAAAAACTTTGATAAGGTTATACGATTTAAATATTTAAAATAAAATATTAGCACTGACTAAGCTGTTTTGGTAAAACATCTGTTATGTTCAAAGTTACTCAACTTTTATATTTTTGTGTTGTTATAATTAAACTATCCTTAAACATTTAATAATAAACAAAAAAAAACTATTTATCACACCCACAAATCTCACGCACAATTTACTTCATTCAAATGATGTGACCACATTCAGTGAGTTTTACGTAACAAATGAACTAGCAATAGCTTTTAAAAACTAATTTGGCTGTGAAACACTTTTTAGCTTTAACTATATTGATGTAACGCAAGTGCCTACCGTCCATGCGTTAAAATATAAAATAACTGCAAAGAATTTAAGAGTTCGAAAACCTACACAAAATTTTTGACAAAAATTTGTTTTTTGCCAATTCTTCTTTGCTATTTTATACACAATTTTATTATACCGGGTGATTCAGTTTGACTGTCGCACCCCTATAACTTTTTAATTATTGAAAATAACCCCAACAAACCTTATATTTTTGGAAACGGCGACAAATTCTCTATCAAGTGATGTGCATTTGTTATCTCTACGATGACGTATGTCAAATCTGCGATAGGCAACTGTTTTTTTTTTTAAATTACATAGTACATGTTTTTGTTGATTCGGATAAAGAATTTAATTCTGAATCCGACCATGTATTAAAAAAGTATGCATAGGTACATAAGAAAATTTTCGAAAAAAATCGGTTCAAAGTTTATTCAAATTATAGCAAACAGTCTATTTAACATAACAAAAAACGATCAAATCTTAAAAATTATACTATAAACTATAACTATTAATGCAAATGTATTAAAAATTTATTTTTAATAAAAATAAAAACAGATAATAAACGTCGACATAAAAAATTAGACTTTAATGTATTCAAAGTAACAAATACACATCACAATAGAAAATTTGTCGCCGTTTCCAAATATATAAGGTTTGTTGAGGTTATTTTCAATAATTAAAAAGTTATAGGGGTGCGACAGTCAAACTGAATCACCCGGTGTACAAGAAGATCTAACATAAAAGAGATGAATAGTCCATGTTATAGCAAGAAAATTAAGTTTAAACACTGTAAATAGGACGTCAATGCATCGATGTAAAAAATAACATTTAATTTTGTTCCTTTGCCATTCATTTTTACAAAACTCGAGGGTCCAAAGTTGCTTTAATATCTCAAGTACGATGTTGTTAATTAAGAAAGAGCTTTTAAAAAGGAGCAAAAAGTAAATGGCTTGCTTTTAAAAACCTTTTATCCATATCAAACAGAAATTTCATTGCAGAATGAAAATTTCATGTAAGAACATTACCTTGTAGCAAAAGCAAAACAACTAGTTAAAATGCAATGTTATTAAAGATTTTCGCAACTAATGCTGATATTTTAAGGATACTAAATGCGACATACAAATATGTCAATGACCTACAACAAGCTCAGTTTTGTTTCCGTTCTAGTTAGTTAAAAAAAAATAGTAATGGTTGTTAGTTAGTACTCCCTCGAAACATGGAATAAATATAGAATTTTCTGTACGCCACGATAATTGACTGGCGAGCATAATAGTATACGTTTGAGTCTTATGCAAATATCACTCAGAATTTTTTGTAAATCATTCGGTCTTTAAAGCAAATTTTGTTCGTTAAACTAATGTAGCTTCGCTTTCATAAATAACTTAATTACCGGTTGCCGTGGATAGCGAGAATAGTACTTTATTCTAATCAGACAGAAACCCATAAAATATATTTTCAGCTTTTCAGACGAGGTTCAGTAACCTTTTATGTGTCTTTGTTCTTCGCTATTGTTTGTATCGAGGCATATATAATATTTTTGAACAAATTAAACAACATTTTTTACGAAAAACTTCTCATTTAAATTCAGGATTGGGCAAAATTGTTTTTTTTTAATCAAAAATCATTGATTTAAATTTAAAAAATCGAAAAAAGCACGAATTTTATTTTTTTCTTAAGAAACCTGCCTAGTTTTCCTTTTTACAACTAATTTACTCATTATTCACACTGCATTGTTTCTCCTATACAGCGTCATTCAAAAAGTATCAACAAATTAAAAAGTTTTTGTATTAAAAATTTCTCAGAAACTTATTTTTGATAAAAGTTGGTGGATGACCTAAAATTAATTTTAAGATTTTAAAAAAATCATAAAAATTCATACGATACTAGATGTTAGCGATTCAGACATATTCCAAGAGCCTTATATTAAGAGTTACAAAAAAACTTCATAGAGAACGATTGTTCAGATTTCAAAAATACGACCAAAGGTGAAATTTGTTGTTAAAATTTAAATTTTTATTTTAATAGTAATTTTAACATCGAAAAGTCTGTTAAAATAAAAAAACTTTTAATTATTGGTTTCTTAAATAATTTTTGTCTTTAGAAAAGTTGCTGCATGATCTAAAACTAATTTTAAGTTTAAAAAGTTCAATATAAATTCATATAACACTAGAGATTAACGATTTTAGAAATATTCGAATGTAGTGGTGCCTTTATTTTAAAAAGCTTAAAAAGAGTTGTTTACAATTTAAAAATTATGTTAGATAAATTATCGTTTTCCCTTGATTTTTTGTAACTCCTTAAATAAAAGCACTTTAATCTTGCGAATTGTTCTAAAATCGCTAAAAGCTAGTGTTGTATGAACTTTTATCGAGCTTTTTTAAACCTAAAATTAGTTTTAGATCATGCAGCAACTTTTCTCGAGAATAAAATTTTCCGATTAATCGATAATAAAAAAAGATTCCAATTATTGCAATGTTTTTGAATGAGACTGTACGTGCATTTAATTTATAAGTGACGTATGACGTTGAATCGTAAAAAAACTAAAGTTAGATTTAAATCATGATTTTAATTTTTTTAAATCAGCTGATTTAAATCATGATTTAGATCGTGATTTAAATCGTGATTTAAATCAATCCTGTTTTAATTATATTCAGACATAATTTTGTACATACTGCAGAATACATTGTGAATATGATCGATTTTTGTTGTTTACGTTAATGTAGTCATAAAATTCATGAAAATATCTGAAACATTTGTTTACAGAAATGACAATAAGGGACTACCAGCAGAACATAAATGATAATTTTGTATAGGAATAAGCTTAATTCAAAAATAGATAGACCTAAACATATTGCATTTAACTTATTTATAGACAATGATGTGAAAAACTGTAATGTATGTATATGTGCATGCCATATTTATATCTAAAGCCAGGTGCATATCAGATAATATGTGCAATATATTGCCCTTTTTTTGTATGGAAATGTTTAGGTAGACTTTGATTTTTGAATTCCTTCCTTTTATTTTGGAATTTTGCTTAAAACAACTACTGCGTGCAAATGTTCATTATTTAAAGTTCCATCCGTCGTTGCCAGAGATGTTTAGGTATGAGAATAATAACTGAATGAGTATTTCAAACTTCCAAATGTCACTTCCACTGTACCACATGTTTTCAGTTATATCAGCTGACTTGACGACTACAAGGGCGCAACGAATGTGACATATAGTTTGCGTATTTTCGCCAAATTATCTGTTGCCAAATAGAAATCTAAATTCAGTAATTATCATCATTAAAAAATGTATATTATGTGACTGTATATCTAGATTTATAAATTAAATTTATTTAAATTATTGCAAAAAAGAATCACAATAAAAAGGACTTTCAACGATTTATCAAAATGTTCGCTCAGAATTCATAAATGTGCAGTAAAAACTAGGGCTAGTATTGTTTTTGATTCTTGGCGACATCAGAAAATGTAAAACAACAAAAGTAATATAAAAACATAATCAAAACACAGAGAATATATTTAGTACAAACAAGAATTATCTAGCGTAAATATTTCATGAGAAACAAGCTCTGAAAAATCCTGAAAAAAGCATCAATATTTTAAGGATTTTTGAAGAGCGATATTTTAGAAGTTATTGAAGTTTTCTCATTAAAAAAAATCAGGAATTGTTACTTTTTTAATATGTATTAGGATTAGGTACTTTTTTTAACATAAATATGCAGGGTGATTGATTGGGACCGGGCATCAAAAATATATGAAGAATGAAAAACTTTTCGTTATAACCATAATGGCAAATGATCTGTTTAATGAAAATATTTTCAAGAAAAATATATAGGGTGTTGTATTTAAAAAAAAAAGAGTTATCAATGTTTAAAGTTTCACCAGTTTGACCAAGCGTAAAAAACGCCCTGTATAATATTTTAAAAATGTAGGTAGTGCATATAATCTATTGTCCAAGCGAGTTTCTTCAGACTTTTCAAAGTTTTTAAATGTTGAAATTTTTTTACTGTAGGTAAAATGCAATTTTCACGAAAACGGTTGACTTTAGACCCATACAACCTTATACACTTTTTGAAGTAAATTTAAAAAGGAATCCAAAAATGTAAAAATATACAGGGTGTTTCATAAGAAAAAGTATAACTTTGATAAGCCACTCTTTTTTGGAGCACCCTGTATGTTTGAAAATATTCTTAAAATGTAGCCCTTACTGACTTACGTAATCTAACTGCAACAGATGTTGGAGAATAATATATGCCGTTTCGCCATAAAACTCCGTGGCGTCCATCGTGACTCACCCTGTATAAAGGGTTTTAACTTCTAGTAGACAAAATGAGCTACATGCTGATGGTCTCCATAAAAAGAACGAATGACATTTAGGAGGTCGAGTTCATAGAATGATGGATACTATAATTAATCAACCTTGTAACAGATTTCAATCTGTCCAGGAAAATTTAAGATGTGCATCAGCTGCATCTTGTCTTGTGTCATTTGACAAAATTATTTTTAAAGCGCAAATATGTATATTATCTTCAGTACGAAACTTCAAAAAACTGAATAACAACCAATGATTCGTTTCAGCTGGGTTTTTTTTTTTCTTTTTCTCCCAAAGGTCGTCGAATGAGACCTGCACTTGAATTGGTTTATTTAATTTTTTTTTAAATAACGATACTTTAAACTTAAATTTAACTTGTTCTATTACCTAGACAACAATAGAAACTTTATGAAATTATGATGAAATTCAGCGAAGCTAATAAGTTGTAAGGTACTCAACATTTTATTTTATTTTTAACGTATTGGTTTTACAGCCAATTTTAAATTTCTTGAAATAATTTCAAGTAACAAAGTTCTTGAATAAATTAATCATGAAATTGCGTCTTTACTATATGATTTGATGCCAAATCCCTTTACCGAAACCGTTTCGAATAAACTTTGGGCAATAAGACACACAAACACATCGCAAACGAGAAATTATTCACAGCGTTCAAAGGGAGATCGCGATTTTGTGACAAAGGTCCACTAATCAAGTCGAATTTTGAAAATTACGTTTTTAAAAGTAGCCGTAAAAGTGAAAATTTTACTTTTAAATTTATTCTTTTAAGACAATTTTTGTATTACAATCCGTAACGAAGTTTTTTATTCGTTTATTTTTCACATACCCTTGCTCAATAGAATGTTTTTGCGTTTGATATTTAAAACCCTATTTACTGTAACATAAAAATATAAATGTAAATAAAATTATTTTTAATGATGTTTTTCAAAGGTTGCATGACAGGACCATCGCTGTCTTGTCAAACATATTAACATCTTTAAACTACCTACATCGCCAGTTGAAATTTGGCTCACTCTCTACAGTCTAGTTTTTATAGTGTTTTGTATTTTTAAAATTCCAATCAAAGTAAAAATATACATACCGAAACACACATTTTGTCATCCCTAGTACAATTTAACGTTCTAACTTGTTAAATTATAACTCACGGATGGATTTTAATTTTGTGATATCAAAATAAGGCTGCTTTAGTGGCGGACTGGGCCGGCGGGACACCGGGAGGAATCCCGGTGGGCCGGTCGCTCTGAGGCCGCGACCCACAGTAGGTACTTGTTATGATTTTTATGAAAAAATTATGCAATATAATTATTTCGGTTAGTAATAAATAAAGAATAAGTTACAACATCGCATAATTTTTGTACCCCTGGCCCTCCCAAGCTTTATAAGCTTACTACGTCTCTGATTTGTGTCTCTGCTATGTCCGACGTTTTCGTTAAATTTCACCGTCCGGGTTGTGTTTGTTATTGAGCACCAAGTGATATTGATATTATACCTTACTAGAATTTTAGTTTTAATATTTTAGTAATTAATAAGCAATTATTAAACTTAATAAATGCAGACTGATTCTTTACATTCATTGTGAGATTGTGAGATTATTCTGGTTATAGTTTTTAATCAAGGAAAAATGGAAAAAAGAAAATGTTCTCAAAAAGAGAAAGAGAAAAGGCAAAAAGTACTTCACGAAGCTGCTAAAAAAAAGTTTCAAGTTAAGTGATTTGTTTGCGTTAACTTCTAAAGTTAGTGCACCTGATGTTGAAAAATCTAACATTGATCAAGATTTGCATTCATCAAATTCAACAAACGAAGACAATATAATCTGCCCCGTTGAAACAGACAAAATTGAAACGTCGATTATCAACGCAAAGTCTTCATGTTCAAGTCTAACTTATCAAGTAACAAAAATTTTGAATGATTATCAGCTAGTTATTTCACAACACCAACAAGTCAAAATTTTGAGGATTTTTTTAACAAACATCCTTATCAGCCAAGAGCCAACTATTGCCAACTTATTTGCCATTCAAGCCAAATGTTATATTTTACAGAAATGATAAGATAAATAGAAGTTGGTTATCATATTGTTTGGAAAAAGATTCTCTATTTTGTTCCGTGTGCTTGGCATACATAAGAACGAATGTTCGTTTGTAAATGATGAAATGAAAGACTGGAAGCATATTCTGCAAATAAAGAACATGAAAATAATATGATCCATGAAAATTGTGTTTATAGTCATATGCTTAAACTTAAAAAAGGATATTTATGGTTTAATGTTCTCAAATGAAGCTTACGTCAAAAAAAATGCTCTTGAACGCAAGCAAGTATTGGAAAGAATTATAGATGTTGTAAAACTAATTGGAAAAAGGGGTTTAGCTTTTCGGGCTCACAGATCGGAATCTGCTAATTCATTCTCATTAGAGAACAATGAGACTGAACATGGAATTTTTTTAGAAATAATTTTATTATTATCTAAACATGACAACATTTTAAAATTACATTTTTTTGGGTTATTAATTTTTTGGGGACCGGTCTAGCAGGTTTTTCCCGGGCCGGTTGAATTTCCCAGTCCGCTACTGGCAACCAGTTACTTTCTGGCCTAGGCCACACGTCTTTATGTATTTTCCACCCTAAAAATTGATCGGTAACAAGTGATTTTCTAACCGTACGAAAAAATGTAATAATCTATGCCTTTTTTTGTTTTTCTTCTCCATTATTCTACTGACTTCGGCATGGCATTAGGTAAACAGCATAAAAATTCCAATTTGGAGTTCGCCAGAATAATTGATTGATATTAATTTATCTGATAACATAACAAAAGTTCTGGTACAAATACTTCAAATATAAATTTCATAAAGAAAAAAATAGATACCCCGTAAAAATAATAGTGCGTAGTGGCCGTCTGCCAAAAAACACAAAGGAAATGCAAATACGTTATTGAAAATAACCTGCTATTGCTAAATTAAGATGGTATTACATCTCTAACAAATAATTTAATCGGTGATCAACTTTCTTTGTTTATGTTAAGCTGTTAAATATCTATTTTTAATATTGAGTTTATTTAGTTTGCTTGTGTTTAATAACTATTTCCGAGGATCACTGAACTAAACGAAATCTGAAGGTTTTCCGTTCAGTTGCTGATTTATTTAGTTGATAAAAACTGTTTAATTTTGTTTTAAAAATTACAATTAAAAATAATTTGAATGCACTAGTGTAAATGATATAATTGTAGATTAAGTAACAAGGAAGTAAGCTCGAAGCAACCTGTTGCACAAGTCTTAAGAATTTGCCATTAGTTTTTTTTTTAACAAACTCTAACGTACACAGTTTACATTAGTTGTTAACTTTACAATCTGAAAACCGCTCTAGTGTTATAAATTATTTCCTCTTGCTTTATTATCGTTTTAGCAAAATAAGTAGTTAAACTGTAGGTACTGAATCAAGTATTGCAATGTATCTGGTTGCTTTGCATAAAAAAAACATGAATCATGTTTTAAAATTACAAAAAAATAGCTTGTGTGGGTGCAAATCGCTTGAACTTTCTTCTGCTTAGTTTAAAGTTAATCTACCCCTATGAAGATAGAGTTGAATGAAGCTGTAGGTCATGGGCGCCACCATTTTGAATTAAGAAGGCCACTGGCCGCTTCTCACACTATAAATAATCAGTTTCGAGCGAATCTCCAAGTATAGCGCGTTGGGAAGATGCCAGGGAGTCCGCTCCTGCCCCCGGACCGCTGTACTACAAAGAAATTCGCTGAAAACACTGGCGAACTTTTCCCTACCGTGACCCTGAAAGATCAAGATAAACTGCATCTAACGGATATTCCTTCAGAATTTTTCTCTTTCTTACGTTTTATCAAACATTAATAAATTTTTTAGGCATTTAATAAATGATTTATTACAAATTTAATAATATAAGTTTTAATTACTTAAGTTGCTCTGAAACACTAAAGAAGAAACTCAATTTTGTAATACACAAATAAAGCTATACTAAACAAAATTTTACGTAAAAATCTAGTATTTTCTAAAAAAAATTATAAAGCGTTAAAAAAATTCTTTAGGTATAAGCACATTGGTCCATTAAGCACTGCTTACCCTGAATTATAATTTAAAAAACTTGCTAAATAAAGAATTCTTCATAAATACTTGAATTATTGAGCGATTCGTTTAGTTATAACAATAAACATAATTTTTTCTAAATTATTTTTCCAGACCCTGGAAAAATACTAAATTAGTTTCTCGTCTCTTCATCAGTAGCAATCTTATTTTATATAAAAATATAAATAGATAAATAAATAAGATTGCTAGTGACGAAGATATAATCTTGAAACTGGTTTAGAATTTCCACAAAGATACTTCAAAAAATTCACGAATATGTTACTTAAACCTTAAACTACACATCTGAAACATAAAACAATGTTAAAGGGGGACAAAAAGCGCATCATTTAATTATTAAAGCCTATATAAAACCTTCCCCTTTGGCAGGAATATTTAAAACAATTAAAATGATTTATTTTCAGTCAAACGTTTCATAAATAATTTTTGCACTATATCCGCGGCTTGCTGGGTTATTTTTTTGTATTTAAATTAAATATTTAAACTTAAGATGTGATTATTACATGGCCATGGCCCTATTAAAATATTTTGGAAAAAGTTATGAAAAGTACTTGAATACAGATTCTTTTATGTTACATAATAATAGTATATATGTATTTTATGTATAACGAGAATTAGGTACAATGGACAATGCGATAATCAATCACAGTTGATTCAGAGTAATTAGGGTCAAAGGGAGTAGTCTTGTTGGGTGTGTTTTTATACTATTTTAGGTAATGATTTAAAATTAAAATAGAAATTCAGAGAATAATGCAACTGATTCAATTTGTTTGCGAAAATAATTTAGTTACTAAGTACTTAATTTTATTTTATTATTATAGACGTCCTCTACTACAACAACTACTACTATGACAACACCTGCCAAACTTTATGGCAAAGATATTGGGCAATATGATGAAATCGATGTTGAAGAATTACTGTCAAAACTTACTCCCGAGGAAATAAACATTCTTGCGAAAGAAGTCGATCCAGATGTAAGTTCCATTGCTAGTATCGTGATGAGATTTATTTAATTTTTTTTGTTTCGTTATAAAGGACAGTTTTTTACCGCCATCTCAAAGAAATAATTATGACTGTGAAAAGGAATCGACAGGACCCTTAAATCGTAAACAATTAATAGAACATATAAATAAACAAGCTTTGGAAACCCCAGATGAGCCTGAATTAAAACCATACGTTCCAGGAACAGTTAGAGGGAAAAAAGTATGTATACCTAGCAATTGTTTAAACAACTAAAAACTAACCAATTGTTTAACACATCATGTAGGTTTTGCCAATATCAGTAACGTTGCTGTTGTTTTTTATATCAAAAATAATCTATAGATATGAAAAGTAGTGATAGATTTTTACCTTCATTGTGTAAGTCATATCAGCACGCATTGCATAAGATTTCTGCATGGGAATTATTTCGCAATTAATTCATAAAATATTGTTTTTAGTGGACGCCTCCAGAGCAACCACTAAAAGAGAAAGAAGCTGATGAACAGATTACAATTGATTTAGGTGATGAATATGAACAAGCTCTTACAGATGCATCACAAGAAGAAATCATTGACTTGGCTGGTATAAAATTATAACAATTGTCCCTTTAAAAAAAAATACAATTGGATTTTTTTTAGCCATCCTTGGTTTCCACTCTATGATGAATCAAGATCAATATCATGCATCCCTATTAAACAAAGGCCAACCCTGCGGCGTAGGATGGGATGGAATTACTAAAGCTTCAAAACAAAAAATATTCCCCCAGGATCCGCCCAATTCTACAGATCCTGATCAAACTCTTAAACAAGTTCAAGAAAATGACTCAAAACTTTCAGATTTAAATTGGAATAATATTAAGGTTAGTTTTTATCATGCATAAAGATCTTAAAACATTTATGGGTAATAAAAATTAACTACAGTTCACTGTATGCTCCATTACTAAAATTTACTGTTCTTATCTATTACTTAAAGTCTGTTTTGGTTTTAATCCACACCTGTATGATGTTTTTATTGAATTTTCTATAATTAAATTCGACTTTGTTTTTTAATTAATTGAGATGTGCAACAGTTTATTAGTGTTCGTTATGCAACCAATGTGTTGTTACTGCTGTACTGGTTGCCTATATTGTATGTATTTAAGCTTTAGTGCAGTGGCTTCCAACCTGAGGGACACGCCCCCCTAGGGGGCGTGAGACTATTGCAAGGCGGGCGCGCCGCTGTTACCAAAATATCACTTCTGAATACACACAAACAAAAAAAACTTTATTTATACAGAATATGGTATATTGTTGTGTAGCCCATTAGATAATTACTATATCAGGGCAGTATTTATGAAATTGGATTGTTACAAAAATTGAGGGGGGCCCAATTTTTTTAAATGAAAAATGGGGGCGGAGGTACAAACATGTTAGAAACCACTGCTTTAGTGTGATAATGATTTTCCAATGTTCATTGTTCTTCTTTTTTTTTCTCTTATAGAATATATCAGACGAAAAATTTGACCATCTATTTGATGCTCTCTATAACAACACCTACTTGGAAACTTTATCGCTCACGAATGTTGGACTTACTGACAGACATGCACTTAAATTAGCCGATGCGTTAGAAAATAACAATACCGTTAAAGTTGTAAACGTTGAAACAAATTTCATATCACCAACTGGTGTTGTGCGACTGATGAAATCCTTATTAAAAACAAAAACCGTGGAAGAATTTAGAGCAACGAATCAGGTAAATTAAAATTCATTTCCAAAGCTGTCATTTATATTTGTTTGCAACATTGAATAATTAATTTGTGCATTAGTATTTCAAGTTTAACAAGTTGATTTTTTGTCATTAATTGCAGAGGTCCCAAGTTTTGGGAAACAAAATAGAAATGGAAATTACGTCCTTGGTGGAAAAAAATCCAACTCTCTTACGATTGGGTTTGCATTTAGAATATAATGATGCCCGTCATCGTATTGCTACACATTTGCAACGTAATATTGACACAAGTAAGTTGCCATTTTCTTACAGATTTTTATTGTAATTTAAGTAATATTACATTTCATGGTATTTTTTAAATTTTAGGTATTTTTTTGTTTGTTTACAAACAACATTGTTAGGTATATTAATGTTTATAATTTTCAACCCCCACCCAAATAAGATTTGCAATGAAACCTATTTGTTTTGACTACTTATTTTCATGTATTTGCAAATAATCGAACGACACATACTTCAATTGTTTTTATGTTAGGTTAAAACATTCATCCTTTATAATGATATGTCTACACTTGGTACTAATATGCATTTATTGTGATATTACTGTGGTTTATTATATTGAAATATTTCTGCTAATCATTCACTTATAGAACGTTGCATAATGAAAGCAGATTATACTCTTACCCTCAGTTCATCGGGTTCGACTCCTTTCAAAATTAAAGAGACATCGTGAGGTGTGAGTGAGTAAAAAATTTGCAAACAAAATTTGTAGAACCTTTCATAGTGTTATCGGTGTGTTACATACTATTACTTCAATTATTATGCACTGTATGCTTTGAATCAGGCCTGTTTCTTGCTTCAAATATTTTACAGTTCCAAAAAAGTTTGAAACAATCAAAAACTAACACAAAAACTGAGGTTTTTTTTGTAGATTATATCATTGAAAAGTATTGTGTTGAAGTACAAAGTTATTTATTACCATGTAACACCCATGGAACAGACCTGATTTTAGTTTTAGTTGTTATTTTGTATGTTTAAATGCCTCGTTAGTACCGCCTTGTTAATGAAGCAAGTTATTTAACGTGTTTCAACCCCATTAGAACAATGATGGTTGAGAACACTGATATTAACAACAGTGAACTCACACTGGACAACATAACACTTGAAATTCTCTATTATTCAGCTTTTTTTTCTGGTACCATTATCTAAGTCCGCGTTCACAATGAACGTAGTAGATAGTAGTTAGTAGATAGTGGTTAGTGCGTAATACGTAAAAAATACGTAATGAAATGAGTACTTTGATGCAGGTAATTCCCTCAATTTAAACGCTGAAGGTTGTTTATCAAATTTAACTGTCAGAGCCAGGTAAAAAAACTAATTTGAAACATTAAAAACAGATACTTTACTTTGTTTAACAAATATTAATTTTCTTGCTGTAAATTATTGAAGCAGAGGTTATGTGCTGCGCTACAAACAAGCCGGGAATTACCCGTATCCAAGTAAACATTTCATTACGTACTTTTTACGTATTACGCACTAACTACTAAATACTAATTACTATCTACTAACTACTATCTACTACGTTCATTGTGAACACGGACTAATGTTTTTCATGATTGTACGTTACAAGTGAATGCATCGTTGTAAGCCTCTAGGGCGTTGATATTTTATTAACCTTATTTAAAATTAAGACAGGTACATAATACAGCTCTTAAAAAGTGTAATAATCGATTAGTAGAAACAAGGCAGCTCGATAATATTTATTTTCCTATCCACAGTTCGGAAAGACTTGACATTACGGCTGCAGTTCAGATTCTTTAATCACAGGAAAACTCCTTTGATTAAATAAAGGTACATTTTGGCGTAGTCAACGTGTAACAGCTTAATCGCTATTAAAACTACCTCGAACTTGAGCTCTGTACGAGTTTTAGTGTTAGTATTTTATTGACTTTGAACTAAATAACTAAAAGATTTCCAAATTCCTTGCGTCCAAAAAAAAAATTGATTTATTTTTATAATTTCCTTGTATATTAATTCGTGATGTTTTTATTTGATTGTTTTAGTGCTTTGCGATAATTATCCTGAAACTCGTGCAGAGAGATTAACGTTTTCGCTCACAATACACAGTCAAAATTTCATACAGTTCGGGCGTGATTATACTTAACGAATTGCTATTCACACACTCGGCTATCAAATATAACTAATTTTTGCTTTGACGTATAAGCATGGTGTTTCGCTTTAGCCAACTTAATTGTAACAGAATGATGAAATGCACTTTGTAACTCAGTGAACTACTGTTTTATTATACAGTGTGTCCAAAAGGTATGGAATATGCTATATATCTCAGTAAATATTCCCCATCAAATGAGTAATATAGGGGTACCTTGTCATTTAAAAAAATTCAATTGTTTTTCATTGCGCTTTGGTTATTCGAAAAAATTGAATTTAAATTGTGTCTTATGGTGGAAAACTAAGTACCAAACGACTTATTCAAAACATTTTTGCCTAAAGTGGATATTTACTGAGATATATAGCATATTCCATACCTTTTGGACACACTGTATAAATGTTTCAAAGCAGGAATCGTTTTTGCCTTTGTCTATAACTTTGGCATTTAAGGATTAAACGAAAAGGGTTTCAAAGGAAAATATCATTGTTGCTATTTGTATTGAATTCACTCATGAAAATTCCTTGCTAAAATATACCACATTTCTTCATCCTTATTAATACGTTTACCAAAGTTCAAATTTTTTTACATTAGTGTATTTAAAAAATTATAATTTATGTCCTCGTAATGTTTTTAAATATTGACTTCATATCTTTCACCCCTCAAAAATATCCCAATTAAATTCAGTTAAGAGTTCCATTTTTAACCAATCATTTATGAATAATATTTTACGTTTCTCATATTTGTATTTCTGCCTTTATTTTACGAATATTTCTATGAAGGTGTTGCCCCAAATTTTAATATGTCGACACTATTATTCATCGAGGTAAGTTAAAATTCGAATCGTCAATAAATGGCTGTAATTATTAACACAATTGTTCAACTTGAATGTGTTTTTAGTATTAATATCCACATATAGATTTTGTATTAACCAATGTTGTCGAACTACTAACATTGATTTTGTGTTTGCAAAACAGTGCATTGTGGCCAAGCATGATAACAAACAAAAAGTGATTTTGCCAATATTTGCTCATTACTCCATTTATTATTGAAGCAGTACTTTTTAAAACTGATGTTAGATGCGTAAATGTGTTTGACAAAATCACAATTTTGTGTTTCCAAACGGTTTTCCCCATTGAATGTGTTTGTCCCTCTGTTCACAGGACGTCGTCTGTCTCGGCTGGGAGCAACCAGCTCGTAGCGTGCCACTATAACATACGTATGTATATAAATTTGGATTTATTATTGTTGCAGGGGGCAATTACATTGTCAGTAACCAAATGCTTAGGTGTTGTAAATGCTCAGCCAACATGAAATTGCAAATAGCCTTCATCATTAACTGCCAGGAATTAAAATGTGCCACAGTTTGTACTCATTCACCAGTTAGTGATATTGGTAATCACTAATCACTTTATAAAATGAATCATGACACCAAAAATATTGGCTTTACTTGGAGAACAAATTTTTTAAAAATTGTTTTATTAAAATAATTATATTATTTATTGATTTTTACATGTAGAGGGAAGATTAATTTTTTAATACAAATCAAGAAGTTGTATATTATTTCTAACAATCACAAAATGTATGCCACAAATAAACCCTAGTGGTGGACATTTTATAAACTGTGGCAGTGTAATTACGATTGCAAAATGCATGATTATGTCCTCTAAATATTAACAAGTTGTTTAATTATTTAGTTACAGCCTATTTCTGACTCGCATGCCGCACTATGCTTGTATTAAGGTGCATCCACATTTAGCGCGCCAAATTGCGTCAAACCGCGCCATACGTTCGCGAACGTTGCAGTTCGTGCTGTTTGGACGCAAAAGTACGCGTTTTGCTCTTTCGAGCGGTGCGGCGCAATTTGGGGCGCTTGGTTTGGACGTGCCTTTAGAAGAAACGTACATGTACACTGAAGTTTTCTTGCTTATTATATTATACTAGGTCTAATAGAATACAGCTTTTAATATAGCTAAAACGTTTTTTCGCAGCAGGTTTTAAGCAATCGATTAGTTGCCGATTTTGATTTGCAACTTACTACAGTATTAAATATGTTTTGGTTTATGGTTTTTATGTTGTGTGTCGCAGCTGTACGAATTTATCATAAATATTTCTTTATCTAATATTAATCGTTCGTCTATGTTATCACGTAGTGCTTTTAGCTCATCACAACTGGCGGCAGGGTGCTTTATTTTTTTTGTGTTAATTTAAGTAAAATTTGAAGTCTCATAAGATTAGTTTTCCGTTCACAAAGATAAGCCAACATTTCTTAAATTTAAAGAGTTATTTGTATGCCGTCTTACACGGTCTTATAGGACTTCTATTTTTTTATTTTCCATTGCTTTACAGGTATTGATTGACAAGTTGCTAAAACTGAAATGGTTACTACAATAAAAAGACTTAGCTGTTTAAGTTTGCCACATTTTGTTCATACAGGTACTGATACACCAGTTGTAAACGAAATCAGGCTCACTCCCCTTTTTTCTTCGATAGTTTTTTGTTTTAGCAAACTATAATTTAGGCATATTTTTGTAGTATGTGCATAAAACCTGATTTTCTGAACACACTTTTGCAGCATTTTCGTTTCGCCGAAAATGGCCCTAATTTTGTTATTTCAAATGGTATATTTTCGCGTTTTTGGAAAGAGGAAACGACTTTTAATGCAACTGCATTATTTTGAAACCATCGTTTCATTTAAAAAAAGGTCCTTTAAAAAAATCAAAATAATGTAGTTGTACCAAAAATGACTTCCTCTTCCCAAAAATGTAAAAATATACAGGGTATTCCATTTGAATTAGCAAAATTAGGGTAATTTCCAGCAAAACTGGAAATGATGTAAACGTGTGCTTATGTTTAACTAATCGGGTTTTATGCACTTATATGCCTAAAGAGCCTGATTTCCTTTACACCCGAAATACTGTTATAAAAAAAATTAAAAAACAAACCAGACAAAGAACTGCACTTTTCGAAAAATTTGAATTGTGAACCAGGTTCTCACATTTTTTACGCGAAATTGCTGTTTCTCATTTGATGTTTTCGATTATTCACGTTTTTCAGTTTTAGTAACTGTTTAATCCAGTGTTTTTCAACATTTTTAATGTCGCGGCACACTTTAAACAGCGCTAAAAAAAATTCGGCACACTATACAGGGTGGTCCACATAGAAAGGCCACTATTCGTAAACGGTGAGAGCTACAAAGAAGTTTAAATTAGACAAATCGTTCCCCTTTCTGAGACATATTTAGTGTTGCTTTGATGTTTTAGTAAAGTTCAATGGCATACAACAAAAATCAAAACGGGCATTTTTTTAAATCGTTAGTAACTCGGTTATACTTGATGGTACAAAAATATTTTTGGGTAAACAGTTGTAGATATTTTACGCATTGTAAAATGAAAACATTCATTTGTTTCAGTACTGTTAAAATTCGTGGCACTCGATAGCGCGTCATGAGTACTTTTTGATAAATTTTATTTGTTTTGAGCCCAAATATCAAAATAAATACATTGAACCTAAAATCATTGAAAAGAGGGAAATGTTCAGAGCCAACTATGGTTTCCATTTAATAAATGCAAGTTTGTAATTTATCTAAGAATTAAAACAATATTAAAACAAATTTGTTTTCATTTTACAGTGCGTAAAAATATTTACAACTTTTACCCCAAAAATATTTTTGTACCATCAAGTATGAGCGAGTTATTCACAATTTTAAAAAATGCCCATATTGATTTTTATTAATTGCCTAGCGTGCTATGGATTTTTTAAAGACATTGAAGCATCACTGAGCAGCTCTCGGAAAGAGGAACAATTTGTCTAATGTAAACTTCTTTGTAGCTCTAACCGTTTACGAGATCCCAATAGTGGACCCTCTATGTAGACCACTCTGTATACAGGGTGTTTAAAAGCATGGGGATCTCGCTTATTATAATAGCTAGAGTATACTTTTAAATTTGGTAAAGTTGCTGAATTCGGTTCTCATTAATAATCAGAAGAGAAATTGGAAATATCTTTAACGGAATCCGAGAAAATTGGGAAAATCCGGAAAATACGATTTTTGAAAATCGTCTATAACACTGGTTGAAAAACACTGGTGTAATCCATTCTTGTCTTCTCATGAATACATAAATTTGTGTGCATACAGGGTGATTCAAATTCGAGGGTGACCATGGGGATCTCGCTTATTACTGAAGATAGAGGATAGGTGTAAATTTGGCAAAGTTGCTAAATTTTATGCTAATCAATAATATCTAAACAGATTTGAAATATCTTCAACTGCTTTTGATAAAATTGAAAAAAGCTGGAAATAATTACTTCGTTTTTTTGCTACAACTTTTTTATTCATTTTTTTTATCTGTTAAAACTTTTACATAGCCACTTGTTATTTTACTTTTAATGGTGCCTTCAATTTTTTGCTGTGCCGATTCCGTTTTGTTGTTTTAATTTCTTATGGACGACAAACTTGATTTTCATCTAATTATTAGATATGTTGAATAAATAAAAACCTTTTTTTTTTTCAAATAAAAACGTTGTTTATGTTAATAACATAACCATGTAATACATTTTTGAAATCAGAAAAAAAAGTTCTAGCTAACTAGATAAAAATCAAGTTTGTCGCCCATAAGAAATTAAAAAGTACCTATAAAACAAAACGGAATCGGCACAGCAAAAAATTGATGGCACCATTAAGAGTAAAATAAAAAGTGGCCATGTAAAAGTTGTAACAGATTTTAAAAAATATATAAATAAAAAAGTTGTAGCAAAAAACGAAAAGTATTTTTCAGTATTTTTCAATTTTTTCAAAAACTGTTGAAGATATTTCAAATCTGTTTTGATGTTATTGATGAGCATAAAATTTGAACCTACCCTCTATCTTCAGTAATCAGCGAGATTCTCATGGTCGCCCTCGAATTTGAATCGCCCTGTATAATGTACTCTTTTTTTTGGAATAATTCAAAAGCAATGAGCTCCATATTTATAAATAGGAGTGGCTTCAAAAAAGTATTACTTAAAAGACGTGTGAATTTTAAAATACATGATGCACGCAAGTTTATGTTGTTCATTTATGTGTCTAGTGAGATTTTTTTTGTATATTTAACAACCTTTCTGGTGTTGCTGTTACAGAGTGTCGCTACAGTCGTCGCCATGGACGTCTTTCACGCAATTATTTAGTGGGTTATTTTCCATGCTTTTATCGCGAGTAATCCACGCAACGTGCTGTAGTTCAGTCCAACTTAGACAGACCTTTACTAATTACATATAATTATATTAATTATTAAGTTATAGACTATATTTTGTTTATGTGTCGTTGTTTTAAAGTTTGAACCATTATAATGGTGTTGTATCAGTTTATCCTCGTCAAGTATATGTCAAACATTTTCGTAAATTTTAATGATTGGTTTAATAATATATCGAAGTACCGCATATAATAGATTTAAAGCTTCAACTGTGGTTTTTCCTCCTTGTTTTAAAAAAGTCACTGGACAGTTTTTAACGCAATCGCCTGAATTAATTTATTGGCGAAATTGACTTTAGATATTCAATGTAGTTTATCACTGCCATTTTTCGATTAAATTTCTGTACTTTTAACGTTTTGTGCTAGAAACGACACAGTTGCTTTAAGCATCAGCGGTATTTTTTTTTTAGGTTTTAATTGTAATGTGATAAACTTTTAACGTGGAATTAATTATTTGAGGTGAACTGAGTTTTAGATAATATAAGACAATTATTTACATTATTTAGTATGTACATTGTGTCTGTAAATATTGTTTGCACTGTTCTATTGCATTGCATAAATATATTCATGTTTATAAACTATTATATCGAGTAGCTGTTTTCTAGGCTATAACTACTAAAATAATCATTCATTACTAAATATCTGATAATGACATTGTTGTTATCGCTTATTTTTCACATGAATGCTTCAAGTTTAAAGCAAAAAAATCCTAAATATGAATGCCTTGCACTTGCATTGTAGGAGTAGCGCAGTCTTGTAATTTACATGAATAAATATAACTTAATTCATTATTTTTATATTGTTTTATTTTATTCAGCAACATCCAGTTTATTTCAAATCCTCCAAAGACAAACTATGCATTACGCTTTTGTAAACAGGGCGTCCACCTAGTGCGTATTTTTTTCATAGCTGCTTTATTATTTAAAATGGAAAAAAACTTTTAGAACACAATTTGTTGGAAAACAATACATAATCTAAAATTATTTTCGGCTATACAGAGTGTTTGGTTTCCGCGCACGGATGTGTAGCTTTTTTATTTTAAATACAACACCCTGTATATTTTATATTTTTTAGATTCCAAATTGAATTCTCTCTAAAAAAATGTAAGAGGCTTTATGTACAGGGTGGACCAAATTCGAATGTTTTACGGGGTATCTCGGTTACCGCAATAGATAGCGAAAAACTGATTTCGGTCTCTTGGGCTAGTTTTTTGAAAATATAACCACCTATGCAATCAGATTTTTTCTGTCGGATTCCATTTTGGCACTACAGACGAAAATTGAAAATTCATCATTTTTGCAAATTTGCTATAACTTCTCTATTTATTTAATTCAAACAAAATGTTATTTAGGTTTTTTATACAGATTTTTATGCTTAATTAAAAAACAAAAGTACATTTTTTTAAGCCATCTTGACTTTCGAGATATGGAGTAAACTTACATTTTTTTAAATGGAAACCCTAGTTGGCCATGATTTTATGTAAAAGAGTATTTTTTTGGCTTTTCAAAAATATATAGTTTCATATATTTGATGCAATAAATAACCCGAGATATGGCCAATTTTGTAAAACTTCGATCATCAAAGTTAGCCATGATTTCGTAAACAAGTGATGTTTGCAATTATTAAACAACTAAACGTAATTTCGAAGTACTTTTGTCAACTTTAAAGCAAATCCGTGTATTCTTTTGTATTTTATAACTGTTTATTGTGGTATTGTGAACATGGCTAAATTTGAACTTTTTGAAAAGTTTAATATGTTAGAATATTACTTTGTAAGTGATAAAAACGTAGCGGTTGCTACAGAATTTACGTGGCAATGACGTTAAGTTGTTTAATAATTGCAAACTTGTTTACGAAATCATGGCAAACTTTGATGATCGAATTTTTACAAAATTGGCCATATCTCGATTATTTTTTGCAACAAATAAAAGTATATCTTTTTGAAAAGCTAAAAAAATACTCTTTCACTTAAAGTCATGGCCGCTTAGGGTTTCCATTTAAAAATATATAAGTTAACTCTTTATCTCGAAAGTCAAGATGGCTAAAAAAATACTTTTGTTTTTAAATTAAGCATACAAATCTGTATAAAAACCTTTATAACATTTTGTTCTAATTTAATAAATAAAGAAGTTACAGCACATTTTCAAAAATGATGAAATTTCATTTTTCATCTGTAGTGCCAAAATGCAATCCGATAGAAAAAATCTGATTGCATAGGTGTTATTTTTTCAAAAAAATAGCCCAAGAGACCGATATCAGATTTTTGGTTTTTTTGCGGTAACCGAGATACCCCGTAAAACATTCGAATTTGGTCAACCCTGTACATAAAATCAAGAATTTTTGAATTATTTACGTTTTTTTGAAAATATTGACGGTTACCGATCTTTAACAAAATATCCATATTTAGCGATTTAACTATGTCAGTGTAAAATAATTTGGTGGTTTTGTTAATAATACTCTTATAGTGCCTTCTGAAAAATTAAACTTTTTAAATAATACACAGGGTGTTTGTTATTGTAGGTCCATGTAGCTAAATTTTAATCACGAATAAGTCGAGTTTTTAAATGGAATGCCTTGTATTTTTTTACATTTTCGTGTAGATAATTTGATTGTCTTTAAAAAATAATGAGGGTGTATTACGTCTAAAACTAATATTTCTCGAGTGTCCTAAAATTTGTTTTCTATTTTGAATAAAAAAGCAGCTACGAAAGAAATACGCACTAGGTAGACACCCTGTAGATACCTAGCAAAATGGAATTTTTAAAAAAACAGCAAAAATTTGCGTGAGACCTAAAGCTTTTTTTTCTGAAGTGTAATTATTAGTACATTTTCAAGACCCTCCGTATCCTACTCTATCCAAAAAAGCCGGGATCGATAACTACGAGCAATTCACCCCTGCTTTTATTATTAAGCGAATTCGCCCATAATAACTGAGGTTACACTAGATGGGAAAAATAAATGTATGACGAGGATAGCAACCACAATCGAACGACGCCAAAGGTCAGGGTATTTAAAACGCACCTTTTATTTTTAGCACCATGAAACTCTATCCCAATACGATTAACGTCCAGAATGCGCATTTTTCATTTTATTATTCACGTTAAACATTCCGTTTGAGAAAAACAGTTTAACTTGAATGATATCGAGATACAAAATTACAAATAAAATGTGCGTATCGAATTTCTAAAAAAGATCTGTGTAACAACGTGTCGTTTCATGATTATTATCCTTCAACAAAGCTCGACGGGATCCGGAGGAGGCGTTGTACAAGATGGGAAACCAGATACGTAACAAAACTTTGCTTTTCCCCTTATTTCCGGTTTTCAAGTAATCTTCGCAAAGTACATAGACAATATAATACGTCTGTTAAAAAAAAAACAAACATGGATATTGAAATTACCCTAAGAGAGTTTTAGAAACAGCGAATTACTGTCTTGAATCAATTAATGTTTAATAAAACGTGTTATGTATAAAGCTGTTAATTCATCATCACAAAATATTTGTGAAATACTGCAGTACTTCTATCCTATAAAAACGATAGATGCCCTAAAAATGTATTAAACTTGACTCCAAGAGAGATAACGGGCGCTAAATGGAAAAACCATGTAAAAAATATCATAAAAGATAAGTAATTAAAACAGGGTGACTGGGAAATCGATTATAATGGATCCGAAAACGAAAAACCGTCGAGGAGAAACCCTTCAATATAAAGAGGACAGTTCTGACTGAACGTCGCATCGTCTGAGGTAAATGACTAAGTGTACACAAAAAAAGATACTTATTTCAACTATGATTTTTCTACTTGTGAAATGGTCAAATAAACGGATTTTAAATAGATCGTCTAAAACTATTTAAAGGTTACTGTTATATGTTTTACTTACACTAAAACCTGCATTGCAATTAAAATTATTTTAACATTTAAAACGTTCTCAATTTTAAATCTTTTTAAATTCAAATAAACCTTAGCCCTAGCTATCGTGACTAGAGTTCCATGGTTACATCATCATAACAGAAGTTATAAAAATTTATTCCGAGACCGATCGATATTTTCCAGACTTGTTTTATTAAAGGTGTTTTCTATTGTTATTATTTTTACTGATGCTTCCGTGAGTAATGCACACTAATTTAAATTCTTCGTATCTTAATCAGTTTCAACAAAATTACTAGTGAGTCAGTGGCATATCAATCGGATTCGTTTTCTTGCCACACATTTAATTGTGTATGAGTAGACATTCTCAGATGAGTGACTAAGTCGCAAGTTAATTTCTCATGACTATGGGCTTTGCTAAATTCATTTAGTGATAATAATCTTCAAGTAGCCAGTTCTGCCGACTAAACTTTGAAAAAATGCTACTCCTGGAATAAGTTTCTCTACACTCATGAATACAACTTTTAATGAGTATTATTTTTATGGACACCCAAGGAAATCTGACAAACAAACATTAATATTCGTGCAAATGCTTAGGTATTGCAAGACTTATAAATACTTTTAAAAAACTTCATTTAATTGAGGGAATCAATATATTGATTAATGTTCCTGTTGACGTCTTGTACCCGATTTCAAGTCTGCACAAGATGTCTAGAGGGTACTTAAAAGTGTCTCTTGTTGTCGTAATTATCAATTGAGGAGAACATTAAGATTATGATACTTATGAGTAATTTTTAAGATAATTAACGCAGTTAAAAGACTGTCACTGCTGCGTACAATATCATAAGCTTCCATTTAGTTGTATAAACGATAAAATACCAACAATAATTGTAGGAAGTTATTTGTTAATCTTATTTTTATTTCTACACATTTATACTTAACAACGAACAGACTTAACAACCAAGATAATAATTTAATATATTACACTTACCTATACATTAGTCATAAGTACGGTGACCAATACGTCCTTTATTATAAAGGACAGTCCTTTATTTTAAAGCGATGCCCTTAAGATTTATTTATTTTTTGAAAACTCAATTTTGTCCTTTATTTTAAAAAATGTGTGGAAATCAATTAATTGGTATTTATTGTGCCGGCCACGTGTGGAAAATTTGTATTAGTACTGGTAAAAAGATGCCGCTCAGTCCAATTGATTTGAAGTTATAATAGTAACAAATTATTCATAAGTACTTTGAAAATTTTAAGGAAATTTGTGATGAAAAATGTTCAGTATCAAAGACTGCTAGGGTGCAGTAAAGCTAGGTGGTTAACTCTATTACCCACTATAGGATTTTAAAACTGCTCGCGCCTATCAAAATACATATACTTTTTAGAGCAGCAGAAATGTCCTACAATTCTTAAAACCTTTTTTTTATGATCCCTTTGCTAGAGCATAGGTTTTCCCCATTATAAAGCTATAACTTTCCATAAACACATTCAGAAAATTGTGTCTCAGAATATTTCAATCTGTGAAACTTTCGTTACTATAAAAGAATTTAAACTTTAATTCTCTGAACACAAAAGTTTTGTCCATGAATGTAAAAAAAAAAACTACTTTACGATTGGAAAAAGATCAGAATACAAACTCATTTAAAGAATTTGTGCTATCATTTGATCAAACTTGTATGGGTTACCTATTTGACAGAAATGGTTGAATTTGACTGGAACATTTTAAATAAAATTCCGTTTGGTTTAAAGTAAAAAAACAATATTTTTAGTTTCCAATGAAATAAAATTACAAATATAAGGTGATCTTTTTGATGAAATTGGTTGTATCAAAAACTCTGTATCTAAAGAAAAATAATATGAATCTTAATATACCTAATTAATGCCATTGTACACTCTATTTTTTACCTGTAACTGAGAGTGAGATCATAAATATAGTTGAAAAATTAAAAAATAAAATTTCTTGTGGGAACGATGAAATATCAAGTAAAACTCCTGTTTAGTTGAGGGTTTCTTTCCACATGAGTTAAAGACAGCGGTTGTTATACCAGTACCTAAAAAAAGGGATTTGTCATTTGCAAGCAACTACAGGCCTCTTAGTCTATTGCCTGTTTTTTCAAAAATAGTTGAAACGGTTATACATAATACTGTTAAAACATTTAACAGAAAATAACTTCTTGGCTTGTAGTCAATATGGTTTCATAAAGGGCAAATCAACTGATTCGGCCATATATGAAATGTCTGAATTGATAATCGCGAGGCAGTGCTTGGCACGTTTCTTGATTTGTCAAAGGCCTTTGACACCATTAATGTTTCGATTTTGTTACAAAAACTAGAACGCTATGGTGTCAGGGGAGCACCACTAAAATTATTAACATCATATTTAAACAATGGATGTCAGAAAGTTAAAATCAAGAATAATGGGATAAATTATACATCAACTACAAAGAAAATCAGTATGGGGATACCACAGGGTAGTATACTAGGGCCCGTTTTGTTTATTATATATTTCAATGACATATTAGTTATTAGCTGTCGAAGCGTGCAGACGTGTTTCGATGAGTAGTATAAAATCTATTATTACACTATTGCAATATGAGTAACTGTGGTAAATGTGTTAAAGAATTAAAAAGAACGGACAAAGTACAGTCATGTGCAGGTTTTTGCGGAAGAAAATTTCATATAAATTGTGTAGATATTTCTGAAAATGCACACGCATATATCGGCGGTTCCAATAACGTAGTGTGGTTTTGTGACTCGTGTACTAATCTATTCAAAGGAGGAATGTGGGAATGCGTATCAAATTTGGTCAACGGGACGCAAATACAGGAACAACTACGGGAGTTAGTTTTGGATGTAAAAAAAATAACCAGCGGAATGGAGATTAGACAAGAAGAAACCTACGCAGATAAACTAAAACAGACTAAGCAAGATCCCGTAGTAATTGTAAAGCCCAAGCAGGCGCAAAAATCAGTTGAGACAAAAAATGAAGTAAAGAAAAATTTCGACCCGGCTAAGTTAGAAATAACTGGTTTGCGAAATATTAGTAAAGGGGGAATTATAATTGAGTGTAAATCAAAAGAATCCTTAATTAAAGTTAAAGATGAAGTGGAAAACAAACTGGGCAAATATTATGAAGTTACAGTACCTAAGACTAGAGCGCCAAAAATAAAGGTAATTGGAATGTCTGAAAAAATTACAGCAGCACAAATAGAAGATAGCATACGAGCTCAAAATGAGGAAATTCTACAAAAAAATTCCGTGATTAAAGTAGTGCATGTTAGTGCACAACCAGGGAAAAGAGGAGATTACTTTACATTAATCGAAGTGGATGGTACAACGTATGAAACCTTGACAAAAAAAGAGAAAATAAATATCGGTTGGGACAGATGCAGAGTGTATGATGCTGTAAACGTACAGAGGTGTTATAAGTGTAGTGGGTTTGGGCATAAAGCAAGTGATTGTAGAAATCAAAAAGCCTGTCCTAGATGTGCTGAATGTCACGATTTAAAAGACTGTAAAGCGGAACCGAAAGACATTAAGTGTATTAATTGTAAAAATGCTGTCGAAAAGTTAAAGATAAACTTGGACATCAGACACGAGGCATGGAGCAATGAATGTAAGGTTCTTACTAGAAAACTCGAGGCGGAGAAAAGTAAAATTGATTTTTTATATCACAAAGCATAAACGTCGAAATTCTTTATTTGAATTGTCGAAGTGCGTTAAATACAATCACTGAACTACAAGTTATGATACACGAAAAAAATCCAGCGTTAATAATGTTAAGTGAAACGCGATTAACTGACCAAATTTTAGATAGTGAACTCTCAATTTACGGCTATAACATGGTGAGATGCGATTCCACGTCACGACATACGGGGGGAGTGGCGATGATAATAAAGAACAATATTCAGTTCGAAATAATATCTAGTTTCAATGAAAACAATAACATTTGGGGCTTGATAATAAATATAACACTAAATTTTTATAAAGGTCTCTATGGTGTAGTTTATCACTCACCTAGTTCTAGTGACGGTGATTTTATAAATTATTTCGGCAATTGGATATATGATATAATCTTAGAAAATAGTAAAAAAAGTATTGTATTAGCGGGAGATTTTAACATAGATATGTCGAAAAATACCTTTTATAGTAATAAAATGCTAAATTGTTTTAATAGTTTAGGATTGAAACAAGTTGTTAAAGATTATACAAGATGTACACAGACATCAAACACCATGATTGATTTAGTATTAATTAATAACGATAAATTCATCGCATCTGTTTTGGATACATTTAACATTTCAGATCATAATACTATAGAAATTAAGTGCGAAAAACAAACTGGTTTTGCTGAATCATGTAAAGTATTAGTTAAAAACTACTCTAATTACAACACACAAAGTCTACAAAAAAGCATATCCGACAGGTTTAACTATGACATTGTAGAGTTGTTAGATATAAATGGTAAAGTAAATGCAATAACGCAAATAGTGCAAAAGTCGGTCGACGAACTTACCACGTACAAAGTAATAAGCACTGGCGGTATCGTAAACAGGTGGTTTACAACGGAACTTAAATCTAAACAAAAAGAGAGAGACAGTCTTTATAAAATAGCGAAATTAACCAAATTAGGACACTACTGGGAAATGTACAAATCAGCAAGAAATGAATATACTAAATTAATTAAATTTGCTAAAAATTCATATACCGAAAATAAATTAAAAAGTTGTCAAAATAATTCGACTAAAATGTGGAGAGCTCTTAAAGAAATACTGGGGGGAAACAAGAATGTTAAAATTAAAAAGGTGAATTTTGGTGACTTGGAAATTACGAATGAATCAGATTTAGCCACGAAATTTAACGAATACTTTGTAAACAGCATAAAAGATATTAACGAAAATATTCCTTCACCAATAAATCCAATTCTTAAAATAAAAAGTGCTAGTGACACCTTTAAATTTAGATGTGTTACCTTAGACCAAGTATACAAAATAGTGAATACTATCAAAAATTCAAGTAGTACTGATAATATTTCACTTAGTACAATAAGGGATGCCTTACCAGTAATCGGGCAAACATTAGTTAACATTATAAATGAATCATTACAGTACGGGGTAGTACCAGAAATTTGGAAAATTAATACGGTTATTCCTATTCCAAAAATTATTAACACTAAAAAATGCGGTGAGTTTAGACCTATAAATATGTTACCTAAAGTAGAACAAATATTAGAAATTATAGTTAAACAACAACTCGTAGAATTTCTTAACAGTAACAAAACTATTTCAGATTCTCAATCAGGATTTAGACATAAGCATTCATGCGAAACAGCATTGAATTTAGTTTTAACAAATTGGAGAGATGAAATTGAAAACGATAAAATAATTTTGGCAGTTTTTGTCGATCTGAAACGAGCATTTGAAACCATCTGTAGAAAAAGACTTTTGCAAAAATTACAAATGTACGGAATTCAAGGGAATGAACTAAAATGGTTTGAAAGTTATTTATCAAACAGATTTCAAAAAACCAGGGTGGGAAAAGTAGAATCAAAGGCAATTATTAACGAGTTAGGTGTACCACAAGGATCAGTTTTAGGTCCAGTTTTATTCAATATTTACATAAATGACATTACGCAGACAGTTAAATCGTGTGACATGCATTTATTTGCAGATGATACGTTAATTTCGGTATCAGGTGAAGATTTACAAACAACAGTTAATGTCATAAACGAAGATTTAATTGAAGTAACAGATTGGTTTAAAGCTAATAAACTGGAGTTGAATGTATCTAAAACAAAATGCATGGTAATAGGTAGTACACAATTCAGCAATATGTCAAATGTTAACGTATTTATAGATAATAATAAAGTAGAGATAGTTGAAGAGTTTAAATACCTAGGGGTAATTATAGATAATCATCTAAAATTTAAAAATAACATAGATTATATTGTAAAAAAAGTTGGTGCAAAAATTAGTTATTTTGGGAGAATATCGAATAAATTAAACTTTGAAGCTAGGATATTGGTATATCATACAATAATAGAACCATACTTTAATTATTGCAGTAGCATAATATTTCTAAGTAATGAGGGGGATCTGAAAAAATTACAAAAGCAGCAAAACAGAGCTTTGCGTATCATATTACAGTGTTCTAAATTAACCAAAATTGAATATATGCATAATAAGTTGGGGTTCCTTAATATATGGCAAAATACAGTGTATAACGTTTTGGTTCTAATATATAAATGTATAAACAATATGATGCCAGGATATATGAGTAAATATCTGATATACAACAAAGAACAGCATGATTATGAAACAAGACAAAGAGAACATTTTAGACTGCCTAAATGTAAAAAAAGTAGTACACAGAACTCGCTCTATTACAAAGGGCTAAAATTATTTAATCAATTACCAAACGAATTAAAATATTCTGTTAATCTGCATGCGTTTAAAGAAGGTTGTAAGACCCATGTAAAACTGCAATTTTAATTTAAAGTACTAGTTGTAAAGATTGATGTATAAATAGTTTCTTTTATAACTAAATAAAGCCTATTATTATTATTATTATTACTAGGGTTTTGTTGTATATAAATGTATTATCTAATTGTATTTGTATATTGCATTTACATTTTATATCTGTATATTTGTATTTATGACTTTTCATAAACTATTGTACAAATGTATGTACCTAGACAATGTGAATAAACTATCATTATTATATTATTATTATTATTAGGGTCTTAAAACTGATCTACTTTATATGCTTATTTAAATTGTTATTAAAATTAAAAATAATATTGATCTGTAGTCTGTATTTTGTGAATGTTTTGGGGGTTCTATGATGAAGGTCCCTAAAAATTGAAATTTTAGACTACGAAGAGGATTGATACGATTTTTTGCTTTATTTAAGGGATTTATGGTGTGCCTTTTCCGCGAGTGTAAGGATTCCATTCGGTTTATACATTTATCGACTTTTCTCTATCGCGATACGTTTTAGACCGCTTCATGAGTCTTTGAAAACTATGGAGAATGCGCATGACTCCTGTCCAAGAGGTATCGTCAAAATGTTAACTTCAGCGGGTGGGGACCTGAACCGGTTGCACGTTAGTACAACGCTATTCTCTGATCCGCAGGTTCGATTTAGTTACGTTTTTACGAATATTGTCGTTAGTAGCGGAAGTTTTTGTGTTCGTGAATGAAACGATACGCAAACATGTGGTGTTGTAGAGGGATGATTTGTTTTGTTTTATTAATAAACCGAGTTATAAGTGTAACTGTGGAAGAAAAACTCTCACAGGATTTGGATCTTTCCGAGGTAAATTGCCGTGTTTTTGCATGGTCAAGGTTAACGTTACTGTTTATAGTTTGTTATATATATAGTTATAGTTGTTATATGTTATGTACCTGCTGAAACGAATTCATGTACATTTATTTATACTACAATTTTGTTAACTGTTTTTCGTGATTATTATCCTTTATACATTTTAGCGCTTTTGCGAAGAATAACATGTTGGAATAATATAAATATAATCGTAATTTTAACACACACACACGCACGCGTACATCCACGTGTTTTATATAATACAAAATAAGGAGCTTTATTCAACCATGCTATTTATTTTTTTACAAAAACTCGAAGCTATGGATAGTTTAAAAAAAATGTTAAATACACCGGAAGTAGGTAATAATTATCGATCATCAATTCCTTGAAAATGAAATGTTTGCAACTTTTCAATAGAGAAAAAAAACGAAAGTTTTACAATCGGCTCCATAAGTTTGAAAAAATGTTATGGAATCTCTTGAGGAATACATACCTTCAATAATTTCCTAAAATAGGTGTGAATTAAAAACAAGGTGTGCGCTCTGAAATATTCTAAATGGTATATATTTATCGACTTCCAGTTCATTCAAAAACAGCTTTAAAAATGTACAGGTCTTAAAACTTTTTAATAAATTTTCAGGTCTAGAATTTTTGTATTTAATCGACAGTTTATGAGTTCAGACGCTACTAAGGGGTTTAACCCATTGGATTTAAATAGTTAAAATAGTTTAGTATGTTAAAAACAATTACAAATTTTTCCTGATAATTCGTTTAACAAATTTTTTAACAATGAGAACCGCCTCGCAGGTGTTATTCACCGCTTGAAAATAAGAGAATAATACGCATTAGTAAAAAAAACAGAACATTTCATGTTGCATATTAGAAATTTCTGTTGAACAGTCATGTACCTACAGAATAAAAGGTTGTAGATTTTGTAAAAAAAAAAGCTTATTTGCACCGCCACAGAGACCAAGGACATGGTTTTGTAGTAAAAGTGGTTTCCTGTATTCTGTGATAAATGAGCGAATTGTCCAAACGAATTTAATGACTCAGTATAATTTTAAAGTCATCGGAGCACATAACTACATCACCAGCACTAAATGGTTTCGCAAAACGTGCGAATAATGCACACCATATACTGGTGTTGGTGAATGAGTCAATTCTAATCATTTTTGTACATGTTTAGGTTGTGCCAAATTTGATTTAGCATTTGATAAATGTGTGTTTATCATCTTGAATTTTGGCCTTAACAAATTAATTCACGAACAAACCAAAAACATTTTGAAAGAACAATAATAGCCGGTATTTTTACCCACAAATGTCGCATTTCCTTAACAATAACCAAGAAACGTGTAAGTCTCCATTGGAAATTGCAAAAAAGTAATTTGATGTTGATATTTAAAAAAAAATTAATTAAGGAAACACCTTATGTTGGAAAAAATTTAGGGGAAGTTCTTCACGTGACTGTTCGACTGTTCCATACTTTTATTGCATTTTCCGGTTTTTTGATAATACCAAAGTAGTTTCTTTAAAAAATTAAAACAGTTTCGTTGCCTGAAAATAAACTGTATCATGACCAATTATTTTTAAATTATGGGGAACATTTTCTACGTTGACATAAGCGGTTAAGCGACCTCCAGGAAACTTGTCGCAGAAACACAACTTTTCCACTTATTAATGAACCAGTTATAAACTGTCTTATGGTATACTTGGAAAAACAAAAGCATTCTAAAGTCTTTCCTTGCTTTGTTTTCGAGAAAGGTGTGATTTAAAGTCATAAAGTACAGGACGAAAATTATTTCTAGTTTAATTCATTTTTATTTAATTAAAATAATATTTAAGACTGATGCCAAGTAAAGCAATAAACAATAATAATCAAATCTCAATAACAAGGACTTAATTAGATTGCTGTTGGGTTTCATAAACATAGCGTCTTGGACGGTTCTCGTCAAGTCAACACCAAGCACTTAATGAATGACTGACTGCACATTTATCACGGTATTAAACAGGCGTATAGTGGGATCATTCATTTATTTGATGCCTCTTTGCTACACATAAGTTAGTGATGCGTATAACGGGTATAAATGAAACGTGGTACACCCCCTTTTTTTCTTTAGTTTTGATTTTACATAAATGGAATTTTAGTCATATGATATGTGCTAAAAAACGGGCTTTTTGAGCACATGCACACAATTGTTTCACTTCCGGTTTCGCCGGAAATTATCCCAACTTTGTTATTTTAAATGAAACACCCTGTGTATTTTTACATTTTTGGAAAGAGGAAGCGATTTTGGATACAACTGCACTATTTTGGTTAATTTTTATAACCTCAAAAACTTTATAAAACAAAATTTTTTATTAAGGGTGCCGTGACCTGCATAAATTAAATTTTATTATGCCAACAATATTGTCCATTGAAAATAACAAAGTTGGGGTCATTTCCGGCGAAACCGGAAGTGAAACAATTGTGTGCGTGTGCTCAAAAAGCCCGGCTTTTTGCACATATCATATTTCTAAAATTTCATTTATCTAAAATCAAAACTAAAGAAAAAAAGGGGTGCACCACACTACATTCACACCGGTATAAATAAGTTAGCATAAATAATTTAACAAGACTATGAGATGATTTGTTGCAGATAATAGCTTCTATCCGTGAAATAATGTCCTGTAACTTTAAATAATAAAATAAAACTGCACAGCTGGATTGGTTTTTGAATTAATATTGAATTATTGCACGTACCACAGGAATTATTTATCGATTTAGTGCACTTTAAATTTATCAACGCTGTGAGTTTCGTTATCTGGTATAGGTAACTTTTTTAACACATTATGGCCTAATATATCAAACCAGTTGTTAAAAAATCATTTGAGAAAAGTCAATGGCCTGTTTTCAAATAGTTGGGTGTGTCATTTTTGTTTACAAAAACTTTGGACTGGGACATCAGAATTTTTAGTTGCTCGCTAAATCTAATAATGAAGTCGATTATGTTTACTTTAAATTTGAAACCAACGAATTAAAATTTACATTGGACTTTTTTTTTATAGCGAAATAGCTTTTGATCGCAAAAATTATCGGGTTATGTATTCTGAACAATATATGATATCTCTATAAATATTGTTTACCTAACTTATATTTGTGCTTAGCAATGTTCAATCGGCATAAGCCTTTGACAGAAGCGTTTTAGAGACTTGCATAGACGGTTTAATAAGCAGGAAACGCCTGGCACTGACCGTTATGGGGCGGAGGATTTCATAATTGCTTTAGATTTTATTATGTATCGGATTAAAACGTCACTGAAAACTGTTTGTCAAAATAAATGCCTACTATAAAAATATCCATGTTCCTAACTTTAGAAAATCTTCAAGTAACGCCCAGTTCTTCACAGACCTCGTACATACAAAAACATTGAAACACTACCTTCAACTTATTCTTGAAAAGGCAAAAAACATTTACTAGGAACCTAAATTTTGTTCAAATTAGTTGACTGTCTTGTTTCAAATGAACTAAAACTAAAAGATTGTGAAACAGATTTATTTTGTACGTGTTTGGGTTGTGCACGAAATCGTTAAATACAATACTTAATCATAGGTTCATTTTTAAAATACGTTTGTATTATGCTCGTAAGATAACAACGATAATAAAACTTCTTTTACTTGTTCCTTTTGCTTGGTAATTCATGTGTATATGCACTCATTTTATACAGTACTCGAGTACTATAATACCGTAAACTTCCAAAGAGGAAACTATAAATCTGATGCTTGTGATATCATCAATTAGGAATACGTTACATTGCTTTTTAGTGGCCTACTAAGAACGAATCTAGATCTTGGCTTTCTAGAAATAAGTTTCATTTTTCACGTTACCAGTCTAGTTTGAGTAAATTAAAATTTAGTGCCCAAATGGCCTTAATTAAAATCGTAAAATCAACCCCCCTTTTTAATGTAACATAACAATTCTTACAGTTCGGTTTGAAATTGAAGAACTGCTTCTACTCTGAATACATGCATATAATTAAATTGTTAGGTGTATAATTCTGTTCCGAACAGTTAAAATGTTTGTCTTTCAGCAGTATTAAAAGGCTTCATGACATTGGCCCCGTTAGTTTTAGATTGAATTATTGATTTTCAGCTCATAAACGTTAACATATAAAGCTTTGTATATTATGCAATTTTATAAAATAACGAATCGTGTGGTATTTGTTCAGGTTTTAAGAATTAATTATATGTAAACGTATTATCTGATCTCCTACAAGAATGCTGATAGAATCATCATGTCCCTGGATTAAAAAAAAAACTTGTTAAAATTAGTTACTGCTTATAACAAGGATCGCTCTTGCTCTTGCAAACCAATACAATGTTTTAGATCCAGTTTTACAGCGTGCTGTTTTGATATCATTTCAGTGATTAAGCCCGAGGATTTCGGGAATGCTGGGTTCAGTTATATTCGAAATGAAATACAAGATGCCATGAGCCGAAATGTAAGGAAAGCTTAGCCTTTATAACTCTGCCTTTTCATCCCAAAACAAATTATTTGTGTCCCACGTACTGCCGCCACATTACTCTTTCTTATTGTAATGTTTTATTTTGGGTGGATGTATCAACTGCAGTAGTTGTTTCAACTCCACTAAATTCAGAATGGGATTGTTGAAACGTAAAACTAAATTTCAATTACAGAATAGCATCATTGATGACCAGGGTTGGGTCGTAGTAAATTAAACTTTTAACTACAGCGTAAACTGCACGTAATTTTTGCTTTTAGTGCTAAACCCATTTACTGCATGAATATACATACATCAAATAGGTTTATTGGTAGTTTTATGAAACAGTTTCATAAAAAATGTCTTCCGCTAACGTAACTTTGTTTAAAATATCAATAACTAAGAACTAGTGTATACAACTTAAACAAATGCCTGTTTTTTTATTGGCAAAGTTCTATTTAAGATACCGAACTGTAGGTATTCGAAAACTATTGACTGCTTAATCTCTAATCAATAATCTGCTCTGCGTCTGTGACGAAAGCCAAGGATAAGCGATAAAATCCAGCATTTTTATTTTATTTACATATAATTATATTGATTGACCCTATTTTGTCCTAATCTCTTTACCACAGGTAATAATAATCTTCATTTGTTCTGAATATCCCAAAAAAGGCGTAGAACTTGTCACAATAATAATGTACGTACATTACAATAATATACATTGTTAATAAAAAGAAAAAACAAAGAAAAATGAAATTTAAAGGAAACATCATTTAAATATTCGCATACTCCATAAAGCTTTAGAAATCAGAACTTTCTTAATTTCTTCTTCAATTCGCGGGTTGGAAGATTTATTATACTCTCAGGTGATGTGTTAAATTTATTATATATAGCAATAATTGTGCATGCAACATTTTTTTGAAGATAGGTATATTTGAAGCAATCGGTTTTAGGTTTTTTTTATGTCGGGTATTGGCTGCATGGTTTCTTATATTCTCTTCGAACAGATCTATATTATTTTTTACGAAAAGGATGGCTTCGAGGATAAATAGGCCGTAAAAGGTTAATATTTCTTTGTCACAAAAAGTGTCTTTACAGTGATCTCGGTAGTTTAGACCAAATATATTTCTTATACATCGCTTTTGTATAATAAG
The DNA here is from genome assembly GCA_947652605.1 of Elmis aenea. NCBI lineage: Eukaryota > Metazoa > Arthropoda > Insecta > Coleoptera > Elmidae > Elmis > Elmis aenea. The sequence goes on from OX393576.1 coordinate 65,097,914, forward strand.
GAGGCGTTCTGAGTCACTAGCGTTACCCCAAAAAATTACGGCATAGCGTAACCTAGATTCGATATATGCATGATATACAGTTTTGGCCGCGTTTGCATTAACCAATTTTTTTAGGTTTTTTAGTGCAAAAGGGTACCGTGACAGGCTTTGTGACAGGCGTTCGATGTGGTATGACCAGTCCAGTCTAGAGTCAATACCTAAACCAAGAAATGATATTTTATTAACAACATTCATACTTGTGGAATTATTTTGAAATTTTAAGTCTGAGGTTATTTTACTTTGTGAAAATTTATCTTGCGTTTTATTGACGTTTAAGGTTAAATTGTTTAACGTAAACCAATGTTGGAGTTGGCCTAAACAGTCAAAGAGTTTTTGTTCAGAATTTTTGGAATCTGAGTCACTAATAATAGCAGATGTGTCATCGGCAAATTGTATAAGGGAAGTTTTGACAAAGTAAAGTTAGTTTGACAGACATTCAAATTTTCTTCTGAAACTGCTTCTTCGTAATTTTTTCACACTTATTAAACCCCTTTTCAGCCAAATAAGTAACTGTTTAAATATAATGTAATTCATTGCTAATCGCAATTCGGGCATTTTAAAGAAAACAATGTAATATTATGTTGAAAACTGGTAGTATTCTGACGAACAACTGTTCCATACCGGTTATTGTATTTCAGGAAGCAGGATGAGTGCTGCTCATTCGTGTGGATCGGCCATTTCCTGGGACAACTGTTTTTAAATATTTCGTATACAAACGGAAATGGAAACTGAAATAAACAAATTTTAACTCGGTTTTAGTCAATTTTCATACTCCACGCACTAAATAAAACTATTAAATATTCTGAATTAATCTGTGGAAGTTGTGTAACTTAATGGTGCTTAACTTGTTACAAACTTCTGCTGCTCAGATTCACATGGTAGTCCATTATTATTATAATCCCCTGCCTTTTCCAACCGAACTGATACAAACAAGCGAACAAGGTTTTGTGTACGTGTTGTCAATGTACCTACCCCTGGTGATAATGGGTAAGTGGTAGGTACCTTGTATGTAATGAATGTAAAATGTGTTTGGATTATACTAACCAGGGGTGTCGTTCGAAACAACCCCTGTTTGTCGATTACACCCCCCGTGGCCCGGTGGACCCATGGGTACCCCTTTTCAAAACTTGGAACGTTACATATATTAAAGGCATTAAGTCACAAGAACTTTGTGGGCTCTAGATGTGCCTAAATAGAATTTTTTTATGGTGTGATCTACTCAATAATCTTATAGCTAATACACTGAAATACATGTGTATGTAACAATGATAATATTAGGTATATATGTGTTTTATAAAATGCTTTTGTCTACTGTTCTGGGCTATAAAAAAGCTTAAACACACAATTTTTACTGCAATACAATTTTGCACGACTTTCAGTTCGACCTGAAATAAACACAACAGAATGTTTAAAAATGTGAAATTAAATATAATATTGCATTGATAAATGATTGAGTTATTTAAGCAATCAGTTTATTAATATAAATCGTATCTGTTATTTCAGTTATCTCTTCTAGAAATGCTAGTCCTGTATCATTTAATTTGAGGTATAATAACATGCTTAATGTTTTTCAAAGGTAAATTAAAGTATCTACAAGAAAACATAATAATATACAGCGTGTTGTATTTAATTAAAATAACAAAGTTTCATATTGTTTCGCGGAAATAAACACTTGGTATATTTGAAAATTTTGCATTATGCAGCTTTTTAAATGCTTAACAACTTTTGTACTAAACAATTTTTTATCTGTTTCAATAACGACGCTATTAAATAATTTGTATCGGCTTTGTATTTTTTCGAAAAAAATTGAAAATAGCAATAGCTCGAGAAATATTAATTTTATGTGTAGGTCATAATGAGGCCTTTGCAAGTTTCTTCTTTTAAATACAACTCCTTGTATATTTTCACGTTTTCTTGTAGAAAATTTAATTTCCTGTAAAAAATATCAAGCATGTCCTATACATAAAATTGTTAATTCTCGAGCTATTACGATTTTTATATTTTTTTCGAAAAAATACAAAGCCGATACAAATTATTTGGTAAGCCATTCATATCTGGAACATTTAAATATAGAATGTTCAAATCTGGAAAACCATTAACTCGACCGTTTTATCTTCCTCTGTACAATATTTAAGACAAAATATAAAACTAAGTGGTCTGTAATTATATTATACTTTGGCTCTTGTAATACAGAGGGCAGCAAAAATTCTTAATTTCTGGATTCCAGATTTGAGCTTTCCAGCGATGGACGATTCCCGTGTTGCATGGTTCCATCGTTGCATGATTCCTGCGTTGAGTGATTGCAGCGTTAAACGATTCAAGACTTGAATGATTCTACCGGTGCATTTTCCGATTTGAACATTCCATATTAGAATGTTCCAACTTTTCATGCGGCTTTTATTATTATCCACATGAAATACACTGGTGTCAAGTGCTTGGTTTAGAATTCTTATCGATCTTGGAAATATTACCATAACGTCCACAATACACCTATTTACAGATTGTAGTATTAAAAAATGACATGTGTGTTTTCCCCCTTATTCCCATATTTTGGTCACGATATGCAAAAGGGGAATGTGTTACATATGTAGTATAAAGAAAAGGGTTGCGTTTGGTATTACATGCGTTAAAACTGTTATATGAATGTTGTTACACGTGCGTGTTTTGTGTAATTGTCATTAGAATGAGTTATATTTATGAGTGGTTTGCTTACACACATATGTATGTATGTATATGTCGTAGATTTTAACGGCAATGTGTATTTTAAATTTATAGATTATGCAGCTTGCTTTAATTACCCTAAGCAGAAACAGATCGATTTAAAATTACGATATTTAAAAATACTAATAATATTACTTTGTGTGTATGGTGTTATTGAAAACTATAGATTTTTATACTGTGTTGTGACTGAAGATCAATTTTTGTATTTTTTAACTTAATGTATATGTATGTAAGTACAGGCCCTTTTAGAGTAAATGCGAGGCCCGGGCCAAAAAATGTTTCTAAGGCCCTTCGTAATTAAGAACTATTAGGGAAAAATACAAAATGTTAATGGTCGTTCGATGATATATGTTATGAAACTGCTATTTTAACTACAAAAACATTAGTAGGATGTATTTTTTTCTAATAGAAGTTAAAAATTGAGGCCCCTAAAACTGTTTGTCCCTCTTGGCTCCCCCTCTGATAAGGCCTGTGTATGTATGTATACTAGAAATCATAATATAAATGTATAATATACCCTGTTCAATGTCCGTCCCAGACAGCATAGATTTCTCCAGGGTACCTGAAGGTCGATTAATAACTTAAGATTGCTAGTCCTAAATTATAAATAAACTTATACTACCGTGAAATTCGACAGTTATATCAACCTAAATTGACTGTAAATGAGTTAATCATTGGGTGTTTTAATTTTGCCTATATCATTATCAATGTATCCACACATATTGCTTCTTTTTGATATTTTTGCTTGGTTGAATTATTGACGAGAATTCTCAGTTTATTACCAATACATTTCCATTAATTGGCTCCATTGTTGGTAAAACATGTATTGGACACTCTGAAAAATCCAAATTTACCTCAAGTTGATTCAAAAACCTGCTTAAAAAATTCAAGCTATCGTTTGTTTTTTTTTTCCTTGGTAATAGGCTTACTTTCTTTGGACACAAATTCGTAAGTTTTGCAATTGGCTCCATAGTGTTGAAATAGTTCAAATCTGGTCATTTAAGATTAAATTTCATTTTAATCTAATGCTTCTGTTAATTTTGATTTATTGATAACAGTTTTCTCACTCAACCGTGACTTTTTTCGAAACGTTGAACATTTTTAGCTACTTACATTGGCTCATTGGCAGACGACTGCGTTGTTTTAACGCCTTATTTGTTGATTAAGCAATTCTGCATCTGTTCTTAACGCGTAAATAGTCTGCGTTTATTTAATTGAACAGCAGACATTAGCTCATATTTCATCAGTCATTTTTGCACTCATCAAACATGAGCAATTCCAATAAAAATAAATAAAGTTTTTAATAGCTCATTTAAAGCCAAATACGCTTCACCAGTACTTATTAATAAATGATAACATTAAAGAAAACATTGCGCAAAAGTAGACTAGAACACAGCCCAAACCGTTTTTTTACAGCTTTTGTATTTACTTTGATTTTAATTTGACCTAAGCCTAACAGAAGATATTTTAAAAGTTTATTGTAAACTTATCGAACCACGAAAATCTTAATGAAAGATTTAACTGTGCAATCAAGTCAGTGCAATAGTGCACCTTAGGCTGTCCTTTATGTAGTGTATACAGTATTCCCTATAAGCATATGGGCGCCGCGGTGCCTGGCGCCGTCCCGCCGTGTTGGCGCCTTGCCTACTCATATTGATTTCTTAGTAATCCGTCCGAGATCGATCGTCCTGCTGACGCGCTCATAACATAGGGTATCCCTCGCTTTCGATTCTAGGATTAGGTCCACAGTAATGCCTTTCATAAAAAAAAAATATTTCCGCAACGGAAATAAAACCACAATAATCATTTCGGCGATTCCTACAACCTAAAACTCGCCTTTTAAAATAAATTTGTTGATTTATGTAGGAATAGTAATATAATGAATGAATCATATATGTCAGATAATAATAAATGCTCTTTAATAATTTAATAAGAAACGATTGGTTTTAAAATATTTGCGGAATTGGTGAACATGAAACAGTGACATATGATACCTAACTGAGTACATGAGTACAGTATATGTACATGTGTAAAGTAGGTTAATTGTTAAATTGCTGCAATATTTTACAGCCAACAGACATATTCAACGGATATATGTGCTTTGTTGAAAATAACCTTCATATTTAATTAAGTGATGTTGCTGTAAATCGTCATTATTTAAATCAGCACTCAGCAGAATGCGTAAAGTTGTTTAACAGAAGAAAAATCAACTGAAAACGAGATATATAACTGTAAATAGGCGTTTTCGTTAAGATTAAGGCAGTGGTTTCCAACCTGTGGGGCGCCTCCCCCTAGGGGGCGCGAGACTATACAAGGGGGCGCGAGACTGTGCAAGGGGGCGCGCAGCTATTACCAAAATATCATTTTTGAATACAAACAAACAAAAAGAACTGTATTTATACAGAATATGGTATATTGTTTTGTAGACCATTAAATAATTATTATATCATGTATCAGAACAGTATTTATGAAATTAAATTGTTACGGAAAGTGAGGGGCGCGCAAAAAAAAATATGAAAAGGGGGGTGGAGGTACAAAAAGGTTGGAAACCACTGGATTAAGGTATTGTACTGTTACTCTTTATTTAAAAGGAGCATGTTGATTCGATAAATTAATTATTTTTATAACTGTATTTGATGAAATTCGACTACATACATATTCTTTTAAATCGAATGTTGTCCCTGTAGTTTATTTAGCGATATTAACAGAAATTATAAGATTTGGTCTTACTTCGTATCGTATAACCTTCGATGAAGCCAAACTGTGCTGAAATAGCGTTTCACATAATCTAGAAATTTACATTATCTGCTTATATTGGCAAGAATTTTAATGAATTTTTAAGTATTTCTGCGACCTCTCGCTTTTTTCAATTTAAATAATTATACGGCACATTAGATTCGCATACTTTCAGTAAGGATAATTAATCATTATGGTAAATTTGCGTTTTAATATAGTGAGTTCAAAGATTGAAACAAAATTAATTACGGTCAACATGTGAAACTCTAAATTTCTTTTGTATTTTCATTACATTTTTGATCAATTTTGACTGTTTTCAAAACGATTTATTTACCGAGAACGCAAAATTGGCTCGATAATGCTATTGAAATCGCTTCATGTTGTTTTATTTTCAGGCATGAACTCAACTATTCCACTAAAATAATAATTGTAACTTCAATACGACACAAAAAGTACACAGGTCTCGCTCGCATGGTTATTACTAAAAGTCTAAATGGTGTTTTAAATTGTGTTTAGAACAAAGTGGTGATAGATTAACGGATATTTGTTCATTAACAGATTACTCAGTATATAATTCTCGTACTTTACAGGAAATTACAAGCGATTGTTAACGCAGGCTAAGTAATTAAGCTAAAAATCATTAAACACCACCACTTTGGCGTTTTAGAACCATTTATATACAAATATGTGTACATATACTGTGTTTTGCTGTTAAAAACAACTTGTAAACAACACCACCGCTCTACCTAATTATTATTCTTCAAGCATACGCCCCCAACAAAATTCCTTAAATTAATAAATACTATGCAGCATAATCTATTGCACGTCCAATTTTGTGCGGTTGTTAATTTCTGATTATTTTATTTTTTCATCAGCCGTCTGCATGTTAAAACTATAGTCTTTAAGGATCTTTAACAAGTGCTTCCGGCGCCCACTTTAATGCCACTGACCTATAGTGGTCATTTAGTGTGAAGTCCATTAGGAATTTCTATTCTTAAGAATTAAATACGAGCTTTATTTGTTCGTCTTATCATACATTATGTACGTAAATTGGTGTATCTCTCAAATTTAATTCAAAGAAAGTATATGGTACCAGCATTGTTCACAATTATAATAAAAATTGTCATGTAGGGAGGGTGTGAATTAACGTGTGTCTATAAAGTTTAAGCCAGTTGCTTTAGTTTAAAAATCGTCAAGACTGCATTGTTTGCACTTTTTTATTTTTCATGAGCATCTTTTTAAATCGTAATTTGAACGCACCGAGGGTGAATAGTTGTTATTTAAGCTGCAAATAACGTGTCAATGAAGTAAAGCCAATGCACTAGTTCAAAATTCGCGGACAATTATAATTACCATGGCAACGACCACTAAGCTCCTCCCATATTTTTAATTACCATGGTAACCGCGTTGGCGGCCATATTTGAATTGTTTAAACTGTCAAAGTGACGTTTAAAACGTCAAATTTAATACAGGAGAATAAAACACTTTTCCAATGAAGTTTAAACATTTTACTGTATTAATAATACTTTTTTGTTAAGCGAGAGCCATATTTTACTCTATAAAAGAATCAATAAGTTCGTAAAAGCATGTTGTACGACAAGAGGTATATGCTGTTGCTTACGACATGGAATTGCTTGGCATGTGAAGGAACATTTAGAAAATTCGCTTTTTATTTCACACCTCATAACACATGTGTTAAAAATTACTTAATAGCTAACTAAAATGCACGTTCTATATGAATAAAGTTATACAAATATTAAAATGTATGTTTTTATACAATACAATTGTAACTACAGTATTTTATTTAAAAGAAGCCTTCTTTTAGTTGATTAGGTTTTAAGCCTTCAGGTTCAATTATTATTCCAGCAATTAAATCAACGGGTTTAACGTCAGATTCCTACATGCATTCGTAAAACTACATACATAAAACATAATTACAGATGACTTAAGTGCATTTTGTTTATAAAAAATTAAAATAATGTACAACAAGTTATAAGTATAAATATGCTTACTCTATCAGCACAAACAGCAAAAGTATGTCTTAATTTAATTAGTGCTGTAACCATACTATCAACTATTAGCGTTGCAGGAATTTTGTCATGCACAGGTTCATAAGCTGTTAGTCGTACACCTTGATTATTATTAGGTCTAGATTCAGTACGATAAACAAGATCTACAAATAGATTATACGTAATTATACTTCCAGCACATATTATTACTTTTATATTATATTTTATTTTCGTTCCCTTACATCCCTCTTAAAGCCTCAAATCTATTTTATGTTGTAGTTGGTAGTTTATATAAAAATTTACCTATAAGCTGAATCAATATTACCCAAAAATCCACATGAAAAAAAAAACTATTATAAATTAGACTAACAAGGAGTTACTTTTCAACAAATCTTAATAAACACGTATAAAAAATTGTTGGTGGCATGATGGTTTTTTTAATTATTTAAAACATTCTTAAGGCCAAATTTTGAAATTTTGAAAGTTTTAAATAGTTTATAAAACTTAATATTTATTAAATTTTACAAATAAAAGTAAAAGCAACTAACGCAGAAGAAATTAATTACAAGATTTGATGCAAGTCGTCGTTGAATGTCGACACAAATAATTTTTCATTTATTTAGCAATTTATTTATCATAAAATTCATCTTAAATACATAAAACACACTGCAAATACCTTAAAAATTAAATGTATCATATATTTATTTCACAGCCAGCCGAAAACTGGTTTGACATTTTGAGGTTAAGCTTTCTCATTTTTGTTAAATTCTGTTATAACTTCATTAAATAGTCTTATTTTTGCAAAAGCAACGTATTTTAATGAGAAGACAGTTATTATATATGCTTTAAAGAAAAAACCTGTAAAGTTCTTGCCTTTAAAAGCTTGGAAGTATTTATTTTAAGACTTTGTAAAGGTGTTGCCGATTTACAAAATTTTGAAGATTGTTTTCGGAGTGTGTAATAACATAGTTGCTGTATAGTGGAATATTCCAATTGATTATCATTTTTCATAGACTTTTTGACTACTAAAATCAAAATTTACACTTTAGTAAGTAAAAACCATTATAAAATTGATTTTTATACAAAACGGATATCGGAGAAACCGATATATAACTAATCTTATTTACAACTTACTTTTTGGCTTGAAATATGAACTTTCTACATCATATTTTGCTGCTTCGACAAGAAGCTTAGAACTGAACACAAGGAAAACAATTTATCATGCTTGTGGTTATATAATGTATTACTCGTTTTTACTAATAAATATTGTGGACACTTATGTAATGTATTTGTGTATTTGTTAGTTACGGCTTCTATGAACAATGTATAAAGTGTGGAACGAATTTCTTAATAATAATAAATAAGCTATTGTGCATTATTTTATTGCGTTCATTTTCATACAATTTTTTTTTTCGTTTCAGTTTTATTCCATGTTGGAACGAAATGTCCTAGCTAATGTTACTCTACAGCTTAAACAAGTGACAGTCTTCGCACCTATAAATGAAGCTTTTCAACGATATGAAAAAAAACATGAAGATCATCAGTTAGTTTTATATCACATGGGTATGTGCAGTTCATTTCTTTTGTTATAGATACGTGTTGTTAATTTAATATGATAAAATTATTCTTACATTTTGGCTTTACTTTGTATCAAACAACAATGAATTCGGGATAAGATACACACATTTATGTAAAGAGTTAAAAATAAGTTTCTTTAAGTACATATTTCAAACTACTTCCAACGGCTATGTTATTTTTCAACTGATGTCAATTCTTTTTTTCAGCAAATGTAGCCAAAACCACAAATCTTTTAGAATCTCTCACATCTTTAAATTCCGAATTACCGGGTAACCCACCTTTGTGGATTACAAAAACAAGTGAACCATACCATGAAGATATTTACGTTAATAATGCTAAGCTTCTATTAAGTCAATCAAATTTTCAAGCCACAAGCGGTGGTAATACTCAGGTAATATTTATTAAAAACATAAATGATTTAAAAAAATTTATCAATTAATAGTTCTTATACACTCTATATTTTTGCTTATTGTAGATTATGTTTTGTTATAATAGATCATTCTAAACAACTGAATCTTCCTTAGGTATAAACAAATTTTACTACGGTTACCATTGTTGCTATTGAGATTATGATTGTTATTAATAAAGGTAACCACAGTAAAATGTGTTCCTACCTAAGGAAGACTCATCTTTTTAGATTGACCCATGAACTTTGTAGAATATAATTATATTTACAGGTGCTACATAAAATTGATGAAGTCTTAGTACCAATAATGTCACCACCAACAGCGAAGGATCCACTTTACAATCCAACAGCATTAGAATTTTTACAAAAATTTGAATCATTAAGTCTTACATATCGATTTAGGTAATTTTTTTAATTTCTGATAGATCCAATAACTCGCACATTACTATATAATCAAATTCATATTTTTATTGTAGAGTATTTAGACAAAGAGTAGAGGAACTACAACAAGAAGATGTATTTAGGAAAGATGGAGGCAATACTTTTTTCATACCTATAGATGAAGGTTTTAAGGTCAGTCCAATTCTTCACCACAACTGCAACATTTTTTTAAAAGTATTGTGTGTTTTAGAATCCTATAAGACCGGATTTAATAGATAAGAAAGTTATCGATTGCCATGTAATCCCAGACCATGTGCTATTTACAGCACCAACACCTAAAGATCATCCTTACTCGTCTGGAGCAGCAGTGGATAATATAAAAGTGCAGATAAAGTTTTCTGAAGATGCATTTGGAAAGAAAAAAACTTGTAAGTGTTTTTTGTGAACACATATAAATATTAGAATAATTTTCACCATATTTATACACTTGTAAAATGTCTAGTTCTAGATTAAGCCAACTACAGTGTTTTATTATCCATTTTGATTTTTAATGTTTGATATTAATTGCAGTTTATGTTAAAAGCAACACGTTAATAAATGATCCCAAGCATCCAGCCGGAGTGGTGATAGCAGAAATTAAAAAAGCCAATATACCAGTAAAGAATGGTGTTATACATTTAATTCACAAACCACTAATGGTTGTGCATAACACTGTCAAAGAACTGTTAGAGGTAAGTTGTTTTTATGTATTTTCATCGAATACTGTTGTCTATAAGACATAATGTTAATTCAATAAATTTAGGCGATAGTATTAAGTGTAAATGGCATTTTGCCGTATGATGTGAACTACTTTGTAAAGTTGCCCTGTATTCATGCAACCATTCAAACATTAGTTAATTTTGTTACACTGTAAATCAGGGCTGTCCATCTATTTGAGTGCGAGCCATTTTTTGTTCTCCAAAGTTTTAGCGGGCCACTATTGAGTATAATTCTAATGAGCGAAACGAAATTTTATGTATACAGGGTGGTCCATATAGAAGGGCCACTATTGGAATCTCAATTGGTAGGAGCTACAAAGAAGTTTAAATTAGACACTGTTCTGTTTTCTGAGACCTATTCAGTGATGCTTTAATGTTTTAAAAAAGTTTCATGGCACGCTAGATAACAAACAAAAATCAAAATAGGCTTTTTTTTAATCGTTAATAACTCTGTTGTACTTGTTTGTACAAAAATATTTTTGGGAAAAAAGTTGTAGATTTTATTATGCACTGTAAAATAAAAACAGTCATTTGTTTTAATGTTGTTTAAATTCATGGCACTCTTTAGCTTTGTAGGGACTTTTTGATGAATTTTATTTGTTTTGAGCTTATATATCAAAATAAATACGTTAAACCTTATATTATTGAAAAGAGGAAAACAAAGCTTTTTCATGAGGTCATAGCCAACTATGGTTTCCATTTAAAATAATGCAAGTTTGTTATTTTTTAAGAACTTAAACAATATTGAAACAAATGAATGTTTTTATATTACAGTGCATAATAAAATCCACAATTTTTTTCCCAAAAATATTTTTGTACTATCAAGTATTACCGATTAAAAAAATGCCCATTTTTATTTTTGTTTATTATCTAGCGTGCCATGAAACTTTTTTAAAACATTAAAGCACCACTGAATATGTCCCAGAAAGGGAAACAATTTGTCTAATTCAAACTTCTTTGTAGCTCTTACGCTTTACGAGATCCCAATAGTGGCCTTTCTATGTGAACCATCCTGTATATCCTCTTAAGAGTTAAGGTGAATGATTTATTGTGAGGTGTTTGGGGGCCACAAAAGTTCTTTCGCCGAATGTGGCCCGCAGGCCACCAGTTCAACAGCCCTGCTCTAAATATTTCAATTAACTTAATGTTAACTTCTTAATTTGGTTATAAATAAATATTACACTAGAGTCCCAGTTATCTCACGATTCTGACGAGTGCTTGAAACCAACTGCAAAGATATAATTTGAAGGAATGCATGATTACAGTTTGTTGAAGATGTGCTAGTACTTAAACGTATGAATGTTGAATAAAGCAGATAATTGGGGCTGCTTTGCTTCTTTACTTTGATGTCGGGTTGACTGTAGTGCAATTTTAATAAAGTATTTGTATTTACCGATTCTTTCACATTTAATTCGGTTATTTCATGTTCCTTTTTGAAAACGATGCCACACCAGTTTAAGGTAAAGTGTGCTATTACTACTATTTATGTTATCAAATTAAATTTATCAATGTTGTCACACTGCACCAAGAACAATGAATTTTACGACATTTGCAACAAATTGCATGCACCAATAGTTTTGTGTTGAATGTTTTTTATATGCACCTATTTCATGCACTTGATTGTTCACTGTATACTCATAATTCAAGCGACCAAATTTATTATCAAACAAACTATACTGATTGCATAATAGGTCAGGTTTTCCACCAGTCACGCTTTGGCACTATGAAAATGAACCTCGTCGCAAAATTTCATTATTAAAACAAACACAATCATGTATGTTTAATTGTTTACCATAGTTTTTCGAAGTCGTGGTATAGCTGAATGAATAAAGGTACATAAAATAATTTTACACAAGGAAAGAAGATTCTGAGCGTTTTAAGATAAGAGATTCAAGAAATATGAAACCGTATTTAAAATCTAAAACTGTACAGGGTGCCCATTTTTCTAACCTGTTGTATGGGTAACTCCGTTAATATTAAAGATACAGGAACGTTTAAATTAGCAAATTTGTGTAGAATTTAAAGGGAAATCTGATGCCATTTTCAAATTTGAGCTATATCATCAACTTTTTGAAATATTTTGAAAAACTGAAAAAAAAATCTATTTTTTTCAAACTTGAATAATTCCGTAAGCATAAGCAGTAGAACAAAAATAAAAATTGGCTTTTATAGATATTTTTACGTAGATTTTAAATATGTTAACGAAATTTTCATAGCACTCTCGATTTCCAAGTTATAATACAAACTTGCATTTTTTTAAATGGAAGTCATAGTTGGCTGTGGCCTTATTAAAAAAGTTATTTGTTTCTCGTTTCAATGATATAAGGTTTGTTATACTTTTCTCTTGTTGTTTTTTTTTTAAATAACCAAGAATCATTTTACATGTTCACTGCCTACTAATAGATGGGAGTTATCCGTGTTAATTTCCTTTTTTTTTTCGATGTTACATTTAAGAGTTGTCTCTTATTGTTAGTGCAGCAGATATTCTGCACTTTGCTATTTTAAACTTTTCTGTATCTTTAATATTAACTGAGTTACCCATACAACAGGTTAGAAAAATGGGCACCCTGTATATGTTAATGTTGATAAAAGTTACTTGATGACCTTAATTAACGTTTCATATTCTTGTTTAATGAAAAATCTCAAACCATTTTTTTGAACTATCATCTAAATATTTTTTATCTTTAACGATACCATAAATATTAGAAACAAAATCGCTTCATTAGATAAATAACATTAATCAAGATATCAAAACAATTTGAGTGTAATTAAATTTTTTGGTTTTTACTAAAATTATTATTAACAAATATTCAAACATCTTTTTCATAAATTTACGTAGTGTGTAAAATTTTTAATTTGTTTGTCAATTATCACTGCACCAGTGAAGTTGTGAATATTTAGTCATTATAGCATGCTAGTGGTAATTGTCCATGTTTGTTTAAAATATAATAATGAATCCACACCAGTAAATAAAACCTAATTTAATGTCCTATTTTAGTCAAACAAATAAAGCAAAACTCGAAGTTTGTGGAAACATTTTTATATAACAAGCACATGTTCACGCAATTGTATTTCCCTCAACAACTAGTAGTATCTCCATAATTTGATTATTTCTAGCAGGACAAAGAGGATGGACCTTTAAGCAAATTTTATGAAGCGATAAAGGATGCCGGAGATATTGGAAGACACTTTTTAAGGGCCATCGAACATTCACCTAATGTTACATTATTTGCCCCCAGTAATGAAGCCTGGAATGACGGAAACTTGAACAATCTCTTGAGAAATCCTGATCAAATACAGCAGATATTGAACATGCACTTGGTCGTAGACAATAGATTAACAGTACAGCAAATCATTGCTAATAACCAAAAACATGTAAGTTGTGAAATATTGTGTTGTCAGAGAGGAATTTAAGTAAAAAGTTTGACTCAGTAGTATATTTCTAAAACTTGTGTTGTTTAATATGATGGCTGAACTTCTACAAACCGAATACATGAATTGAATTTTTTAGGTTTATCAAGCTCCAACAATAAATAATCGCAAAAACCTGTACTTTAATGTGGTAGAAGTTGGAAAGAAGCAAACTTTAACCGTTGAAGGGGGAGGCGTAAATGCCACTGTTATTCAAGAAAATATTGCGGCAACCAATGGTATTATACACATAATTGATCGAGTGTTAGGTGTGCCATATACAACTGTGTTGGATAAACTTCGAACAGACCCCATGCTGAAGTAATATATTCTTGTTAAAATCAGTATAGAACCGATTTCTAAAATATAATTATTGATTTCAGTGAAACTTATCACTTAGGAATTCAAGATGGTTTTAATCAACAACTTAACGACACCACCAAAAAGTTCACCTACTTTGTACCTAGAGATAGAGCTTGGCTTGATGCTAAAGTTGCCTTACCATCTGCCATCAAAAAATTGTTTATGAAGGATTTTCCTTACCTGGTACGTTTTATAACTTATTAAAATTTTAATAAACTGTTGACTTATTCAAGTGAATCATTTATTTTTATAAACAAGCTTAATTAAATGACACTGCAACTGATAAACATAGGTGATTTTTAATTAAGCTGGTTTAAACTTTAAATCAACTTGTCTTACTACATGATTGTTATATTTTGAATGATGAAGAAATTAAGGAAGGATAGAATTAACAAAATTTAGAACCTATGTATACAGGGTGTCCAAGATAACATTTCCAGCATGGAAATCTCACTTATTATAGGAGATACAGGTTTGTTTAAATTAGATGAGTTATTCCTTAGTATGAGAGGAACCACAAACAATTTTTAAAAGTACAAAATTTCTCGTACTTCAGATGTTATAGCAAAAAATATGAAAATGTTGAATTTCTTTTTCTCCCATAACTTTTTTATTTTATTCATTAGATCAATTTCATTAGTAGTTTCTAAAGGTAATTTTTAATGCAGAATGTAACTATTATTTTAGATTTTTTTTATCACTTACCATTTTTGGGATATATATGTACCCCTAATTTCGTTTTTTCTTATGAGCCGCAAAGTTGACTATGGAATAGTTAAATGTGTTTTTTTTTTCCTCTTTTAAAGGAGATATTGCTTGCTATATCTATTTTTATAAATAAGTCACAATATAAAGAAAAATCGTATTTTACCTATCACTTATCCAAGCTATCTATGAAAATAAAAACAAAAAACAACTAATTAAATGTCAAATGACAGTTACCATTTGTCTGCGGTATCATTTATTAGAATTGTTTAGTATTGTTGTGTAATTTGATAGTCTTTGTAGCAAATTTGTTATCATATAATTATGGGCTGAATTGGTTGAAATGCTACATTCTTTGCCATATAAACTGTGTGAAAACTGATAATTTTAATTCTTTATTGATTTGTTTTGAATTTTTGGTTGGTTTCTCGAAAAAACCATATTATTTTTAATTTATTACCAAATTTCAGTTATTACACACCCTTCGTTGCCTGCTCCCGGGTTATAGCTCTAAGTATATTTGCTCAGCTTCTACACAGTTTTTATGGTAAAGAATATAGCATCTCAGTATGTTAAGTTTTTCGCTATTTTTAAATGTAGCCATCATTATGGTGCCTGTCCACGTGAGATTAAACTACTCTCGATAGCAGCGTCGCCAAGGATACAGCCCCTGAGAGTAACTCGCGATTGGCTGTATCCTTGGCGACGCTGCTATCGAGAGTAGTTTACTCTCACGTGAACACGCACCTTTATAACAATAATTACTATCAATACTATCGAATTACACAACAATAATATAAAATTATTATAAATGATATCGCCGACAAATAGTTACTGTCATTTGACATTAAATTAGTTGTTTTTTGTTTTTATTTTCATAGGTATTTTGATTAGTAATGGGTAAAATACGATATTTCTTCATTTTGTGACTTAGTTTATAAAAATAGATATAGCAAGTAATATCTCATTTAAAAGAGAAACAAAAAGCACATTTCACTATTCCATAGCCAACTTCGCGGCCCCTAAGAAAAAATAAAACTAGTGGTAATATCTCGAAAATAGTAGGTGTTAAAACATCTAAAGTAATGGTTACATTCTATATAAAAAAGTAGCTCAAGAAAGTACAAATAAAATTGATCTAATGGTTAAGACAAAAAATTATGAGAGAAATTAGACATTTTCAAATTTTTTGCTAAAACATCTGAAGCACGAGGAATTTTGTACTTTTAAAAATTGATTGTGGCTCCTCTCATAGTAAGGAATAATTCATCTAATTTAAACAAACCTGTATCTCTTACAATAAGCGAGATCCCCATGCTGGAAATCTAATCTGGTACACCCTGTATAGAATAATAAAATGCTATTAATATTTAATTTTACAGGCGCGACCTATTCTTGAAAGACATTTAGTAATTGCTGACATTCCGTACACCATGGAAAGAATTAAACAGTTGTCTAATGGAACTTATGGACCTTTTCAACAAAAAAAAGAAATCGAACTAACCACTCCGAGAGGTGGATTTCTACGACTGTATGTAGAAGAACGAGTAGACCGCAGTAAGTTACTCACAACTTGTAATTTTGTTATAAACTAACAATTTCTGTAAACAGACCTGAATTCAGCAGGTAATTCAAGTAAGTAAATGCACTAATGCATCTGCGTTACTTTGCTTTCTATTGTAAAAATTATTTCTGCATATTTATACAAATTCAAGCGCTTTAGTTTCCACTCGGTTTTTATTTTAAATTTATAGTTTTATGAAATCACTAAAACACTTTTTTTTACAATAAATATACACACCTAAAATGTTAAAGTCAATGAAAAACATATTAAACAAAATATTACAACATTGTTGATAAGATTACATGAAAATTTCAGTTACTTACAGAACTTTAAAAAATACTAATTCTACATTATACGATCGCATTGTTAAGAAATCTAGTTATGCAATAAGAAACTAAAAATCTATTGATGTTTTTAAAATCATTTCAAAAAGATTTCACACACACTTTTATTTTTTTACTGCAATTATATGAGTTTTCAAGTTATGTGGTAGGATTTTGTTTTATCAATATAGATTTTATTTTTGTTAAGTTTTGTAAGCATCTAGTACAGTGATTCTTAACCGGGGGGCCGTGAAAAATTTTAAGAGGGGCCGGAAAAAGTTTATAAAACGTTTTTACTTTTTGAAATATTATTGAAATGTTAAAAAAAAATATTTTTTGCTCCTTATTTTACTCGAACCATCGGAGAGATATCTTCTTAAATAAATCGTAATATTTTTGTTACTACAAACTAGGGGGCCGCGAATATATTTTAGGATATTTAGGGGGCCGCGACTACTAAAAGGTTAAGAACCACTGATCTAGTGAATTATATCGGCTTTGTTAAAATTACAATTCCTGCTGTATATAAGCCATGTGAAACTTGCTATTAATGGCAATCAAATGTGATAAAGTGAAAGTTTTTTTTTACCACCCTGCTCTCATAACATTAGTGATAATTGTATACCTACTAATTTTAAAGTAATTGTCAAAGTTTATAGTTTTTATTAGGAGATGTTTATTATTTATTAACATACACTACATTGTTTTTAAATGATGTAACACCGACACCAATTTGATGCATGTAGTTAATCTCATTATTTTTAATGAGTTCACAAACTTTTTAGACAAGGATATAAATTGCCAACTGTAAATATGTATATAAGTGTTGTAGATATTAATTAAACAAATGCTATGTTGCGTAAAATTATTATTTTGTTTATTAACAGCTTTCGTAATCAATTGGCAAGGTGAGAAAATTCCAGTGTTTAGACCAAATGTTGAATGTACAAATGGTATCATACACGTAATCGATGCACCATTTATCAAAGAAGGTGATATTCAAGTAAGAGATGGCGGGGCTTCCGGACTGACATTAGCACCACACCTTCTTATGATAATGGCTACTAAATGGTTTTTACTTTAATGGCTTATAATTCATTAGCCAAAAATTGTCAATTCCCTTTAATTTATCATTGTTGAGTGAATATGGAATTAAACGAAGACCCAATCGTTTTTATTTTAATTAATATGACTGAGAGCTTTGATTTACACAGAATTTTTGTTTTTTATTTTGTTTTTAAGTGTTTTAGTTTAGTTCCATTTCCAATGATCACGATAAATACTTGAATGATGAGATAACTTAAAATGAAACCAATGTTTCTCATTAAATTTGTGAATCTATTCTAAAAAACAACTTCGGCTATCTTAGTTTAAACAAAAAGTACTTTATTTGAAATTTTAAGTGAAGTCGCTAAAAATTAGTCAATAAATATTTTTACCGCAACATTAATTTATAATTTTGTTGTAAATATTAGATTATGGTAAAAAGTCGGTCACGTATGAGAGTAATAGTTAAACTATTAAAATATGAAGTTGCCCAAAATTTGTTTGTATTTAGAAAGTGGTTAAATTTCGAGCTGTACTTTATTATATGATGTTAACTGAAAAGTTGGGGATCATTAATAAATAATAAAGCCCCAAATTTTTTGTATTGTTTTGAAAGCCTGTTTAGAACTGTGTCACTTATTGGCATTTAAAAAAATCTTTGATTGTGAGGCAAATGTATATTGTGCTGTAAAAATACAGAAAGCAAAACAACAATTATAGCTTTGAAACCTAAGAAATAAAAATATCAAACTTATCATTTTATTGGCATTTATTTTCAATTTAAAATTTAAAGCGTTTTTAAATCAAGATCTGATTTTAGTAATCTTTTTTAGGATAACAATATCTCGAATATCCTAGCTTTTATAATATATAGGCATTTCTATTGTAAAAACAAAAGTAGTTTTAAATCACTTTCTGTGCCCTTAATGCATTCCACTTGTCTTATGTAGTAGCTAATGCTGATTGTTAAAAATACTCAGTATTGTGCATCTGTAATAATTAAAAGATATTATTTGTGACTATTTCTGTTAGTGTGATGTATCTTTTATATATTTATTTAAAAATTAAGACAATGTAAATAAGTGTGAATGTGTATAAATGTTTATATTTTTGACATGCAAATGTTTATAAATGTTAGAACTTAAATTTTAATACATGTAAGTAATAAATTCACTGTAAGTCTATTTATTCTTTCTGTATTTTCGACTGCTTATGATAAGTAATTTATATTCGAAGATTGAATGGGCACTGAAATGTTTCATAATTCCCAGTTTATTGAAATTACTTGATTTGTAGAATGATTTACTTTACATCTGCCTTTTGTTCTGTGTGTGTGTGTGCGTGCATGTGTATAATTTGTGTCCTAAAAATATCACCGAAAATACTGTTACTTACCAATGACCAATGGAATCATTAGTAAAGAAAATGATTGCGACAGACATTTGAACAGTTTCTAAAAAGCAATTATTCTAATTTATACCTATCTTATAAACAACTGCATTGTGAGTATACGAGTTTCATTTTGTTTCATAAGATCAATAAATAAGTCACATACCAAAGTTCCGAAATTTATTGTATGCTTAGGGAAAAAATGCATTACATAATAAATGTAATAATTTTAAAATCTATAAAAGCATACATTAAGATGCTTATATTTAAATCTAAAAATGAATGTTAAAAAATACAATACATTTATTTAAACTGTTCTTTATTTAAGCAATTTTTTTGGTCAGATTTTAATTTAACTCGAGTATAAATATTTGCCATTATGTTAAACCAGGGACCCGAACCGGAACTGTGACAAAAACCGGAATGAACCGGTGCTTTTTTCACAAAATCGAACCAACCGGTGTGAACTGGTTTACACAAAAGTTCAAACCAATTCTGTTTTTAAATGACATTTTATACTTTTTATTTTCATAATTTTGATTACACTTGACCAAAAATAGAAAAATCTAAGACAATTCAATTTATAAATATGCATTGTCATCATAAAAATATTTGAATAATGTATACTTTTTAAAGTTTTCTATTAAAAACAAAAAATCGTTGCTGCCGAGCCGGTTACCAATTCATTATAAAATAAAAACTGGTGGTTCGAAACGTAAACTGAAAAGTTAAAACTTGCTGAACCGTTATTCTTTGCGGTTCGGGTCCCTGTGTTAAACGTATATTATGAAGTTTTTAAAATTAAAAGATATATTGCTACCAAAGATTTGTAATACACTGAACCATGACTACTAATACCAAAAATGAAGTAATCAGGATCATTCATCATGTGAAATAAATTTAAGAAATGTATTTCTGACGAAGTCCACAAATATGTATGTATATAACAAAACTGTAATATTGAAATAATTCAAGTAATTAATAAATGTTTTAAGGCTTGATGTGAAATAGAATTGTTTTGTGTGTGAGAAGTATTGCACTGCCAACATTCAGTTTCAATATAAATGTATAAAATATTTCATATATAAGTTTTTAAATTTGATGTTATCATGTATTCCTGCATATACACATATGTAAAATAGTGTGATATATGCCACTTGTGTTATTTTTATGAATTTAATTATTTTCCAACATTATTTTGTGAGTAGCTATAATTTATTTTTGAATAAAGCATTCAGTGCTCCTATACTGTGTTTTATTTAATAATGTGTATTTCAAAATAACGATAAATCTGTTTTAAAGTAGTATATTAATAAACTTAGTGTTGTACTTTAACAGATCTAAGGTACTGGATATAATTTATTAGCAACTTCCAAACAATATTTATGCCCTGTGTTTCAACTTTGGTTTAGATGTTAGAATCCCACAAAAAAAAAGTTTTCGTACCATATATTTATTTATAAGCCATCAAATAATTTTTAATTATTTTGATCACATTTTTATACAAATGTCTTTGCAAAAGTTTCGTTTCCAAAAGTAGCCCGTGAAGTTCCGTACCGTCCATTGGCATTTTTAAGTTGAGTTGTTTTTGAAAAATCTTGATTCCATGCTAAAGGAACTCCCCACTCAAGACCGACACTTAGAAGTTGTTTTGAAGTAGGAAATAAACAAAATTGCATCATCGTTGCTAGAGTTGGACATGAGAATAGTAGACTTAGCTTTTTTAAAGCCTAAAAAAAACAATGGAAATTCTATATTATTAAACGTTTCTAAAATATTACTTTTTTTATTCAGAGTAGTAAATTTTATTTCCTAATTACTTATATTGCACGTAACTTTTGTTGTTTTTTCTGCATTGTTGCAAATTCGTTTTCTCATTAGTAGTAAGTTAATTTTGAATGTCGCTGTCTTAGCCACGAAAATAAAGTTTAAAGGGAATATTACTGGCATCAGCAATTAGGAAATAAATTGTGTTGTATAGTGTTATGAAAGTCGTTTAATAGTTAATAGGAAACTTCATTCAGTAAATGTACAGTGTGTCCAAAAGGTATAGAATATGCTATATGTCTGAGTAAATAACCACTTTAAGGAAAAATTTTCTGAATAAAAGTTGTTTGGTACTTAGTTTTCCATCATAAGACAATTTACTTTTTTTTTTGCGAATAATAAAAGTGCAATGCAAAACATTTGAAATTTTCAAATGACAAGGTTTTTTTCTCTTTTCAATGATGGGGTCACCTTAAAAATAAAGTTTATGCTAAGAGGCCGGCAAATATCGAAAATTTAAAAGATAGTTTTAGAGAAGAGATGAGGTCTATTACACCTGAAATGGTTGGGAATGTTATTCACGGGTTTAAAACCGGAGTTTATCATTGCCAAGCTGTAAATGGTTCACAGTTTGAACCTTTGAACACTTATTGTAGATCTCATAAAAAAAAATTTAGTTCTTATGAATACGAAACAATTGAAATAATTTGAGAGTATTTTTTGCGTTTTTCTTAAAAAGTTGCTTAAGTAAGGGTACTAAAGTTTTGCATCATTGAAAAGAGAAAAAAATTCTCTATCAAATGAGTATAATATAGGGGTATCTTGTCATTTAAAAAAATTCAATTGTTTTGCATTGTGCTTTTGTTATTCAGAAAGAAAAAAAATTGTCTTATGGTGGAAAACGAAGTGCCAAACAACTTTTATTCAAAACATTTTTCCATAAAGTGGATATTTACTGAGATATATAGCACATTCCATACCTTTTGGACACACTATATAATTTATAGTAAATAAAATATTGCTTGGAATAGTTATTTAATAAACCAGTGAAATAGCTTTTTTGCATTAAATTTAACTTACTTCCCAACATGGAATCGGCACATTTCCCTTTACATAAAATAGTTCTTGAGAAATAATATTTTCTAGTGGCATTTTAAGGATTATTGAGTAAATGCCTCCATAAGGTGTAAACTCAGCATACAACCTTTTCTCAAAAATTAAATCACTGTTATAAAACAGTTTTAAAATTGACCGATGAACGTGCATTATATCATTCCATACTTGAATAATAAATCCACTTGCTAATCCTTCTATGAATAAACCATACGAACCACCATTATCGATTAAAAATCCTGTTAATATATTGTCAGCTGACGTGTTAACCGAGTCAGGCTCAAGAACAATATTTTTCATTTCATTTTGTGAGAACAAATTATGTCCATGTAGACAATTGGGAACTATAATTTGTGGACCGAGCAACCATTGGTTATGTAAAAGTATTTTGTTTAGTAACATCTTTGCAATATTTTCATCGTCGACAACTACAAATAACCTTTGAAGAACAGTAGGACTTGCTTGAACATGTAACAAACAAGCTTGCGGTGCATTTAAATAAACTTCGACTTTTAAGCTTGTGCCATAATCTGTTAGTATATATTCTTTTAATGGGCTATAGCATTTAGCGTCCTCAGGAAAACCCATATTAATTTCGTTTGCTGTCATAATATCGACAAATCCGAAATTTTCGTATAAGCTACTAAATTTTTTACAGAACATATTATCTGGATAATGACAAGAGTTGTTTTCCAAAAAATCCCATACTGGTTTTAACAGTGAAGAAATATCAAAGCAAACAACAGCTAATAATACGTCTGTTGGTTCTTCCTTATCATTTAACCTCATCAAAGTTGCATGAGGTGTTAATCTTTTACAAATATCTTCATCCTCTTTTTCTGTTCCGAATATGTTTGTTTGGATTGTTGGCGGATGTGGGTCTCGTACACCCCTTATCTAAAATGTAATTGAAAATACAGGGTGTCCCACAAGGTACGCCTTCGCTAATTTTTGCATTAATCGAATGTTTAGGACCTAAATAAAACATTTTTACCAATTATAATTTTTTTCATGTGTCCCTTCATATACAGGGTGTCCCAAATATAGTAAACAGCATGGGGATATCTTAAACGGTAAAAGATATAGAGTTGGTTAAATGGGTCAAAATGATTTATGATTTAAGAGCAACACTGTTCTATGAAACAAAACTCGAAAAATATTACTGGTTTTTGCGCTATTGACAAAAAACAAAACACATCAGGTTTTTAATTTTTGTTTATAAGTAACTTATTTGAAATCATACTCAAAATTTAATTCGACATTGTTCGGGCACTTTTTGGCATAGATTTATAATTTGTCAACAAATTTTATGTATCTTTATTTGTTTTTATTTTAACATCAGTCGTACTTAAAATAAAAAAGTTGATGTTAAAAAAACAAAAACAAATGAAGCTAGATAAAAATTGTTGACAAATTTAAAATTTACGCAAAAAAGTGCCCGAATAATGTCGAATAATATTTTGAGTATGATTTCCATTAAGCAAGTTATAAGCGAAAATTAGAAACTTGATGTGTTTTGTTTTTTATCAATAGTGCAAAAACAATTGATTTTTTCGAGTTTTTTTTTCATAGAACAGTTGGTCTTAATTCATAGATCATTTTGACTCATTTAACCAACTCTGTATCTCTTACCGTTTAAGAGATCCCAATGCTGTTCACTATATTTGGGACACCCTGTATATGAAGGGACACATGAAAAAAATTATAATGGGTAAAAACGTTTTATTTAGGTCCTAAACATTCGATTTATGCAAAAATTAGCGAAGGCATACATTGTGGGACACCCTGTAAATATGTAGAGCCCCCAAAACGAGGAAGCAAAACTATTTTGTATTATTTTATTTGTAATATAAAGCACACAAAAAAATGTTTTTTTTATTTAAAAAGCAATAAAAAATTTAAAGTTACTTTATTAAAAAATATAGACCAACAGAGATTATTGATCAAAAAAACTAAGTGTTAATGCAAAGTAAATACAAATATTTTACTAGTAATATGACTTTATACCTCTACATACAGTCGCTGCGTTTGCAAAAATTCTATAAATTTTTGTTTGGGTACAGTATTGTCTATAAAATGCACATGTGATTCATTAAATCTGATATCATTTGTTATCGATTTTTCAATTGTTTTACAGCGAGCTATATAAGGTACATTATAATTAGCGTAAATAGTGGTAAATCTGAAAGCAATTGAAGCTTTTATTAAACATTTTCAGATGTAACTTTATTTATTCGTTCACTTACCGATGTTCCTTTAAAATATCCACTGGAACGTTATTTAGTTTCTTAATTTTAATAACCAATGGATTTAAAACATACTTTTGCATTCTTGTTAACAAGTTTATAATGGTTAGTACAATAAAACCATTTATTATGTAAGGGTTTTCGGTTTGAATGTTAAAAATTGTTAAATCAGGATCAGTGAAAAATACTTCTGCCGAAATTTGAGTTTTTAGCATGCCTGCACCCTTTTTTTTACCTTTGTCTTTTTTACCTTTGCCTTTTTTGGATTGTTTTTTTTCCTTCTTTTTCTTTTTATCCTTTTTGCCTTTTCCTTTTTTATCTTTCTTTGAATCCTTTTTCGTTTTAACAATCTTCATTTTATTAAGATCTTCATCTGTCATTGGAGGTGGACAAATTGGTACAAAATCCTTACATTTTATTTCCTTTTGTTGGGCTACATTATTAATTATTTTATATATTTTTTGTTCGTGAACAGGATCTAAATAATATTTATTATAGAAATAAAAAAACTTTCAGGTTGTGTTGCATTTGAGAGATTACAAGCACAATAAATGCAATAACATTTTAAGTATTACATTTTTTTTATGTGCTCAAATATGGACGTTAATACTTGGAAGGAAAAATATTTTATAATTAATTCAAAATATCTCCACAATTGTATTTACTGTTTGTTATTACTCTTGTTTTACTAAATGTAGTGAAACGGTCTTGAGTAAATAGCAACAAATAGTAATAAAACCGCACCACAAAATTATTACAGAACAGTATTTTTTTTTACCTAAGGTATAATCTAAGCGTGTAACAATTTCTTCATAATACTTAGTGCCCGGTCTATCACAATACTCCCATAATATATTTTTAATATCCTCTTGTAACGTATACAGTCTCTCTTCCTCTTCATTTTCAAATTTTTCAATATTAGGATCAGTGCTGAATGCTTTTGTAAATTTCGTGTCGCAACCAATATCCTTTTCGTAAATGTAAAACACTTTAGCTTTTTCCGATTTAGCACTATAAATGTTTGAATTATTTAGTAATTAATTAACATTTTTATTATTTAATTTCAGTGTATTATAAAAATATTATACCTTGCACTTAGTTTGTTCTTGCTTGTCCATATACTGTAATTTACAACATGTTTATGAAGTTTTGGTAACTCATTTATAATAAAATGATTTAATACATGTTTTGTACATATAACTACCCAAGCTCTATTATCTTGTACTACAGTTTTTAAAATGTAAGTACCATCAACACAGAATATCTAAAATTTTTATTACATATGTTTATATTTATTGGGATATACTTAATGTAATTTATTTTTATTTTAGATATTTGTTTTGAAGTTATAATTTTTTTAAGAGCATAGCTGTTTTTTACTTTTATAAGTATATTTAGAATCTGTCATTAGGTGTAATGTATGAAAATATTTTATATATTTTGCTAAAATTTGTGTATAACTTATTAAACACCTTAGCGACAGGGCCCCAGCATACTACATCAACTTGATATTTTGGTCTACCAGGGAATAATTCATATTCGATGTGGGCAAAACCAATAGGCTTTCCTACTTCTATCATATATTTTGGCTTAACTACTTCCTTTTTAGGCTTTGATTTTTTTTCTTTTTTAGAACTTTTACTGCTTTTGGAGCTTTTACCTTTTTTAGATTTTTTTTTCTTGTCTTTTTTTCCTTTTTTCTTTTTTTTCTTTTCATCACCTAGTTTTGGCTCTAAACAAAAAGCGAGCAAACAAGACATTTTTACTGTTATCATTTCATAGACCAAATCATTTAATATACAAAAATTACATTAATTTTATGACAACTGATTAAAATGTCACAAAACAATACATTATGTTCTATGAGCATCATAGCCACCATTTTAATTAAAAAAGGAGCCCCTTGGAAGAGTCCTACACTGAATCCAGTTCATTGGGCGTACTTCTTTAACAGTATACTTTTTTTTGCTTAGAGGAATCTTTTGAATAGAGGGAGTGACAATAAAAAAAAATCTAATAACATCTCTTTGGCCACTTTTTTTATAGTTTTCCTACAGACCTCTTTCATGGTCTAGCAATTACCCTAAACGGCCTGAACAGACATTTCAGCTCATTTTCAATACCGAAAATGGTTATATTATTTTTTATTTGATTGAAAGTGTTGTCAATAGACATAAAAATTGTATTAACATAGCCATCTTTTTTATTAAGAAAATCTCGCTGAGCCAATCCGCCCCTGTCTTAACTCCTTTTAAATATTAAAGAATTGATGAATGATTACAAAAAATTTAAATATAGCTAACTCAAAATTGTTTATATTTAATTATTTTTTTCAGATTTTTTTATTTGAAAATGTGCTCACATTAAATTTGCATGAATATTAATTTTAAGAGTTCTTAATCACGTGTGGAGCATTTGTTTATTACTTGTGTATTCGATGACAAAACGCTAATTAAAAATTCTGTATTTAGCATATTTGACCTTGCGATTCAATCGAGGAAGCACTTTTGTTGCAAACAAGAGGCAAGAATAAGATTCGTTCATCTCACGATGACGTCCTTCTTGGAAAATGCAGAAGATGTTGGTTTCATTATTAAAACGGCGAGTAAGTTAATTATAACTATGAAAATATAAAAGAAATTTTGTACTTCTTGTATTTTTTACCGGCTTTTATTACTCTTTTCGATCGATTATCCAGTGCATGCTTCTCTTGAGTCATGCTGTACTTGCGTCGTGAAGAGAAGACGCGGACGAAATCTATTTTGCTAATTTTTAGGTTATGCAGTCCCGTCTACATTATAAGTGTAATATCTTGAGACAAAATGAGTAGAAGTATGTATTTGATTTATTGATTATTGGCATGTTACGTTTCAATTTGAATTTCCATCTATTACTTTTCCTTGTGTGATTTTTCTTTTCAAAAAATGTCACCAACACTGAACCAAGCTTTTGTTCAACTATAAATTTTTGATTATTAGTTGAACGCGATCCAAAGAAAAGACGAGTAAAACCAGTGGAGACACAAGCCTCAATACTGGATTTTGATTTAGAAGAGAGCTCCGATGATTCAGATTTTAGAATTGAGGATCATCCAGAAATAAGTGATGATGATGACTCCATTAATAGTCACGGTGGAGGTAAGTGATGATTGTGCAAAGTAAAGGCTGTACTAAGTAGTATTGGTTTTAAGAAAAAGATAATTCGGATGATGATGATGATGATGATGATGAAGAAAATGACGACGAAGATTCAGACATGGATGAACTTAAAAACCTTAGCTTACCAACTGATGAATTATCTGTTTCCAATCTTATTAAACAGGCAAATTTCCAGTGCAATAAAAATCTTCAAGTACGTTTATTGTTAAAGCAAAGAATATGTTGAATTATATTTTAATTTTATATATTTTTTAGTTCAGCGAAAATGATGCCCAGCTTACTATCTGTTGTGGTTGCTTAGGTGACCAAAGTGATGGAGTTAATGAAATTGTAGAATGTGATAGTTGTGGTGTGACAGTTCATGAAGCTTGTTATGGTGTGTCCGATACTGCCAGTCTCGGTAGTACAGATTCTCTCTCGCCCACTGCTCCATGGTTCTGTGAATCCTGTAAAGCAGGTGTTAAAAATCCAGTTTGTGAATTATGTCCCAACTCGGGCGGAATATACAAAGAAACAGATGTAGGGAAATGGGTTCATCTTGTTTGTGCATTGTATGTACCGGGAGTTGCATTTGGTGAGGTCGATCGTCTCTCAAGTGTGACATTATTTGAAATGCCGTATAACAAATGGGGTGCAAAAGTTTGTTCGCTTTGCCAAGATGATCGATTTGCTAGAACTGGAGTGTGCATTGGTTGTGATGCTGGAATGTGCCGTACTTATTTTCATGTAACATGGTAAGCATTTCAAGTTTAAATTTTTGCTCGTCGTATACGAAAAAAATTTAATATTCTGTGGTATGGTATAAGTAAGTCGTGTGACTTTTTTTATAGTGCTCAGAGAGAAGGATTTTTATCCGAAGCACATTCTGAAGAGGTAGATCAAGCCGATCCTTTTTATGCACACTGCAAACTACATTCTGATAAAACACTAGTGAAACGGAGGAAACGCAATTATTTAGCATTGCAACTTCGTAATTATCACAGACACATTCAGTTGGAACAAATTAAAAAATCTAATACATCCGATCAACAGCGAATCGAGCATAAATTGGAAAAACAGCGTATACACTACTTGAGTATGAAAACAGTCAAAGCATCTCCGTGGGGTAAGCAAGTTACTCTTTAATTAAGTCGAAAGTTTAAGATTTTTGCTGTTGTTGTTAAAAAATTTATTAATTATTTACGAGATAGCGTTTAAACCGTATTATGTTTTTCTAACAATAGTTCCAACACAAAAAATGCCACGATTGTTAACTACCAGTTCGTCAGCATGTCGAAAACTTTTCCGTAAAGCAGAACTGATGGGCATAGACACTCCAGCTTTGGAAATTCAAGAACTGCAGTCATCTGCGCTTGTGGATGTTCGTAAAAAATGGCACATACCACCAGCGTTTAGTGTTGAATTTATCGCTTATTATTTAGACCGAAACGATCGTCTTAAAACAATGAAAACTAGTCTAGAACGATTGCTTGAAGACAATAACAGATTATTAGAGGAGCAGCAAGCGTTGAGGCTTAAATACGATCAGGTAATGATCTTGTTATATACAGGGTGATTGAAATTCGAGTTTAAGCATGGGGATCTCGCTTATTATAATAGCTAAAGTATAGGTTTAAATTTGGGAAAAGTTGCTAAATTTTGTGCTCAATAATAATCCAAAGAGAAATTGGAAATATCTCAAACGGTATCCGAGAAAATTGGGAAAAACTGGAAAATACGATTTTTGAAAATCGTCTGTAACTCCTTTGGAATATGAAATATTTCAAATGTGTTAAAACATTGCCCAAGCAACTTTTTAAGCCAAATCGGATGGTGGCCACAAAATTTTTCTAGATCGATTCGTTTTTGTTTTATGACTATCAACTTTATTTTTTCTTATGGGCGCAATTTTTGCTATTTACATAATCAAATAGCATTTATTTTTCTGAATTCATTGATGTATCACACATGGTAGTTTACTTCTTCATTCACTGCCAAATTTAGAAAAAAAAAGGGTTTCAAACAATAACCTTTATAAATCAAGTAGGCCGGTCATTGTAGTTTATGTTGTTTCCATGACAACCAATCAAGAAATTAAAAGATTTGAGAGTCCATTACTTGTCACATTAATAAATTCGTAAAAATGAACTTTAATAATGAAGAAAAACGCGAGATGCAGCTAATTTTTTATTCATTTAGTAGGAACTATACACTGCCAAGTCAACGATATTCAGAAACATATCCACATAGAAGATAACCCTCGCACACATATTTTTGTACGTGGGACAGAGAGTTGGGGAAATATTGGGCTTTTACCAAACTTAGAGAAAAATATGGCAGAAAGGTTTCAGATGACAATAAAAAAAACATTTTTATTACAAACATATCCGGAAAAAAACACTGTTTTTCGACGTTAAACAGAAACTTAAGTAAATTTGCATAAAGCATGTGATAAGGTATAACAAAACTTAAAAGAACGGTATAAAAAATTCGCTGCATCTCGCGTGTTTTTTCATTATTAAAGTTTATTTTTACGAATTGATTAATCTGACAAGTAATAGGTTTTCAAAACTTTTAGTTTGTTGATTGGTTGTCATGGAAACAATATAAACTACGACTGGCCTACCTGATTTATAATGGTTATTGTTTGAAACCCTTTTTTTTAATTTGACAATGAATTAAGCAGTAAAATACCATGTGTGATACATCAATAAATTCAGAAAAAAAAATGCTATTTGATTATGTAAAGAGCAAAAATTGCGGCCATAAGAAAAAAAAAGTTGGTTGTCACAAAACAAAAACGAATCGATCTAGGAAAAATTTGTGATCACCATCCGATTCGGCTTAAAAAGTTGCTTGGGAAATGTTTTAACACATTTGAAATATTTCATATTCCAAAGGAGTTACAGACGATTTTCAAAAATCGTATTTTCCAGTTTTTCCCAATTTTCTCGGATACCGTTTGAGATACTTCCAATTTCTCTTCGGATTATTAATGAGCACCAAATTTAGCAACTTTGCCAAATTTAAATCTATACTCTAGCTATTATAATAAGCGAGATCCCCATGCTTAAACTCGAATTTCAATCACCCTGTATAGGATTTTTTATTTACAATGTTTGCATTTATAGTTGCTTAAAGAAAATACTGACGAGTCCAAAACAACTACCAGCCTGAAACAGACCATTCACAAATATCATTCGGCTATTTTAAGTGCTTGTCCCACAAAAAATTTGCCAGATATTGATAATTTGGGTAAACCGCCAGTAGTTCGTGTTCCTCAACCTATGTTGGTTCCGACTGCGGCTGCTTTAAAAATGGGAGTCGGCTTTCCTTTAACCAATATCGTTGCTTGTAGAAAAGATATGGGTCGCATTCTTAGTAGCCAAGCGAAACAAATGCAAGGTAAAGTATGACCCTTAATTAAATAGGTAGAGTTGTTTAAAAAATCTAGATCGTTTTAAGCTTGTCAAATACGGCTGGTTGCCTAAATTAAAGAATTCACTGTTTCTGTTTCAAATCTTTTGGTACATTTGTTAAATTTCAAACTCTGCCGCTATACAGGGTGGTTCAAATTCGATTGGATAACATGGGTATCTCGCTTAATAGACGAGATAGAGAAACAGTTAAATTTCTAAAAATGTGCCATTTTGTGGGACAAACTTCAAACCGTTTTCAAAAATATCCATCAATTTCGGTTTTTCAGTTATTAGTGAAAAACTAATATATTTATAATGTGTTATATCTATCTCCCTTATTGTTCTTAGTATCAAAAAAATTTATGAAGAGTCATTTTAAATATTTATATTTAGATTTTGACGGTACGCTCGCCGGTAAAAAGTTATGTCGTAAACAAACCTTTTTTTAAATGGAAGCTATAGTTGGCTATGACCGATTTAAATTTCTTATTTTTTTCCCCATTCCAAACATATAGGGGTTTATGTATTTATTTTCAAAAATAAGCAAGTTACAAAGGTTTTTATATATTTTTTTAAGATAAACAGATAAAAACAAAGTATGTAGTCTGTGAAAACCAAAAAAATAAACAATATTTGAACAAAAGATAAACAAAAATATAGTCACAATCAGCAGTTATGTGAAAAAATATGATTACGATTTAATTGTAAAGGCTGTATTACATTACACAATTTCTTGTTCAAGAAATTTTATACTAGATTGTACAGCTGTTGCCAAGTTACAATGTCGTAAATTGACATACGCGAAGTGTCAGTTTACGACATAAGACGTGTTGTAACTTGGCAACAGCTGTACAATCTAGTATACAATTTTTTGAACAAGAAATTGTATAGTGTAATCAGCTATAACAGCAAAAATGTATTGCAAACCTAACTAACCATAAACGACGAAACTTTTAAATAATCGTTGGGCATGGGCGTCCGCAGAGGGGGGCAAACGGGGCACCCCCTTGGGATCGAGTAAAAAATAGTACTTGTAAAAACAAATCATAGAATATAAAAAATTAAATTAAAATTTATATACATTATTGTCTCTATGCTTTGTCCCTTCCCGGGAAATTTTTCTGCAGACGCCCATGTCGTTGGGATATAGTACCACATCAGTTTTATAAGGTTTTACACTTTTTGTTTTTGTTTTCACAGCTTAATTTTGTTTTTACCTGTTTATCTTTTAAAAAAATTTAATAACCTTTGTTACTTGCGTATTATTGAAAATAAATACATCAACCCTTATATATTTGGAATGAGGAAGAAAAAAGGAATTTTAATAGGTCATAGCCAACTATAGCTTCCATTTAAAAAAAGGTAAGTTTTTGTCATAACTTTTTAACAGCAAGCGTAAATTTTTTTTTTTTAGTACCATTAAAGTCTACATTTAGAACAATAAGGGAGATATGACACATTATAAATATGACAAGGAAACAGTTTTTCGCTAATAACTGAGAAACCAGAAATGATAGGATATTTTTGAAAATGGTTCTGACTTCTGAGTTTGTCCCACAAAACTGCACATTTTTGGTAGTTTAACCGTTTGTCTATCTTGTCTATTAAGCGAGATACCCATGTAATCCCATCGAATTGGACCACCCTTAAATTACACGGGTCAATGATGAATAAATTATTACAAGGCTTACTTTGTTTGTGTTTCAGATCCGTTATTATTGAATGAATGTGGCATCTGCAGACAACGTAGAGATCAACATCTTCTAGCTAAGTGCGACACGTGTCATTTATATTATCATTTGAATTGCTTAAACCCACCGTTAACAAGGCTGCCCAAAAAATCCAAATTATACGGATGGCAATGTTCCGAATGTGACAAAACATCTGATTCTGAGGTCGAACAAGTGAAGACGCCTCGTCGCAGTCGTAACCGTTACAGTAAAGAGTCGAAGTCAGATCAAGAAGTTTTCACGCCGAAAGTTAAAATAAAGCCCGTCGAACCGAATCCCGAAACTTCCAAGAACGTTACCATCCATGTAAGACATTATCCTTCACCAAACTCTAATAACGGAGTTTCCTACTCCAATTCCAATATAAATGAAATATCTCACTCCACAAATGATCCTTTGTCAAATAGCAATGCAATGGAACAGACGACGATAGTGTCGTCACGTTCGGGAAAGAAACGCCGAAGGGAGAAACATCGCTCGAGGTATTCTCCTGACGCGGGAGGTTCAGCTAAAGAACATAAACGCAAGAGGAAGAAAAAGAGTTTGGATAGAGAAAATCCTAATCCTCATCCCAGAATTACCATTAAGGTAATCACGCTGAATCTTGGTACGCAACCGACGTGATTTAATACATTTTTTTTTTAAATTCTAGATTAGGCCGATACCTATACCTGCCGGTGAAGTAGCCTCATCAACAAATCCTCAGTGTTTTTATGTTCCAAATGAAAACAATGACAACATTCCCACACAAATAGCAAAATCGCCAGTATCATATCCAGCTTCAACAACTTCCAGTCGACGAACTTCGGTGAATAATAAAAAAACAAATGGAGTTACCAATAAATGTGATGTATGTCACGTCGAAGGCAACCATTCTAATTTGGTTAGGTAAAAACTTTTTGTATTACATTAACTGCAAATTAATTCACTTGCGCATGGTTTCTGTGAATGAACCCGTGAGCTATCACATATTATTTGTTTTTTCATCATACATACCCATCTTTATGAGTGATAACTAAGCTATTAATTATTATTATCAAAATATTGTTTCATTTTATAATTCGTTAATGTCATGTTTAATTGATTCTTTGACAACTTTTAGTTATTATCTAATTTGTTACCATTGTTATAGTTGTGACGATTGCCAGAAAGGTTATCATTTCGCTTGCCTAGAGCCACCACTGAAGAAGTCCCCCAAAAAACGAGGCTATTCTTGGCACTGCGCTGATTGTGATCCAACGGTAAGTTAGTACAATGAATTAATTGTTGGTTCTATTATGTTTTTACACTTGGTTTAAAACGATTTGGTTTATTGATATAATCTGTATCAGAGTTGCAAACCGAAACAATTCGCAAAACGCTTAATTGTTTTGAATCTTGAACTGTTCTTGGGACAAATTAATTGACCGAACCTTTATTCGATCCAAAAATGCTTTAAAAAAACTGTTTATACAGGGTGCCCCAGTTATCGTGAACAGCAGGGGGATCTTGTAAACGGTAAGAGATACAGAGTTGGTTAAATAAGTCAAAATGATCTATGATTTACGATCAACTATTCTATGAAAAAAATTAATGGTTTTTTCGCTATTGATAAAAAACAAAAAAAATACGTTTTCCATTTTTCCTTTTAACTTGCTTATTTGAAATCATACTCAGAACAGTTTTTTTTGTATAGATTTGAAATTTGTTATCTATCTTCATTTGTTTTTGTTATTTTAACATCAACTTTCTTATTTTAAATACGGGTCGTACTTGGCTATGACACCATTAAAAATAGATATTTTTTCTTGTTTCATAAATGTATGGGTTGTTAGGTTTATCTTTAAAAATAAGTAAGTTATTACAATATTATTGATTTATTAAATTTAATCAAAGTGGCCATTGAAAAACAAAACAAAAATATAAAAAAACTTAAATAAATTTAAGATATACTTAACATTTTATAATAATTTATGATTTTTCAGTTACTATTACTATTGAATCTAAATTACAACACGTGTTCAAAGTGTAACTCTCTACTTAGAGACAATACAAATTTGAAATCTGCGCTTTGTAGATAATAACGTTTTCCTAAGCATATTAATTTTTGTTAGATAATATGTTCTTAAAACAGCCAATCTCAAAAATACAGTTAATTACAATTGATGAATAACAAATAGCTATTTTAAGTACAGTTCATGTATAGAAAGAAATATGCCCAGGAAAACATTATTATCTACAAAGTGTAGATCTCAATTTTGCATTGTCCAAGGAGAAGGGACTACACTTTAAACGCATGTTATAATTTATATTCGAAGGTAAAGTCACTGAAAAATCTTAAATTATTATGAAATGTAAAAATATCTTAAATTATTCAAGTTTTTTTTGTGTTTAATTATGTACAGCTACTTTATTTATGTGATGTTTTGTTTTGTTTTTGAATGGACACTTGATTAAACTTAATAAATACAATAATATTGCAATAACTTACTTATGGGTCAATCTAAACAGATGAATCTTCCTTAGGTGTAAGCACATTTTGCTGTGGTTACCATTGTTGCAATTGAGATTATGATTGTTATTAACACAGGTAACGAAAGTAAAATTTGTTTACACCTAAGGAAGATTAATCTGTTTAGATTGACCCATTTTTTAAGATTAACCTAACAAACCATACATCAATGAAATGAGAAAAAAATTATCTTTCCAATGGTCACAGTCAACTGCATCTCGTATTTAAAATAAGAAAGTTGATGTTAAATTAACAAAAACAAATGAAGATAGATAAAATGTATTAATAATAATTTCAAATCTACACAAAAAAGTATCCTTATATGTAATATCAAAAAATATTTTGAGTATGATTTCAAATAAGCGAGTTAAAATCAAAAATCGGAAACGTCATTTTTTTTGTTTTTTTATCAACAGAGGAAAACCATTAATTTTTTTATAGCATAGTTGCTCGTTAATTATAGATCATTTTGACTCATTTTTCCAACTCTGTATCTCTTACCGTTTACGAGATCCCCATGCTGTTCACCATAACTGGGACACCCTGTATAGTTTGGTTCGGCGTACCTCTTTTAAGTTTATATAAACCTTTATTTAATAATTTTAATTGAAGTTTTTGTTGTCTCTTTTAAATGTTTATTAAATCAAATTATAACGAACAAGAAAATAAGTTCTGTAGACTAGATTGTAGAATAACATCAAGAATAAAACTTGTGAAATGCAAACAATTTATATTGTTTTTATAAATAAAAAAATGACAGTTTTAAGTTTTTTGTCCAAATTAAGTATTGTGTTGTATTAAAAAAAATATATACTGATTTTATTTAAGATAATTTCGTAACTTTGAAATGTTCTATGGTTTTCAGCTCTGGTAGATATTTGCTGATTGATCTTGTGATAATTTTATATTTTTAGGGATCGGAATCAAACTAATGGCAGAAAACCGAAAATGATTTATTTTGAAGTACATATTAATAAGCAACGCTGCTGATTTATATGTATTAACAAGAAATTATACAAAAACTTTAATTTATTACACTGAGTTTGTTGATTAAGTTACTTTATAAGCAAACATATATTTAAACATTTTGTACTAGTAACTGTGTGGAGCTGAGTTTTTTTTTTTTAATTAATAAAGATTTTCATACCAGTGTTAATTATTTAAATCCATCAAAAACATCGATTGTTGCTATTTGTGACTTGAAGTACAGCATCTCATATTTATGTACGTTTGGTATTGGTAAACGTCCTTCATAGTGTATTTCATCCTGTGTAATTATATAAACTTTTTCAGGACTATTTTTATATTTATGTGCAGTTTTTGATATGTTTCTTATTGCTGATTTTGGAACTTCACTGATTATAAGGCATAAAAATTTCAATTGCGGATTATTTTGGAGAAAGGTTTCAAACGGTGCTACACTAAATTTTTCAATCGTCTTGCATTTTAATACTAATCTTTCCATTTTTGGTTCAATAATTTCATTTAAAGCTTCAAATATCTTATCAATTGGTATGTAATTAATTTCGTATCTAAAAAAAAAAAGACAAATTCATAAACTTGATTTATTATATACATTAAATGTTTTTTTAGGTTTTTCTATAGAGACGTTTTACCTTAAATCTTTCAGATGACTTGCATGTGGTGCAGCTAAACATAAATAGTTGTTAAGCATGTTATTTTGTTTTGATGATAAGATGCGTAGCGACGTTAAACTTTTACATCCTTTACATATCTGAAACAGCTAAAATGAGCAAACAGTCGTATTGAATATTAACACTAACATTTATTAGAAACTGTCCATTTACATGTGCTGGGATATCACTCAGTGTTAGTTTTTTCAAATGATTTAAATTTTCAATAGAACTAATGGCAGTGTTTGTAACATTTAGCAGATCAGTACCTGTCGAACTAAAATAAAATAAATTAAAAACATTTGCAAGCAAGTGCTTAAATACAGGGTGATTCAAATTCGAGGGCGACCATGGAGATCTCGTTTATTACTGAAGATAGAAGAGGGTATGTTTAAATTTGGCAAAGCTGCTAAATTTTATGCTCATCAATAATATCAAAACAGATTTGAAATATCTTCAACTGTTTTCGAAAAATTTTAAAAAAACTGAAAAAATTACTGTTTTTCTGCTACAACTTTTTTATTTACGATTTTTTTTTAAATCTGTAAAAACTTTTACTTATTTTACTTTTAATGGCGCCATCAATTTTGTGCTGTGCCGTTTCCGTTTTGTTTTATAGGTAATAACTTTTTAATTTCTTATGGGCGACGAACTTGATTTTCATCTAGTTAGCTAGAACGTTTTTTTCCGATTTCAAAAATCTATACATGATTATGTTATATACATAAACACTTATTTATTTGAAAAAAAAGGTTTTCCTTTATCCAACATCTAATAACTACATGAACATCAAGTTTGTCGCCAATAAGAAATTAAATAGTTAGTACCTATAAAACAAAACGGAATCGGCACAGCAAAAAATTGATGGCACCATTAAAAGTAGAATAAAAAGTGGCCGTGTAAAAGTTTTTACAGATTTAAAAAAAAATTGTAAATAAAAAAGTTGTAGCAAAAAGACAGTAATTTTTTCAGTTTTTTCAAAAACAGTTGAAGATATTTCAAATCTTTTTTAATATTATTGATGAGCATAAAATTTAGCACCTTTGCCAAATTTAAACTTACCCTCTATCTTCAGTAATAAGCGAGATCCCCATAGTCACCTTCGAATTTGAATCACCCTGTACAGCTTGATGACGCAAATTATAAATAAACATGAATTAATTTGTTCTTTATACTAGTGGATATTTTGTACTGAATACTACATTATAACTATGGTTCTAAAAATTTTGTACTTGGTATAAAATATTTACCAACAACCCCATATTTCCAATTCCTCGAGTAACTGACAATGCTTAACTATTTTCTGCAGTGCGGATACTGATAGTTGAGAACTTTCCACTCCGACTCGTGCACGTTTAAACAGTGGTTCAATAAAAGTGTTGTTTCTTTTTTCTGAAAATAATTATACAGTGCACAAGGAAGAGCTATAATTAAAAAGCGACGAAAAACGGGGTATGAGCATTTTACTGGTTCCCAAAACTATCAAGTATTATAATTTAATTAGAAATATAAATAGGTCAATTAAAAAAAAACTTACGTTCACCTAAACAAAAATTTATACTTAGTTTTCTTAATGTTCTCATATTATCAGTTAATAATAGATTTGCTATTGTGGACTTCAAAAGTGGGCTACACAAAGATGAACCGTGCATAAAATTTAATTCTTCAAATTTCATGTCACAAATATTTGCCTGTTGAAGTGATAGCTTCTGGAAAATAGTTATAATAAACACATAAGCTTCTACTTATATACAGGGTGTTTCTTAAATATTGCGAAAAAATTTGGGAAGTGATTTCTTATTGAAAATTAAGGAGGGTCTTTCAAATACATTTTTTTCCATAGACAACTCCTTTTGGAGTTACCCCCCTAAAGGGGAGCGGTAAAATCAGTTTTTTTTTTAAATTTCCCAAATTTGGATAAATGTAAGAGAATGATATTTGGTTCTTTAGTTTTTCTTGTAAAAGCTACAGTTTTTGACTATAAAATAAAATAAGTGAACATGAATCATGAAATATTACAATATATTTTATTTTTTACTTGGAAACCGTAGGTTTTACGAGAAAAACTAAAGAATAAAAAAAGTTTCTAAATAAACAGAGCTTTCAATTTTTTTTTAAATACAAAAAATTTCAACCCACCAAAAAGTTCTGATAAAAAAACCAACAGGGGTCGTACTTTTCAGCCCCCTGTGAAGGTGGGAGATGATCGAAAATATTACAATGGGAAACCATTTAATAAGTATAAAACATCTACCAAATATCATTCTCTTACATTTATCCAAATTTGAGAAATAAAATAAAAACCTAATTTTACCGCTCCCCTTTAGGGGAGTGCAACTCCAAAAGGAGATGTCTAAGGAAAAATTTTTATATGAAAGACCCGCCTTAATTTTCGATAAGGAATCACCTCCCGAATCTTTTTGCAATATTTAAGAAATGTATGTAATTTTTTTCATTCATTAAAAAATATTGAAAATTATAACACATCAGTTAGTTTTAGCATAAGCTATATAGTAAATAATGAACTTTTTCACTTATAATTTAATTTAGTTAAAAGTTTAAAAGTATTCAATTCTTGATAACACTTCGTAAATATTATATTCACACAATATACAAATATTATACCTTTACATCACTTAGACAAAAGGGTGGTTCGCATTTTAATCTGTTTAATAAGGTGTTCCAATGTTTTTCCTCATTAGGTAATGAAGCGTACAAATTGACTGCATTTAAAACACTCCTATCTAAAATGTTTATTTGCAGATATAAAAAACAATCAATTAACGAACATTGGTTAGTAAAATTTACCTATTAAAATATAGGAGATATCTGTTATCCTTTTAAAACGTAATGTTCCTTTGTAAAACGGTGTATTTAAATCATTTAAATATATATTGTTAATTATATGATCTGTCACTAAAATAACTTTTTTCACATTTTTTGGTATCCAGTTAATGTACCTAATACTAAATCCTGCCCATGAAAGTCCAATCAACTGAAACAAATAATATTTAAATAAAAACTTAACTGCATGTTTAATATGCACTAAGTATAATTACCCATATTTCTTTTACGTTTTTCGACTCTATAATACGCTTTAATTTGTGGCTACAATTTTGACAAAATCCATTTATATGCAGACATAAACGTTTTAGTTGCTCAGGAAATTTTCCAATAGATCGATCACATGCATTACCACACTCTGCATATGTAGTTGCCAAGGTATGAATCTTAAATGAGTTAATTCACAATAAATTGTTAACAATTTATATGTAAGACAATTATTAATAGCAAGCAAGTTAAAAAACATGTTAACATACCTAACGTACCAAAAAAAAATCTAAATGCAACAGTTTACATTACAATCTCAACTTATTTGGAAGTTTTATTTACAGTAAAACATTAAATGAATATTTTTAATTAAACTGGTAAGCCAAAAGCCAAGAATTAAAAAATAAATAAATATAGAACAGGTAATACCTGATGCTATGTTTTAAATAATTTATTTAAACCATTGATGTAGAAAATAATAAATTAAGAGCTTTGCTAAATAAACTATTTGGTTAATAAATAATAATATTGAATTAATAAAAACTCAGTTATATGATTTATATTGTCTATAAGTACTAAAAACCTCTAAAATTGTCAATGTTTAAACAGAGTTATAGACAATATAATTAGTTTTTTGCAATAGTCAAAGAATTATGTCGATAATCATGTAACATATGTTTAATATAACAGGCCTTGACTGTATGAACTTACTTTTGGTAATGAACAATATACAAGACAATCTTTATCTGTAACACCTAGATTTGTATCGAGTGCATACAGACATTCCAAATTTGCTAATTTTTCTAAGCAATTATGAAATTCCCCTGCTGGAATCCAATACACACAATTAATATTTAGTGATGTAATTAACTCTGTTCTAGGTTTTTGTAATATAAATTTCTTCAAATGAACTAGACGAAATCTATACTCTCTCGATACACATATCTGCCTAAAAGAATATAATTATGTAAAAGGATTTAGTCTTTAACTTTAAAAACAATAAACCTTATCAGTTCTTTAGTAAACGAGAGACGTAAAAATGCCTTATTGATCTTCGAAAATTGAATTATATCGAAAGTATTTAAGTAAGAGAATATCATTATTTGAATTTCATCTGGTAAATTAGTTAGGTAATCAAAACTGCAATTGCTATTATCTACCATATCTGGTGTCCAATTTGGATTATAACTTAAAGTAGGAAATGCAGTCTATTCAACATAAATAGTTTTTATGAACCTGTTACAAGCTAGTTGAACTACTTCCTA
Source organism: Elmis aenea (assembly GCA_947652605.1). Taxonomy (NCBI): domain Eukaryota; kingdom Metazoa; phylum Arthropoda; class Insecta; order Coleoptera; family Elmidae; genus Elmis; species Elmis aenea. Next base: position 65,139,197 of record OX393576.1, read on the forward strand.
TTGTATCCAATGTTACATATAAACTACCGCTTCTACGTTTTTTAAGTTTAAAACAAATTAAATATATTGTTTACAACAGTAGAGCTGAATATTGCAAAAATTGTTTTATTATTATTAATTTATTTATACATCTTGTTGTTTTGTGCTTATTGTGTATATAAACCTGTAAAGTGCCGGTAATGAAAATTCTAACCACGAAATTTTGCAGTTTGGTGATAACATTATTTGTTGAACTATACTTAATGTATGTGCATTTAAATATAACAATATAAGGTAGAACAAAATAATACATATACAATAAATGAAGCAATTAATAGTTTTTGTACGTAACTAATTTATTACAAAACATTTGTGAAGTATAAATTTAACAAATAAATACCATATGCGATGGAAACAAAAAGCAAAGCTGCTGTAGTGGATCCTGATTATGAAGTTACAGAGTTTGCATTAGAACTAATGAAACAAAAGGAAGATAATGGTTAGTTTATACGTATACGTGATAAAATATTTGAAACAAAACTGGCTTTATATGTAAAATCTTTAAGTTTAGCTTATATGTAGTAATAGTTGTAGTAATAGCTTTTTCATATTTTTAATGTGACCATGAATTAATTCAGTGATTATTCACTCAAACTCAAAACTGCAAATATTAGATTTGTTATGATAAGCGGAAGACAGTTGAATTTTTTGCTTGATACAGTAATTTGTATTACAGGAAATTTTAATTATTTAGTAAGGAAGTGCAGCTCTTGAATGTTATCTAGTATAACATTAAACATAGGGCAGCTATCCTTATAATATTTTATGATTTAATTTTGAAATGTGATTGATTTATATATTTTTAATAATTCTATTTCAGAAAAAAAAGAAATATTAGAAAAAGCCACAGAAATAATCAATCGTGAGTTTCAGATTGAGCTGCAAAGCAGGCAATCTCAGCTTGAACTCATTGAAAACAGATTAAATAAAGCCCAAAAAACGTTGCATTTATTACGATATGTGATCATAAATTCTTATTATAATCAGGCTGAATTGATGGTTAATTCATCAGTAGCGCCTGCTTCTGATGGCACAGCGCTACCAGAACCAGTTAAACAAAGTAAAATTCATCCAGCTGTAAAAAAGTTGTTGGGCAAAAATTCTTCGCCTCATTTGTTTTTTAATAAACACATATTAAAAAGAAATAGTGCTTGTACGTTAAAAGTGCCAAAGTTTGAGGATACTTGTAAGTTAGAAGAAATTGAAGAAAAACCCAAGTCATTAAGTAGTGATTTACAAATACCTGCTGCAGTTAATCATAAAAGTGCACCTAGGAATGAAGAAAAATCGATTTCTACACGCAACAGGAAAAAATTTAAACATAGAATTGTTGTTGGAAATATATCGAAATGGGTTCCTTCAGAGAGTGAAGAAGATGGTTCAACACATAAGTGGATGGTATATGTCAGAGGGCCTAAAGATCAACCAGATATATCTCATATTATTAGTAAAGTTGTGCTTTATTTGCATCCCTCTTATAAACCTAATGATGTTGTCGAGCTAAAGTAAGTTCTAAGAGAATACCATTATTATAATTTGTGTCTTGGTTTGTTAATTTTTTTTAGATCGACACCTTTCCATTTGTCTAGAAGAGGTTGGGGAGAATTCCCTTTAAGAGTGCAAATATTCTTTCAGTGCTCTTTGAACAAACCTGTGGATATAATCCATAATTTGAAATTGGACCGAAAATATACAGGACGACAGATGCTAGGTGTGTAAATAAGATAAAATATTGAGAAATAACTACATTTTTATTGTTTTTTTTTTTTCAGGCAATGAAACAGTAATAGATTTTTGTTTGTATAATGATGGTGATGAAAGTAAAGATTTAGCGGAAGAAGATAAACATAATGATAGGCTGGCTTTAAGAAATACATTGACCACAAAAAATCAACATACTGATACTACATTTGTACATGAAGAAATGGAAATAAAACAACAAATAAATGATGAACAAAACTTTGAATCATTAACTAGTGTTGAACACGATTATTGTTATAACAATTTGAAAAAACAAAATGATACTTCAGCACCTGACAAGTCAGATTCGATTTCCTTAAACTTAAGTAATTTTTTGTTCGATCATTCATATTGTATAAATAGTTTAATGGAACCAACTGCAATATCACAAGAAATGGCCCAAAAAAATTCATGTGAACTCGATGTAAATCAAACAAGTAGTAATAATTTAGTCGAAGAATTGGTGCTTGATAATTTCTGTGTAGAATTCAAATCTCAAAAAAGTATCGGCAATTACTATGATTTGTATAAAAATACATCTGGTGAAATTTGCCAAAAAATTAAAATAGGTGATGGTAGGTATGTTGCAATAAAGAGGCGTAATAAACCACAGCAGTCGCTACTTAAATCGAAAATACAAAAGTGTGAAGGAACTACAAACTGCAATATTGATGAAACTGTAATAGCAGAAACTATAGATTATGAAAAATACCAAGTTCATTTGCCCAAACATAGATTTAAAGTTGTTTCTCAGGCTTTGCCTTATTTGTTTAAACGTATACCGATTATATCAAACTTGGCTTGCGATTTAAATTTCAAGTGCACTTATCCATTTGTTGCAAAATCTGATGAAGAATTCGCCTCTTGGAATGTAGAAAAACGTTTGAGTTCGGAGGTAAATAGATATTTTGTGTTTTGATGTAACATGTAGATTTAAATGTTGAAACATCGCAATATAATTTTCATGGATATTGCCCTAAACGATTTTACAAGAAATTTTGTTTTGTGTATTTAAAACTTGCATAATATTTCTGGTTTTAATTTAAGTAATTCAAGCATGTTAATTAAAATGACAATTTAACAACAAATATAAATTTAATTTCAAAGATTTCAAAATCATAAAATAATCAAGTGGAACAATATTCGCAAATATTAAGTATATCATGGAATTTTTTTCCTAATTATTGATTCTACGACCTAGTGCGTGAATGTACAGGGTGGTCCAAAGTCGATGGGATTGCATCTCGGTTAATATTTTAAGATAGAGAAACGGTTAAATTACCAAAAATGTGCAGTTTTTTGAGACAAACTCAGAACCTTTTTCAAAAATATTCTATCATTTCCGGTTTTCGAGTTACTAAATAAAAACTGTTTTTTTGTCATATTAATAAAGTGTCATATCTCCGTTATTGTTGTAAATATGAAAAACATTTATGAAGATTATTTTTAGAAATTTTTATGTAAAATTCAATTATACTAAAAAAAACTATTTTACACTCGCCTTTAAAAAGCTATGACACAAACCTACCTTTTTTTTAAATTGGAACGATAGTTGGCTATGATCTATTTAAATTCCCTATTTTTTTCTTATTCCAAATATATAAGGATTGATGTATTTATTTTCAATAATACGCAAGTTACGAAGGTTTTTTAGTTTTTTTTATTAAGAAAATCATAGTAGGCTGTGAAAAAAAAACAAGGTGTAAAACCTTATAAAACTCATGTGGTACAAGTTACCAAGGTTTTTAAATTTGTTGTTTAGATAAACATCAAAAATTTTTGAACATAAGATAAACAGCAATAAAATGTACTACATTACTGCTGATTCCGACTATGTTGTTGTTATCTTATGTTCAAATATTTACACTGTTTATTTCAACAACAAATTTAAAAACCTTGGTAACTTGTACCATATGAATTTAATAAGGTTTTACACCTTGTTTTTTTTTTTTCACAGCCTACTATGATTTTCTTAATAAAAAAACAACTAAAAAACCTTTGTAGCTTGCGCATTATTGAAGATAAATACATTAATTCTTATATATTTGGAATGACAAAAAAATAAGAAATTTAAATAGGTCATAGCCAACTATCGCTCCCATTTAAAAAAAGATAAGTTTGTGTCATAACTTTTTAACGGCGAGTGTAATTTTTTTTTTAGTATAAGCGAATTTTACATAAACGTATCTAAAAATAATTTCGATATTTACAATAATAATGGAGATATGACACTTTATTAATATGACAAAAAAACAGTTTTTATGCAATAACTCGAAAACCGGAAATGATAGAATATTTTTGAAAACGGTTCTGAGTTTGTCTCAAAAAGTTGCACATTTTTGGTAATTTAACCGTTTCTCTATCTTAAATATTAACCGAGATACCCATGCAATCCCATCGAATTTGGACCACCCTGTATATATGTTTTTTATTTTTTACCTTATATTTCCATAGTGGTTTCAAGCAAAAACAATTCAAAGAATATTGTCAGAAGCGAATTTAGCCGATTATAATAATTGTACTACAAAGTCGATCATCATGTTTGCAAGATCGTTTGGTTATACTCCTCTTGCGAATTATAAAATATTTGAAAATGCCAGGGGAGATGTACCTTTTTTAACCAACAGAAGTATTATACCTTTACGAAAGACTAAAAATTTTCTTCGAGATTCTGAAGTGCCCATAAATGTATTGGATTATGATCAAGGTAACATAAATGATGGATGGGTTGTTAAAGTGATTCATTTGTTAATAGAAATAAATTTAATTGAAAATCACTTATATTTTTTTCAAAGGATCTCTGTCGAAATGCAATACCAGTTTCAAGATTCTCATCTCTTCATTCAATCTTATTGTTATTACATTTCTACAACAGATCCATCGAAAAAATCAATGGATTTTTTTATGTAACTTATTTATTCACTTATTGTAACCATTTTTGTTTTATCTATTAGGTAACAACTGCTACATATTTCTTTTTTTAATATTTCAGATCCTTCAATTAAGGACAATAATCAAAATAGTTCAGTTCTTAAGTTTACAGATTATGATGTTGAACTTGAATGTTCTTTCATAAGACAAACAGCATTAGGTATGGGCGTTGTTTTAAAGTCAGAGGAAATCGTTCCAGGTGTCCTTTTTAATGGTGCTGAAAGAATGCTTCTGTCAGCCATTTCCATTTTAACAGAGAATCTCGTTAGAAAAGCAAGAGCCAATCTTGTACGAACAAACAAATTCAAGTATGTACCAATACTTGCAAGCTACTTTTAACATTTTTATGTTACCTATATATTTTTAGTGAAGAAACTACAATTGAATGTCAAGATATTTATGGTATTTTATGTGAAGATCCCGAGTATAAAGTACTTCTGGATTCAATGTCAGAAATAAATAGTTGAATTTAAATAAACATGTTTATTATTTATGGAATGTAGTTGCATTTATTCTTTATACAATTAAAAAAAATTAAACTGTCAGTGGTGATTTTTTAACTAGTTCTGTATTGCCCCACACTTGATAGCCATTGTCGTATAAATACCAGAAGAGTTTATTCATTTGTAATAAAGCTTGTTAAACTAAGGGTTGAGATTCCTCAGGTGGTCAAATAAAGATTTTATAAAGATTGAAGTAGCAAAAATTGTGGAAAACAAAATGTGTTTAATAAATTATCAGAACATTTATCTGTACATAAAATTATATATTTGGACAATCTTAAAGAAAAGCGGACTACAGGTTGTTTATAAGTTGAGAATGAAAGATTATTGTTGAGGGTGTCTCGACTAGGGGTCACACAAATAAAATGTAAAACAAAAAAAAACATTCTATCTACAAACGTTACACATATAAATTTGAGTAACATTTTTAAAACTTTTAAAAAGCAACACATTTTTTAGAGATGAGTGCTTCGTTTATTATTTGTATAAACTGTATTTTGCAAATAAAATTATTCTCCCAAAGGGCCCCATTATTTCAGCCTCGGGTTTTTTGAAAAATAAATCCGACCCTGCACAGGACCACACCATTTAAAAGTATACAAACTTGTTGTTTACTCTGTCTAGCTACTACTAGTTATATATGTCTCTCATTCTGTTCCCATAAGTACAACATTGGAAGCACGCAGAAGCGTAACAGCGTACTTGCTGCATTATGTGTATTATTAAAGCCCAAAATAAAACTGTCACATCGAATTGACCGTTGCATTGTAGTGAACGATTTATATTCTCAGATGTTAGGTAATTTCTAAAATATATTGCCTATAAGACGATTTATAGTTTTGTTTAACGTTAACTTGCATTTTGTTATTTTAGAATAAAATTATGAACATAACCAAAAAGTTACTGGCATTTCTTATTTAAAAAGTTGTACAGGAGTTCATACATATTTAAATTGTTATAAAAATATTCCTTATCTTATTTATCAACAATGACTGATCAGTTTGCTTCATTTTCTGGAAATAATTATGAAGGTGACGATGTTCTCGATTCTGCCGTGTTAGTAGAGGAAGGTATTGTCTGGCATCAGGAAGCTTGTGAAGAACATGTAGCTGTAAACTATGCAGATGTGTCATTAACAGATAATGGAAATGAAAGCTACATTACAGCTGACGAAGATGACAATACCACGCAATATTTATCTGTCATTGACAGTACTAACGAAACAATATTGGATGACATGAATATAGAGAGCGCAGAACAACATATTGGCGAGGCTGATAATGGAGAATCTTTTGATATTGCCGAAATGGACTCGACAGTGAAAATGAATGAAGTTGGGGAAAATCCTTTTATATATCGCGTTGAAGGTTCGGATGATATGTATGCTGTGGAAGTAGCTTATGATGAGCATGGTAACATTCAACGATATCAATATAAGTTAAGGTTCGTACAATTATAAAGCAGATCAACTCGTCTTGATTGCCCTTCAAATGTATGATTCTATTTTACTTTTTGTTACAAATTTTTTATTGCAAAAAAAGGTTGTTATGAGCAGGGCCGGATTTAGACTTGATAAGACCCTAAGCTATTTGAGATATGGGGCCCTTTATAAGTCCAGATATTATATATCAGTGCCAAATATGATATATTTAAGTATATATGACAATTGTTCACTCGGACAATTTTTTTGGGGGCCCTAAGCTATAGCTTGTGTAGCTTATACGTAAATCCTGCACTGGTTATCAGTTATGTGGCCAGAGCTGAGTTTAAATTTTTTCTTGTCAAATTTAAAAATAAATCTTAAGCATATTATGTTTATTGCATTTATAAACACTAATCAGCGTTATATTTTGTTAAATTTTTAGGCAAAATGACAACGGTGAATTTGAAGGTGTACCAGGTACTATGCAATTTTTAGCAATAGACAACATACTTAATGAACTAACAGATCTAAATCCTAACGAAGCGGCACAGCCCGACGAAGTAGAAGAGACGTCGCAAAATACTTTTAAATTACTTATTAAACAGGAATATGCAAAGGAGTCTATTCTCTCACACATAGAGGATGCTACAGAAGCTATCAACGATCAACTGCAGGAGGATGAGGAAAATGCTAGTTTGTCATATGAAGAGGAAGCTATTGATGATGTTATTGATACGAAAGCAGGTACAGATAGTTACGATTTTTTCCCCGTAAAATATATATAAATTACTGATTTATATAAATTATCAAATTTTTACCTTTAATTTTTTGTTAACAATCTGAAAAAAGTTATGTAATTATAAAGAGTTTATTTTTATTCATACAAGTCATTCCATCATGCTTCTGTTGTAAGTTTGAGCATATTTATTTTTGAAGCTTTTAAAATGTATTTTTTGTTTGAATTTGTGTTGTTAAGTAATTTTCTATGCAAAGTTTATTTATTTTAGATATAATTGAGTCCAGATATTTATCAACATCCATACATAAACGAGAAGAGCTAGACATTAATGAGACTGAAGATGTGCTGGAAAATGATTCTTCACACTTTCCTCACAATAGTTTTGAAAATGTTTCTGCTGATGATGATATGGATGAAACGTTACAAAGTGAAGAAGTATCCCCAGAATTGTACGAATCTTATTTGCAACATGAAGTTAATAAATCAGCAAGTACAGAGCATGTTGATGATAACGAAACTTATGAACAACTGCTTGTCGAACAATGTGACTTATCTGATGCTGGTGACAAAGTGAATCATGATATTACCCCGGAAAATGAAATATTAGGGGGACACAATATGGAAAAAGTGTTTACACCTGCCATGGAAAATATTGAAACATCTTCCCTTTCAAACTCGGATATGCTCGTGTCTCAAGACCAGTTGGAGTATTTGGATGACAACTCAAGCAAAAGTGGGTCGGATACCGATGACTATCATATCGTCGAAGGTATTCATGTGACTGGAGATGAAGACATGCAAAACCTTTCGTCTCCAGAAAAAGGTAATACAACTCATGAACATTCCGAACAACAGCACCTAGTTCAGACACACGTATTAAAGATGCATCAGCCTGGAAACAGAAATCAAGGTTTAATAAATAACATGAAGATAAAAAGGATTATAAGGAGCATTGCTGATTCGAAAGCTAACAAAAACTTGACGTATTTAATTGTTCAACATCCTGAAAAAGAAAACGTAGTCAACGTACCTCATTTAACTACAAATAAAGTTACCAAACTAAATCCAAGAAGTGTTTTGAAAACCTCAGTTTCGTCCACCGAAGAAAAGAAAGAACGAAAAACTCAGCTGGAAGATAAAACCGATAAACGATTAATAAGAAACAAGGGTGCAATGCAGGCTAAATTGTTTCATAACTTTATTTCAAAAACTACCATACTTCAAGCTCCCATTAGGCAAGAACGATTACCAAGAAAACAAACCATAAAACCTGTAACACGTTCTGATGAAGAAATTATCGTTCAAGAAGTGGTGGTCTCTTCGAACGGCTTCATCGAAACTCTCGAAGATGGTATTTTAAAAACCAAAACCGTTTTAAAACCAATAGACATTGTTCAACTGAGCGATTCCGATGACGATTATGATCCGAAAAAAGACCACAAACGAAAGAAAAAAAATAGGAAACGACGATCGAAACATCCAGAAATTGTCATAAGTGATAGCGAAGATGACGTGTCTGATAATCACATTGTACATATCGACCTCTCTGCCGATTCTGATGATGAACGAAATAATCGGGAGAATAAGGACGAAGAAAATAATCAGACAACTATCAAACGGCTAAGAGGAAGACCTCGAAAATCACAGGCAATAGCAATTGAAGAGCCAAAGAGTATTAGCCATGATGGTCAAATTAACGAGGAAAGTGCTGAAATTGACAATAGTGTTTTGAAAAAGAAACGTGGTCGGCCATTAAAAACCTCCGTCGGTGCTACACCTGATGATAAAAAAACGAAGTACGATCAGAAAAAATCAGAACTGAGTCAATTAGACACATCTAAAAAGTTGAGAAGGCATAGTAACGAACAGAGTAACAAAAAGATTGTGCACAGTGTATCGTCGGCAAGTTCACAGGGCTCTGCGAGTAAATCCGAAATCAAATGTTCAAAGTGCCCTAAATCGTTTCCAAGTCAAGGCAGTTTGCGGACACACATGCAGTTTCATAACTTTCACGAATTTAATAACAGAACTTTAAGAGAACAGCAGACAACAAAGAGAAACTTAGTACTGTCGACAAGCAGTGATGTTAGTAAATATAAATGCACTCTTTGTGGGGAAACTTTTAAAAATAACGCCCTACTTGTTAAGCATGTCAATGCGCACAAATCATTAAAAGAGCTGGGCTGTGGTATGTGCAAAAAAATATTTGCTGATACTGCTCAACTGGCCAATCATAAAAGAAGCCACATTAAAGAGCAAATGTTTTTAAACACCACACCGTCTAAAATTATTTCAAACTTTAGGAGTAATAAACTTTTTAAATCGCCAGTGAAAGTTGACATATTTAAGTGTACTTATTGTCCTAAAATGTTTAATTCGCAACTTACCTTAAATAACCACGCCAAAACACACAATTGTTATTCGTGCAAAACGTGCCGGGCTTCGTTTACATCAAAATTAACACTTGAAGATCATGTTAGACAAAACTGCGTTAAAACAAAAAGTCCAACGAAACTTTTGTCGGCAAAGGTCAGAATTCGAGCTTCCTTGCCAAAAACCGGTTTAAAGCTTCAGTCCGCGCATAAAAGTTTGTCTGTGTCTTCCGCGAGTGCTTCGTGCATTAGATATGCAAAGAAAATTAGTTCGCTTTTAAAATGTGACAAGTGCGTGATGATTTTTTCAACACATACTAGTTTGCTTAAACATAAAGTTGAGCAACATGGTCTTTGTATTCCGAACAAGAGTTTATTAAGTAATGCTGATGTTAAATCTTCAGTTTTAAATAAAAAGGGAGATGGTGGCATCGGATATCCATCTAATGCTAAATTACGGAGAGCATATGCACAGCTTCAGAGTAAACTAGAAAATTTTTAAATCCGTTGAAAATAGTGTTAGCCAGGTAGCTCGTTTAACCTATGCGATCTGGATAAAACTTTTTTATTGTAAAAGATAGAGAGACGTGTTGAGCAGTTAATTTAATAAAAGTTTTACTTGAAATGAGGAACGTTTTGCCAATTTTCAGACACGATCATATCTGAGAATGATTTACCTGGATCGATGAAGTTAAATGGCTTATTTTGGGTGTAATTAAATATTTATAGCTGAACAAAATACATCTTAATTCAAATTAATTTGTAATTTTAGATTATATAAAAGATGTAATATGAATTTTTTTTAATCAAAATAATACGTGGGTTAGTTTGTATGTGCTACATTAATTTTGATTCAATAATTTTATTTTGTGGCATGATGTGTTTAATTTATATTAATTTAATTATTATAATATTTTGGATAAACAGTGGTCATTTTATGTCAAGTTTTGATTGTAATAAACAAAATTTTCATAAACATTTACTTGTTCTTATGTTGCTACGTGATTAATTAATAAAATTTTATTGTAACATTCCAATAATATTGTGACCAAGCACGTCATCCAGCAAATGTACAAATACAGTGCTGCAGTTGTGCGATTGTTTTTTCTTTAAATTGCCGTACTAAAAAGAGCAAATATTGACTTACTCAGCGCAAATGTGTACTTTGTCCAGCTGTATATTAATGTACTTTGTAAAATCTGCTATGCAGGTCGTTTAATTAAGTAAAAAAAATATTTTTGAGTTGAGTTGTTTCTGTAGATGTGTGTAAATAATAAATAGAAATTTGTTTTTGCATTTTATATCGATTACGTGTACAGTTTTAAGATACAAACTATGGAATTTGTTCAAAAACAGTAATTTTGTATTTTAGGTATAAATGTTATCTTTAATAAATAATTTATAGTGTAACGCTTTAACTATTTTTTGTATGTAAATCAGGGTGTGATACACCGAATGCGACATATGTATACTTAAAAGAGTTTACTGTTATGTTTACTGAAAAGTAAATTATTTTTCATGTATTTGCCGAGTTCATAGGGCACGATTAATAATTTTTTGGATACTGATGTATATCTAAAAAAAAGTTCTTGCCCCGATTATTGTTTTCTTTATTTACTAGAACAATACAATGTTTGTTAAGTAATTTACATACAAGAATCTAAACATTTGGGTTATTTAAAATTTGAAAACAGATTCGAAATCAACATAAAATACTACACATTTTTGTCCAGTCAAGTAATTATGTAGCTCTTACAGTTTCCGAGATGTCTATAATAAGGTGACCAGATGTCCTGATTTTTCTGGGATAGTCCTGGAATTTAACGTTTAGTTTAGTATCGTATCATAGGCGTCCACAGGGGAGGGCAAACGGGGCACTTGCCCCTCCCTGGAATCGAGTACTCCATTAATGACCAAATGAAAGAGGGTCAAGTTAAAGGTTCTTTAATATTTTAATGCATTCCTGATGGGATCAGTTGGGGGAAATTTGGTCTGCAAGCTTTGCCTCCCCCTGGATGATTTTGTGCGGACGCCCATGTACCGTATACACTTAAGGTCCATCCGGTACAGATTTTACTGAATCTATCTTGCTTGGTTGTGGTTTTTAAAATATTTAATGTTTGGTTTGTATAGAAAAGTATGTTTAAAACCACAGGAATTTAGTGTAGGGTATTTGCTGCTTGTATTATTTGAACCCTAAATAGTTGAGGATTTAACAAAACAATGTTTGTGTTTATCCCAAGTCAGGTGTCCCCAGATTTTAGGTATTGAAGAAGTCTGGTTACCTTACTCTACAGAGCCAAGATATTGTGCAGCACTCTGTATATGAGACTGTGTCATAGAACGACTGTGTAAACCTTGCTATGTTATGTATATTGTATATTTATAAATCGCATGTACTCGACGATCGTTTGCTAACGTCATGACGTAATTTAATGTTGTGAAATGTTCTGTGGTTGTGAATCCCCGTGAGCCAGTGACTCAAATGATAACCTTGGACTTCGCGGGGAAGAACCGTATTGTTAAATAGCAGTTGTCGTTTTAAGGATTGGGGTATTTTAGGTAAGTTTGTTGATTGCAGTTGAACAGATAACACATAGAAGTGTGGGGAGGTCTACAGAATATATTGCGTCTGAAGTAATAGGTTATGTTTAATAATAATAATAAAATGTGTACTGTGCGTACAGAAAAAAGCGCCAATTTTACAGTAAATAATTATTATAGACAAAATATGGGTACGTCACATGTTTCCTGCATTAGTACTTCGAGAATAACATAATTGAAATCATTTTAAAATTATTTTTTTTTTTTAGATTTGGAAATGAGTAATTATCCAAATTTGCTGACCCCACCATCGGATTCACCGGAATCATCATTATACACTATGTCTTCCCCATCTTCAACTTCAACATCACCTCCTAGAAATTGTAATCATGTTATTCCACCGCAGTACACGTTTATAGGAGGACACGGCTTTGTTGTACACAGTAAGTGTTTTATTAGTCAATGGATGCTGCAATTTCCACTACACAACCAAACTTCTTATAGATTTAGTCTCATTCTAAGCAATGCTGTATTCATATTTATGAAAAAATGTATCATTGTTCTAAGTTCATTGGTTGAGAAAAACGGTTTAAAAAATATTTTCATTGGTGTGTGTCAAGTTAATAGTATATTATGCTACGAGTTTAGAAAATTGAAGTGTTACTAAACGAGTATGGGTTTTTTAAGTTCAAGCGAGCGAGTAAATTAATGAACCATACGAGTTTAGTGAAAAAATTCTAAAGAAATATGCGTTTACTATTTTATCGTATTGTATATACAGATTTAAATATTAGGTAGGGTTTTTTAATAAGAAAGCAAAATAACAACTTCAAGTGTGCTTAACGACGAATAAACAAACAAAAAATTTACCTAAAATGTGCTTAACGATGAATAAATCCGTTGCTATGCAGTAGTGGTTGTTATGATGTTAAGTTCCACTTTACTAAAAGATTTTGAATTAAGTAAAATAGTCTGTTATTATATGAAATGCGATAAACTGTGTTTACAGCGACTGGTCGAGGCCATTTTGATTTAAATATTTAAGCAACGCATTTTCAAATATTGTTTTACTGAATGTGATTAATTAAAACTGCTGGCATTGCTCGGATGGACTCATCTTGCAGTGCCCATTATATAACTAACTTGATTAGGAATACTAATATTTTAACAGGTAAAACTTGGCATGAGAATTCCCATGTTGCATCCGCCGATGCAGCACCCGCAATATATTTCTTGTACATACACTTTCTAAATTTATCTCTAGTAGTTTTTTTAATCAGTTTTCTGATATTTGATAAGATAAACATATCAGCTTAAATGTAAATATTTAAGGTCTTCATTTGATTACAAATTTGCAAGTTTCAAGATTGTATTCTCAGAGTTTTATATACATCTGTTTAATCACTAGCAATGCATAATATGTGTGGGTATTTTAAGCTATTTTTATTGGATTACATCAATATAGATTAACAACATACTGAAACAATTGACTTACTTCAATGTGGATGAAGTAGTCCATGATGTATACTGCTATATAATACGGGTAGACCAGGGGTCGGCAATCTTTTTGTTAATAAGGGCACAATATACATTTAAAAGTTAGTTGGGGGACGCCCGAAAAAAAAAACTTTCAAATATTAATGGTTTTATTTCCGGTAGTGGCCTTATGGACGTAATACGTTAGGTTCAAATTCGCACATTTCGGTCGGTTAGCAATGCCTATGAGCGTACCATAGAACTGATTTCTTAACACCGTATGTGTGTATATAGTGAGGGTGCATAAAAATCTCACCGAGGGCATCATGGCCGACCCCTGGGGTAGACGATGGAAGAATTTATTAATATAGAAAGTAAATAGAAGTATTTCTTTCAATTCATGACATAGAAAATATTCGTTTAGTGAATATGTTGCATATATAGTTTTTAAAATCTGGGTAGAATTCTTAAAAAGAGAACTAGTTTGATTTTGAAATTAAATCATGAAAATATGGTATATTACATCATATGCAACAGTTCGTAAAACGTATGTCGTGTATTTAAATTGTTTTTAAATCACGCGGTCTATATTTTTCTGCATAAAATTTATTTGTAGATGATCCTTACCTGCAAGTTACGGAAGAGCCAACCGATCGTTTTAGGTTTCGATATAAATCAGAAATGTCCGGAACGCATGGTTCACTAACAGGAAAAAATTCAGATAGATCCAGAAAACAAACTTTTCCTTCAGTCGAGGTTAGCATGTGATGCATCACGTCAAATATACTGTACCTTTTTTTTTTAGCTGTATAACTTTAACAGACCGGCAATAATTAGATGCTCATTATATCAGCATAGTAGTGATAATATGAAAGATACCAGACAACCTCATGCACATCGTCTTGTAAAAAAAATTACATGCGAAGAAATAGATGATCCACATAGCATAAACGTAAATGCAGAAATAGGATATGTTGCATCGTACGTATTCACTTTAATTTGTTGAGCTAAAAATAAGTTTTAGTATCATCGTAGGTTTCACAGTATGGGAATTATTCATACGGCAAAGAAAAATATCGTTACAGAGTTAGTTCGTAAAAAGGTGTTGCTCAAAAAAGAAGAAATAGCGAGAAAAGAGGGTGTTGCCAGAGACTTAACAAAGAAGGAAGAAGTAGAGGTAAATTTTTTTTGTCTTACAGCTTTCTTCTTTGACTTGGAAAGAAGTAATGTCTTATGAATATTTACATTTTAAGCAATAAGGCACCGAATATATTAAGATATCTGAAATCATTATCCTTTCTCATTAAGTCTGTTTTAGATAATACTATTTTTTCGTTTAAGAAAATTCCATTCTATTTTATTTTACCGTGACAAATCAGAAATTAAAAATCTTGAACCAAAAAATCGTACGAAAATAGAACCTGTTGTAATCGCATCCAATATTTAGCATGTGCGCATGCGTATTTTACTGTAATTGTATCTGACCGCACGTCATTTGTGGGTTAGGTTAACTGAAATAAAAACCACTTCGTTATCGATCGTTTAGTAACATCATTAATGGTACTGCAGCGATAAGTAGTGGTTTTCTATTCATTTGTAGTTATGTATAAGCAGCTAGGGTTCACCAGATTTCAGTTTATGTAAACACGCAGAAGATGACAGGGTAGGGGGTAGTGATTGCAATACCGGTATACCGAATATCGGTATACCGTGCCATTTTACAATACCGAAATACCGTCTCATTTGATGGTCTAATACCGGTATTCGGTATTAATATTATATTTTTTAAATTCGATTTTTATTATTTTATAATTGCAGTCTGCCATAAATAAAAAAATAGCAATAAATGCAAAACACAAAATTGAGCTACAAAATGATGTATTTAAGTTAATTAAAAGAGAGATGATATTATTAGAAGACGAAAGAATATTGCAACATGGGAATATTTGTTGTCATTTCCAAGGCTTACTATTAAAAAATGTTGCAATTTCTCTTAACTTTATCAAAAATTCTTAATAACTCGAAAATTATTGCAGATAGGTATAGGAAACGCTAATATAGATTGATGTAGAATTTACTTTTGAATTAGAAAACGAAAAAAAATTTGGGCATTGTATTTGAAAAAAAACGAGTTTTATTGGTCTGAAATTGTATTAAAAGAAAATTAAATTTTGGACACCCTGTAAGTAATGCATCGATTGCAAAAATTCTTCTATGCATAGTCTAAATTTAAGCGTTTTTTTCTTCAAAAATGGCGGCGATAGATAATATTAAGCATTACGATGAAAATCAAAAAATTTCAAAAAAGTCCAAAAATCTAAAAACTACTGCACTTAGGTATAGGGTATGCTATTAATAGTCCCTCTAAAATAACGTGTTAAATCCAAAAATGCAATAAAAAATAGACCATTGCATTTGAAATAAGAAAGTAGACGTCAAGTTCCGGTATTTCCGGAAGGGTGGCCATCTTGAAAATATTTTCATTAAACAGCTCAGATGCCATTATGGTCATAACCAAAATTTCAGAGCAATACCCTTTTTCATTCTTCATATATTTTTAATGCCCGGTCCCAATCAATTAGGTACTCTGTATATCTTCAGTTTTTGTGTCCATATTTTTTTACAGATTATGTAATTTTTTAAGTTTCTTTATTTTATGTAAATTTGTGTTTTGACATTATACTTGCTATATGTACATATGTGTAAAATGCATATATTGTATTTTCAAAATTAATACTTTTTTTAAAAAAGCAATACCGGTATTAATACCGGTATACCGGTATTACTTGCGAATAAATACCGAATACCGGTATTGAATTTTGGTCCGGTATTGCAATCAGTAGTAGGGGGGTTAGGGAATACACCTTAATTTTTGGTTGTAGTTTTCCGGGATTTTAATTCTTAAAAAAAAAAGAAAATTCCTCAATGGAAAATATATGATGTTGATACATAAAAAACAAAAAAAAATGCAAATTACAACATGTTGTATGTGTATGGGTATTTTACGACGCAATAAATAAATTTAAAAGGTAAGGCGAATTGCATGACTTCCCGAAATAATAACATTCAGTGGACATAGTATAATTTAGAAAAAAAGAGGTAGACAATACGATCGTATTTCTTGTTTTCATTGATATATTCGACTCACGGTTATATTTTGATACAATTTTTTGTATGGGTATTGTCTTTTTCAGTGAAGTTAATTTTCGGTACTCTTATATATTTTTCTAATAGTTCACAAGCTACAAGTGTCAAAGTATTTTTTGAGAAACAAAAACACAGGCGTGTAAATATACACTTGTATTTAAGTCGCTTTCCCTTGTAGCTTGTATTTTACACGTGTCGTTTCCAGACACAAGTACTTGTGAAAACTTGTATTACAAGGCTTATAACTATCGAGAAACAGGGCCCTGGTCACCCTAATAAGCACCCATATACAAATAAACATCAAAATATACATTTGACGTGGTTACTCAAAATTGCCAACAAAATAAAATAAAAAGTAACCAAAATATATTAGAGTTTTACCATGTAAAGATTCATATTTTCCATGCAAAATTATTGAACAAGATTTTTATTTAAAAATTCTATGCTATTTTTTTAAATAGTCTAAAAAAGGCCTTTATAATTAACTCTTCAATTCTGTTTCAATAAAGTTATAGTAGTTTGTTTTTTGGTAAAGTTAAAAAGGTCTTTAAAAATTGTTTTACATTTAAAAATGGTACATTTTTTTGCAAATATTGCTTTGAACAGTTTTCAGCATTTTCACACTATCTAATTTTTTTTAGATAAGGGCGGCAGCTGAGGCCGACAGCAAGTCGATTAATTTAAATACAGTATGTTTGCGGTTTGATGCATTTGAAGAAAGAAATGGGATTTTAATTCCACTTAGTGCTCCAGTGTATAGTAATTCAATTAATAATCTAAGTAGGTTTACTTTCAAATGCAAATAACATTAAGTTGGTCGTTGGTGTGATGGTTATTATTCTAGTTCTTTATTTTATTTGTTATTTTAGAAAGTGCTCTAACTGGTGATTTGAAAATTGTCAGGATAGACCACTGTAGTAGCCCTAGTCGTGGTGGACGAGAAGTTTTCATATTAGTTGAAAAAGTTACCAAAAGTAAGAAAGATTTTCAAAATTATTTTACACTTTTTTAATATTTATGTTTATAGAAAATATAAAAATTCGATTTTTTGAATTGGACGATGATGAAAACATCATATGGGAGGATTATGGCAAGTTTAACGAACTTGATGTCCATCATCAGTACGCTATTGTTTTTAAGTATGTTTTTATCAACTTGCTGAATGTATTTTTATCGTATTTCTTCTTCAGGACACCACCCTATAAACATTTGGATATTGATAAGTCCGTTTCGGTCTTCATTGAGTTACTCCGGCCGTCGGATGGGGCCAGGAGTGAACCAAAAGAATTCAATTACACGCCAAGTGATAGTATAAGTCGCAAGAGGGCACGTTCAAGTTATAACAGTTACAGCAGTTCAGCATTTGCGAGCGACGAACTCCCGCTGCCCGTTACTAATATACACCCTAATGTGTTTAGTAATGATAATCTTGATCAATATATGATGATAAATCCTGTCCCTGTCGTCAATAGCGCTGAGTTAGAGGCAGCCTTGAAATTAAAAAACATTAATTCAGACGAGTTTGACCGAGTTTGTGATACTCTTTTGGGTAGTGAATATCATCGTTTGTATGCTTCTGAAGACATTGAATTTAACAATTTATCTATTACCACTGATTCGCCTTGGAAAATGTCTTCAGCTGAGTTGTCATCTGCAGCCAAATCAAAAATTACTTTTAGTGAATGTAATAGGTATGTAGACATTGTTAAAAATATTTATCCACACAGATTACACATCGACAATGATTGCACTACAACACAGTGGCTTAGTTAGAGTTTTTGCCGCCCGGGGCGGTCCCCGAATTTGCCGCCCTTCTCAATAAGGGTTGCCAACTCTTGATTTTTCCTAAAGCAAACAAATCAATACAAAAATTTGGAAGCAAAGACAAAATGCGCCACAGGCGATTTTTTCAAATTTTAGATGTACAAACGTGTTTTAATGCAAAGTTAGATAATGTAGAGTACTTTACCATCATCCAAAATAATAACAGTTTCATGACAGAAACTTTATGATTTTTATTTTTTTAAGATCGCCACCACCCCCACGAAATTATTTTTAATAAGGGTAAAAACTTTCACAAATAGTTTCCATTTTGGTAAAGGAACAAATACATATTATATTTAGAAAAATTGCAAAAAAGTTATAAATATAAACATAAAATTCACATAAATTCCAAAAAAGTTGCCCAATATTTTAGCCTAAAATTTAAAAAAACAAACGAAAAACGTTGATGCTTTCAATTTTTATTTTTGTTGCTTGTTTTTATGAACAAAAAGCGTATATTACTGTGAATTTCCTCTAAGGCACCTTGCCTTGCCTAGGCAGGACTCCAAATACAGAGTGTACAAAAAGTAACGTAACGGATCAATATCTCGTCTTGTGGCAGCTTTACAAAAAAAGCTATGAATAAAACTTGTTTGTGGTAATTTACTACATAACCTAAAATTATTTTCAACTATACACAGTGTTTTGTTTTTGCGTACCGATACGTCACTTTGTTTTCTTAAACACCCTGTATATTTTGCACTTTTTAGATGCAGAATTAAATTGTCTTTCAAAATGTATAGGGTTTTATGTGTCTTAAATCAATCGTTTTTGAATTATTTAAGTTTTTATGAAAATTTTGACAGAAACAGGACTCTAAGGAAATATTGAGATTTCACAACATAGCAATTTCAGAACGAATTCTTTTGAAACCCTGTTCTACAATAGTATCATAGTGATTGCTGACTAGTTAAAATTTTAAAATAATACACAGGGTGCTTTTTATGCTCGGTCCAATTGGTTAAACCAAACACGGATAAGTCAATTTTTTTAAATAGAACACCCTAGATATTCTTACATATTCTTATCGATAGTTTAATTATCTTTAAAATTTGTTAAAGGTCTATTGTGTCTAAAATTAATATTTCTCGAGTTATTGCGGTTTTCATGATAATTAATGGACACAAACAAAATATTTAATAGAAATTAATTAGTCGGCTTTGGAAATATCTCGATCATTTGTTTTAAATGTCAAATAACGTTCTATTTTCATCTTTAAGCTATATGTTTACCTTATTATAAATTAGTTTAATAAAAAACAATAAAATCGAAATGAATACAAGCTTTCGAATAGTCGTACTGTCAGTGTGCATACAATTCTGCAATTTTTTAAAATATTCAAAAAACATTGGTTTTGTGTTTTATAATTATTATTTTTTTAAATAAATCAGTACTTCCTGAATTGAAATCTTTGATATGATTCTGTATAACTGTAAGGTTTTACACTTGTTTAAGAGGGTTGTTTGATTATAGAAATGTTAATAATCATTTTTAATTGTGGAATAGGGCAGCTTTGTTGTGGTTTTATACTATAAGTAACTATTTCAAGTAAGCATTGTAATATTACAATTATTCTTGTTCATATAGGATCAATACAAGAGACGTAGATGAGAGTGATAAACGACTTCTTGGAAACGTTCAAGAGCAACTTATTCCTTTTCTTAAAACTAAACCTACCAATGAGAGAATGATTTCGATGTTGAAGTCGTTGTTCGAAAAAAATATTTCTAAAAATGGAGATGGGTAAAAAAATTTATTTATAAGGTTAAATTAAAACGATGGTTTACTGGTTTTCAAACAGGTTCATTATTTTTTACTAAACATCCTACATGTTTCGTTGGTTTATTTTTATGAACGTCCTCAGGGAAGTATAGTAGAAATTTAAAATGGTACATTCGTGATGAAAATCAGTGAAAGGTTTTTGTAAGAAAATTTGAAAACACGTGCTTGTAACACTAAGTATTATTTATTGCGAGTGGAATATGTAGCTTATTTTTAAGTTATGTCCTTAAAAAAAAATTTGAAACTGTTCTAAATTTTACAGGTGACAGATGAAATACATTTAAAATACAAAAATTTTCTAATGGAATTTGATATTTGTGAAATATATTTTAGTGTTGTGTGTAAAATTTTGTCCTGTAATTTTGTCTATGTCAAAAATTTTTGTATTTTAAATGTGTTTCATCCGTCACCTGTAAAATTTAGAACACTTTCAAAAAATATTATTAAGCACATAACTTAAAATCAAGCTACATATTCCACTCCCAATAAATAGTACTGTTTTACAAGCACGTGTTTTCAAATTTTCTCATAAGAACCTTTCGCTGATTTTCATCACGAATGTACCATTTTAAGTTTCAACTATATTTCCTGAGGATGTTGGTAAAAGTAAACCAACGAAACATGTAGGATGTTTGGTAAAAAAGAATAAACCTGTTTGAAAACCAGTAACATCGTTTTTCTATCCTTATATCGGGTGACTCAGTTTGAAACGGTGACAAATTCTCTATTAAGTGATCCGCATTTGTTATCTCTTCGATGACGTATGTCAAATCCGCGATAGGCAACTGTTTTTATTTTTTTTTATTACATAGTATACATTTTTTGTCCATTCGGATAGAGAATTTAATTCTGGATCTGACCATTTATTAAAAAAGTATGCATACATGAGAAAATTTTCGAGAAAAATCGGTTCAAAGTTTATTCAAATTATAGCAAACAGTCTATTTAACATAACCAAAAACGATAAAATCTTACAAATTATACTATAACTATCAATGGAAATATATTAAAAATTATTTTTAATAAAAATAAAAACAAATAATAAACGTCGACAGAAAATTAGACTTTAATATATTCAAACAGTTACAAATAGAGCACAGCTGTGTTTGGAAGCGGAAGGCGGTCACTTTGAATACATTAAAGTCTAATTTTTTATGTCAACGTGTATTATTTGTTTTTATTTTTACTAAAAATAATTTTTAATACATTTCCATTGATTGTTATAGTATAATTTTTAAGATTTGATCGTTTTTTGTTATGTAAAAGAGACTGTTTGCTATGATTTGAATAAACTTTGAACTGATTTTTCTCAAAAATTATATTATGTATGCATACTTTTTAATACATGGTCGGATTCAGAATTAAATTCTCTATCCGAATTAACAAAAACATGTATACTATGTAATTTAAAAAAAAAAACAGTTGCCTATCACGGATTTGACATACGTCATCAGAGAGATAACAAATGCACATCACTTGGTAGAAAATATGTCGCCTTTCCGAAAATATAAACTTTGTTGGGGTTATTTTCAATAATTAAAAAGTTATGGGGTGCGACAGTCAAACTGAATTACCCGGTATATCAAGAAACAGGAGAAACTGTAAATAATTAAAAAAAAATAAGTTGAATGTTTTATTGACTGGTTTTCGTTTGTTTTATTTTAGACCTTTGCATCTGGCAATAGCAAGTGGTCATAAGCTTTTACCGATTATTTTGAAACTTGTATTAAAATTTCAATTGACATGCATGGTTAACAAACAAAATGGTGACGGCGAAACTCCAGTTCACATAGCTGCTTATTGTAACAATTTGTGGGCAGTCGAACATCTACTTGTTAGTAAGGCAGATGTTACTGTTCAAGACGATGATGGCAACACGGCTTTACATATAGCCGTCATGAGAAATGTTTCAATGCCATTACTTAAACTCTTACTTACTAATAATGCAAAAAACTATATTGATTTGGAAAATAATGGTAAGTAAACAACTTTATACAGAAACGTTTACAAATTGTTCAGAAATTATTTTGTTTAAATTTCATGCTAAATTTTAATTAAAATATTAAATTTGGATTTAAGACGATGGGCATCTGCGATCTGAACTGATTGATTGTATGAAATTTTTGTTATTATTATTTAGATTAATATTACATACATCAGGGGCAATCAATTTTTGCAAATACAGAGTGGGTTATGCAATCAAAAAAGTTAACAAAGGTCTTGGTTTGCCATACATTCACGTGAACCTCCTTTAATTTTTGCAGAAGGCAATACAGCCCTACATATTGCGGTAAAAACAAATAATTTGCCCGCGGTAAAATTAATATGTTGGAATGGAAGTGACGTAAACAAGTGCCATAAAAAAAATGGATGGACAGCTTTGCATGTAGCTGTCGCGGAGCAGAACGTAAAAATCCTCAACTTTTTATTGGATAGCACAGAAATGCAACCACAAAAAACTGACTTCAGAGGCGATTGTCCATTAAAATTGGCAAAAGTTTTGATTCAAGATGACAAACCAAAAACCACGACGATTTTCAAGATTTTAGAACAGCATCTGGTAAGTTATTATAATATGATGTGAATTCTTGCTTTTGCTGTAATTATCATTATTAGTTTTAATACTTTGCAAGAGTATACAGGGTGTCCCAGTTATCGTGAACAGCATGGGGATCTCGTAAACGGTAAGAGTTGGTTAAATGATGTATGATTTGCCAGCAACTATTTTACGAAAATAATCTTGAAAAAATTAATAGTTTTTCGGCTATTGATGGAAAACAAAAAAAATACGTCGATTTTTGCTTTTAACTTGCTTATTTGAAAAGATAATTTTTTTCTCATTTCATTGATGTATGGGTTCTTAGGTTCATCTTTAAAAATAAGTAAGTTATAGCAATATTATTGTCTTTATTAAATTTCATCAAAGCGGCCATTGAAAGACAAAACAAAACATCACATAAATAATCTAGCTGTAATTAATTAAACACAAAAACACTTATATACTTTAAGATATTTTTAACATTTCATAATAATTTATGATTTTTTAGTTACTATTTATATTAAATCTAAATTACAGCATACTTTCAAAGTGTAACTCTCTCCTTAGGGACGATACAAATTTGAAATCTGCGCTTTGTAGGTAATAATGGTTTTCTAAGCATATTAATTTTTGTTTGATGATATGTTCTAATAACAGCCAATCTCAAAAAGACGGTTATTTACAATTGATGAATTAAAAATAGCTATTTTAAGTACAGTTCATGTATAGAAAGAAATATGCGTAAGAAAACATTACTATCTACAAAGTTAAGATTTCAAATTTGTATTGCCCATGGAGAGTGGACTACACTTTAAACGCATGTTATAATTTATATTCAACAGTAATAATAACATGAAAATTATAAATTGTAAAATGTAAAAAATGGATCAAATTATTTGAGTTTTTTTTTGTGTTTAATTATGTACAGCTAGTTTATTTATGTGACGTTCAGTTTTGTTTTTCAATGGCCACTTTGATTAAACTTAATAAATACAATAATATTGTAATAACTTACTTATTTTTAAAGATAAACCTAACAACCCATGCATCAATGACACAAGAAAAAAATGATCTTTCCAATGGTTTCACAGCCAACTATGAACTATATTTAAAACAAGAAAGTTGATATTAAAATAACAAAAACAAATGAAAATAGATTAAATGTATTAATGAATTTTAAATGTACACAAAAAAGTGTCCTTATATCAGCGGTCGCCAAACTTTTTGACCTCACGGACCAGTTAATTCATAATTTAAATCCCGCGGACCACTAATATATTGAATCATGTTTTAATGCATCTTAAAACATAACTTAACATGATGAGTAAGTATATTCCACATTTTTCTGCGGACCAGCGAAATTTTCTCGCGGACCACTAGTGGTCCGCGGACCACCACTTTGGCAACCGCTGCTTATATTGTCGAAAAATATTTTGAGTATGATTTCAAATAAGCAAGGTAAAAGCAAAAATCGAAAACGTCATTTTTTGGTTTTTTATCAATAGCGGAAAAACAATTATTTTTCGTAAAAAAGTTGCTCGTAAATCATGATTTTGACTTGTTTAGCCAACTCTGTAACTCTTACCGTTTATGAGATCCCCATGCTGTTCACTATAACTGGAACACCCTGTATGTTAAGGTGTTATGCAGAAATACTCATTTAAACTTTCTTGTTGTGTGTAAAATATTAAAATATTTACTATTTTTAGAAAAAAATTGGTGTTTTTGTCGACGTTAATATTAAAGAGGAAATAGAAGAGTTTTCTGAGGAGGAAATGGATGTAAGTTGAGTTTTTATGTCGTGTTCATTCTTATAGTGGTATGTTTATTTCAGATTGACTTCAAATGTGAACCGATGTCTCCTGTTATGTTGGATAAACAGGAGCCAGAATTTGCGGAAAATTGTTTGGAGGAAATTTCAAATATTTTAGACAAATCTGGTACATGGCAAAATTTAGCAGAGCTATTGGATTATGGGCATCTATTAAGAACTAAAATGTTCAGTTCATTTAAAAGCCCGAGTAAAAGTTTGCTCACATATTCTGTGGTAAGTAGTTTTTAAATTTTTTTAAAAATCAACTCGATTTGTAAATTTTCAGACGAATGGCGATAGTTTACAACAGATTCGTGATTTTTTGGAAAATCTGGATGAAGTTAAAGCTGTCGAAGTAATGGATAGAATGTTAAAAAATCATATGACATTTTAGAATATTTTTTTATACCCAACTGCTGTATATTTTAGAATAACTTAGTATGCCGGAGTTACTTATGAATTTAATATAAAGTTTTAGGTGTTATGATTCAATAATATCTAATTATTAAGTTGGCATGTTGAACTGATATTGTTGTAGTGTGTCCAAAAGGTATGGAATATGCTATGTATATCTCTGTAAATATCCACTTCAGGGAAAAATGTTTTGAATAAAAGTTGTTTGGTACTTAGTTTTTCACCATAGGGTATTTTTTTTAAATAACAAAAGCGCAATGAAAAACAATTGAATTTTTTTAAATGACTAGATACCCCTATATTACACTCATTCGATAAAGAATAAAAAAATTCTCTATCAAATGAGTATAATGTAAGGGTACCTTGTCATTTAAAAAAACTCAATTGTTTTTCAATGTGCTTTTGTTATTTGAAACAATTGAATTTAAATCTTGTCTTATGGTGGAAAACTAAGTACCAAACAACTTTTATTCAAAACATTTTCCCCTAAAGTGGATATTTACTGAGATATATAGCATATTCCATACCGTTTGGACACACTGTTTGATTAAACATTTGTCAAATCAATTTATTGAAAAATGTATGTAATTGTGTGCTATAATATACCATTTTTTTTAAATGCGAGTCTTTTAATTTGAATTTTAAGGAGAACAGAACCCAAAATAATACAAGTTTTGTACACCAATGTTCATACTAAAACATCAACAAAGGAAAAGTGAATTATAATTAGAAACAACAAATAATTTAAACTATTATTATCTCACTTAAGTGTTAAAGGTTACGTAGTCAAGGATATACTCCAAGTTGTAATGGTCATAAAAAGTTAATATGGCATGTCACGCATATGTACCTAACTAAAATTAATGATTTCATACATTAATTATTACGTTAACATCTATTAATGCTGATTGAACTCCAAACTGGACTTAATAAACTGCTTTGGCCACCAAATGACTTTCGCCATACATTGTGTGTGTTTATATTATTTGCATGCATAAAAAGTTGAAAGTGTCGCTTCAGGCATCCTAATTAACCTCATTTTTTTAATTGACATTCATGCATTTACAAATTTAAAAAAAAATGCAAGTTCTTTCGTTAAAATTGGAGAGTTGAAACAAACGGCATTGTGTTGAAAAAAAATAGTCTTAATAATAAATTTTAAAGAAAATTCAAGTTGGAAAGGGTTTTTGTGAAAATTAATATATTTTGAAAATGATTTTTTTTTTAATTCCCAAATTTAATTTTTTTAGTGGGCTTTGCTTAACTCTGTGTTTCCCAACGTGGGACGTAGGCTCCACAGGGGGACAATTTGAATGTTTTGGGGGCAAATAATATGCATAATGTAATATATAACTTATATTCACCGAAGAAAGTCAGATTAAAAACAGTTTTACCTGTTCTTTTTTATTTAAAGTATTTATTTGCATTCTCCTTTTTCGAAATTTGTTTGACTTTTATGCTAGAGGGGGCATTAAAATCTTTTGAGGCGTTGAGGTGTGGAAACACTGACTTAACTTATGTGTGTTATTTGTCTCTGGTGCTTATATTGTGTATTTTAATTTTCTAAGGTCGTTTTTGTTAATAATCGTATGATAGATTATAATAAACGCCATAATGAAGAATCATTTATGTAATGATCGCGTGTACAATCCAATTAAGTAGCAACGAAAAAAAACCTACAAAAATATTTCTGTTGAAATAAAACATCATAATTTTCAACCTTGGTAAATTTACTTTAAAACAACTGCGTAATAATTTTAAAATTATCTTATTTCAGAAAAATTGCCGCTACAGGTTGAGCGTACTACGCCACTGGAATTATACAAGGTTAAAAAGAATTTAGGATTAATTCGTTCATTGGCTTAAATATGCTTCAGCTATTAAATGTAGCTTCTTAATACTTTATTTTATTTATTACAACTCGTCTTAGTATTATCCAATGGTTAGTACATCATTTGCTCTAGTACTATAAGCACGTACTCTTAACCTTCCATTTTAATCTGTTAAACCCGTTTGGAAAAGAAAAGTAACAATGGGTGATAAACGTAATCAATCAGTTAAATATACAAAGGTAATTTATTTTTTTATCGACCTAGATGTATATGTACCTACTTACTGAATTTATACAACTAATCAAAATACAGATACATTGGTGTTACTGTGATGACAGGGGCGTAGTCAAGGGTGCGATGGTGTGATAATAGTCCCCAAGAACTCGTTCGTTTTATAGTTTTTGATGCACAAATGTACTTAAGTGCAATAATAAACAAAGAAATATGTTGAATTAATGTGTAAATTTATTTATAGAAACAAAAGGTCTTGAATCCTAAATATTAATTTCTGGCTGTTATTAATTAAAAAAGCTTTAATTTCTTGAGTGTTATAACTCAAATTATGTACTGTTTTTGGATAAATATTTGTTTTAAAAAAACGCAGCAAGCATCAAATGATTTTTTTATTTCTAATTAACACTGTTCGATTTATATTTTTATATGTATGTAATTTAAAAAATTGTGCTTTGCATATTAAAATTATAAAGAGGATGGAAAATTGGTTGCCAAATAAATTTTTAGGCTTAGCAACTGCAAAAACTGTATTATTGAAATTAACAATGGAAAAAAGCTAGTCAACCAAATTTTTTGTTTGAATTTTGCAATTGCAATTAAGTAATATTGCTTTGATACATCTTTGTACTTTAGAACAGAGATAAACTTGTTATAAAAACTTTCAATCCAGATTAAATTAATCTCTTATTAGCGGTGTTATTTCTATAAATAACAAGTTCTGTTTGATTGATGTTTAGTTTTAATTTCATATGTGACATACTTATTTCTTTCAAACACAATTATTCATGCCTGAATTAAGGACAGGCAAAAATTAAGAAATATATTTTTAACTCGTTTCTTCTATGATGCACAATTATTAATTGTGAATATTATATTGATTATAAAAGGTGCAACATTTTTAATGTTTATTATCGTATATTAATAAAGATAAATACATTTTCTCTTTTGGTTTGGAATCATCATACCAGCTAATAGTTTTCTTGGTCTCTTGAAACTGAATTTAATTTCACATTATTTAACGCATATAGGAACAGAAAAATTAAATAAAAACTAACATTTTAAATCAAATTTACTTGAACTTCGTGCTTAAAAGACAAAAGTAATTAATAGATAATTTTTTCCAATGATTTTTATTAATAATTTGTAAATTAGGAATTCATTTTTACTTCTAAATTCAGAAAATAACGTTAACTTTACCGCAGTAAACATTTTTAGTAACTAATAATTAATTGTAATTGTTTTTTTCCAGTTATTCATAAATAACGAATTTGTGGATGCCATAAGCAAAAAAAAGTTCGCAACAATTAATCCTGTTAATTGTAAAACAATTGTGGAAGTGGCAGAAGCAGATAAGGTATAATTTATGACTGTTTTTGTTAATTTTAAGAGATTATAGAATACATAATTATGTACTAGTACTCTTTGACTAATCAACTAGTACAGATTTCTTTCATAAATGATCTAATTTAACTATTTGAAGAAATATAATGCTCTTATTATCTAAAAATTTTACAGGCTGATGTTGATGTTG
Organism: Elmis aenea; assembly: GCA_947652605.1. Lineage (NCBI taxonomy): Eukaryota > Metazoa > Arthropoda > Insecta > Coleoptera > Elmidae > Elmis > Elmis aenea. Next base: position 65,168,080 of record OX393576.1, read on the forward strand.
CTGTTAAAGCTGCAAGAACGGCCTTTAGTAGACATTCGGAGTGGCGAAATCTAGATGCTTCTGCAAGAGGAAAATTGTTGTTTAAAGTCTGTTATTTCATGTTGATTTAATAACTATTTTAAAAGCAAAATTTTAGCTCGCCGAACTTATTGAACGTGATATAGATGAGTTAGCTGCTTTGGAATCTTTAGATAATGGCAAAACATTTGGAGATTCGGTATTTGATATCAAGTGTGCTTTAGATGTGTTCAGATATTATGCAGGTTACTGTGACAAAATTCATGGAAATACTATTCCGGCTGGTAAGCTATTTTAAAAAATGTTAAGTGTTTTTATTAAATCATAGTTTAAAAAAAATCACAGTGGGTGGGCTCAAAAGGCAATTGTTTTATATAAAACGATCCTTAGTTGTCCAGATTATATAATGTAACGAGTACACTTACAGGGTAGGCTACCCTGCGGACGTGACGGTTTATATGGTGGCCAGCAGCAAGGTTCTAGATTCTAGAAGATGCGTTATACTTCTAGCGGGCCCTTCGATACGCGCCTAGAGTGTTTGAAAATAGATGGTTCACGAACGTTTAAGTGTTTATAAGCAGGCGCGCTACGTACAGCCCGCTAGAAGTATAATGCTTCGTATTCTATCTTCTTCTATGGAAGTATATCGCAACATTTAGAACCTTGCTGCTGGTCACCATATAAACCGCCATGTCCGCAGGATTGCCCACCCTGTAGGCGTGCTCGTAATAATTTTACCAAATTTACTGTTTTTTAGGTTTTCTTGTATAATACTCTCATTTATTTTTTTTACTGACTGCCACTAAATAATTTAAATAATGAGATATTACAGATTTTATTAAGCACAATTTTAATTATTTAAGTAATTAAAATCGTTAAATAGGACAAATTTCTTTAAATCTAAATTAAAATGACTTAACTTAAATCTATCGTTTTTGTAGATGGCGATTTTTTTTCCATGACCAGAAATGAACCAGTTGGTGTTGTTGGGCAAATAATTCCATGGAACTATCCTATTTTGATGGTATCATGGAAATGGTCTCCTGCCATCGCTGCTGGGTGTACTGTTATACTTAAACCAGCAGATCAAACTCCATTGACGGCCTTAGCACTTGCTGCGCTAACAGTGGAAGCTGGATTTCCTAAAGGAGTAATTAACGTTTTGCCTGGATTAGGATCTATCGTTGGAAATGCCATCTGTAATCATCCTGACATTGACAAAGTCGCATTTACTGGATCGACACAGGTAATTATTATCTAAATAAACATATTTTTACAGCGCAAGCATATTTTGCTCATAATCTATGTTGAGGTACTCATAGAGTGGTCAACTATCATGTCATGAAAAAATATACCTATAATCGCTTTATGTTATGTTGTCTAAATAAATTGTATTCTAAATTTGTACATTTTGTGTAATAATCAAAAAATATTCAACCAACAATTACATGCTAAGAAATTGAAATAAAAATAAACCGTTACTATTTTGACAGGGTGTTTTAATTCTGCATTTCATAGGTTGGTCGACTGGTTATGGAAGCTGCAGCTAAAAGTAATTTGAAGCGAGTGAGTCTAGAACTAGGAGGCAAAAGTCCCTTGGTGGTCTGCAGTGATGTTGATGGTAAATATAACTTACGACAAAAAATTAAAAACCATTGTACAATTGCATTGCTGAAATGTAGATAGATAGGGTATAGGCTTGGGTTTTAAGTAGGTTCTGTGATACAGAGCATTAAACTGCATATTATTTGATCAAATATTGATGGCACTTGCTAGATTATGATGTAAATTGTTAGATGCAAAATTGAACTATCACTATGTGGTTTTCTAATGGTAAAGATATTGTCCGGGCCAATGTACTTCAGTTTAGTGTACTTTAAGTTGCATTAAAACCAATTCAAACAGTATACCACTTGTATTTAAAAAGTTAAAAAATTAGTCCACATGTTATACAGGGTGTCCCAGTTATCGTGAACAGCATGGGGATCTTGTGTTTAATTATGTACAGTTAGTTTATTTATGTGATGTTTTGTTTTGTTTTTTAATGGCCACTTTAATTCAACTTAATAAATACAATAATATTGTAATAACTTACTTATTTTTAAAGGTAAACCTAACAAACTATATATCAATGAAACGAGAAAAAAAAACTCTATTTAATGGTGTCACAGCCAACTACAACCCATATTAAAAATAAGAAAGTTGATGTTAAAATTAAAATAACAAAAACAAATGCAGATACATAAATGTTATTAACAAGTCAAATCTACACTAAAAAGTGCCCTAATTAAGTCGAAAAATATTTTGAGTATGATTTTAAATAAGCAAGTTATAAGCAAAAATCGAAAATGTAATTTTTTTGATTTTTATGAATAGCTCGAAAACTATTCATTTTTAAAAGTTTTATTTTTTAATAGAATAGTTGCTCATAAATCATGGATATTTTTGACTCATTTAACCAACTCTGTATCTCTTACCGTTTATGAGATCCCCATGCAGTTCACGACAAGATCACTCTTAAATTTATCATATCCAATTTTGTAATCGGTCATTACTTTTATTGAGAATAAAAAAGTGATTTGTTCTCAAATTAATTAGTTACAAAATAAATGTTAAATATTTTTAAAGACGACTACATTTCAGTTAGGAAAAATTTTGACTTGGAAGTGTTGAAGCATCACATTTTTTTTTAGTGGATGCAGCTGTTGAAATTGCACACAATGCAATTTTTGCTAACCACGGACAAAATTGTTGTGCAGGATCTCGCACATATGTTCAAGCTGCAATTTATGAAAATTTTGTGAAAAAAGCTGTTGAAAAAGCCAAGTCTCGAGTAGTAGGTGATCCATTCATGGAAGAAACTCAGCAAGGACCACAGGTATAGAACACTGTTGAATTTTACTACATTATTAAATATATTTGATAGTTGTATATGTACCTTAATAAAATGTAATTGATTATCTGCAGATTGATGAAAAGTCATTTGACAAAATATTACGTTTAATCAAGTCGGGGCAAGATGAAGGCGCATGTCTAGAAACTGGTGGGCAAAGATTTGGAAAAGAAGGGTATTTTATTCAACCCACGGTGTTTTCCAATGTAACCGATAACATGACAATCGCAAGGGAAGAGGTATGTACAAATCAGTGGCGAATGCAGAAAAATATTTCAGGGGCGGATATTGTTTTAATTTGCAAAAATAATACTGACTTATTTCAAACGGGGCATGTTAACGGTAAAATTAGAAAATGACCTAGGGGCCAAGACACAAAAAGTGAGTTGTAAGGAAAAGGTGCGGGGGGCCCAGGGGGGCGGTAACCTCCCGGTTAACAGTGCTATAGGATTTTTTTTTAAACTTGCAAGGTCAAACGTACCTAAAAATAGCATTTATCAGTAAAATATACAAACATATAATTTATTTTAAATGTATTTTATATGTTTGGAATGCAGTAATTATAATTTCAGTCGTTTTCAAATTTTCGGGGGGGATTTATCCCCCTAATCCCTTCCCCTGGTACAAATCTGCACTTTTAACCAACAATTGTTTTCTTGTAACTTTAATGTTTCTGTGGCTCCCAATATTTTATCATTCAGAATGTTATATTATAGATATTCGGCCCAGTACAATGTATATTTAAATTTGATACTCTGGATGAAGTTATTGAAAGAGCCAATAATACAAAGTATGGCCTTGCAGCTGGTATCGTCACCAACGATTTAAACAATTCTTTGGTATTTGCGCAAGCAGTCCAAGCTGGTTCTGTCTGGTAGTGACGTTTAACATACAATGTGGATCATAATTTTACATAATTTTATTTTTAGGATTAACTGTTTTGATGTAGTTGTGCCCCAGTCTCCATTTGGAGGTTTTAAGCAATCAGGAATTGGTCGCGAATTGTAAGTTAAAAAATTGATTTTAATAGTTTCAATAATTAATATGTTTTTAGGGGAGAAAATGCTCTAAAGGAATATTTGGAAGTGAAAACAATTTGTTTTAAAGTACCTGTTAAACATTAATCAACATTAAATGTCCACCTCATTTTGTTAACTGTACCGGAAAATTTTCAAAAAATGGAATGTTTTGCTTTATATTCATATATGTTGTGTATAGTTGTTGATATATTTTACTTTAGTTACTTAAAATAATAACAAACTATGTGCTATTTTGTTACAAATTTTCAATATATTCTGAGTATAATTTGAAAATATTTACTGTACTTTTTAATTTTTGTTGAATTTTAATAATTTTGCCAAGTGTACCTACATCATTAAAATCCCATGTGTGAATAATCTTTTTCTAGAATAAACAGTTCCTCGAACGTTTAGACCATTTCTAGTAGAGGAAGGTATTTTATTTATATAAATTTAGCTAGTTCCATAGTTAAAAGAAACTGAAAAGTAAATTATAATAATAGAAATGTACCTACATTGTATCTTTATTAGAGTTAGAAGTGATAATAATTGGATGAAACGAAACTTGTAACAAATGCAAATTAAAACAATTTAATGTCAAAAGTGATGTCTACTGTATCGATACATGGTGTAGCTGATTTTGAAGTACGTCGTAACTGAAATTTTGAATAAATTTGTGAGATGGCGCTACTGGTTCCGAAAAAGACATTACGAACCTTGCTTTTTGCAGCCGCCATAGTGAAAATGGCGACGGTGACTGTAATGTAATGAGTGTATTCTAATTTTTACGTGTAGTGAAGTTTAATTACTTATAAGAAAGAAACAAGTTAATTGTTGTTTATTTTAATGAAATGCAAAGATGCAGAATGTAGCACAAGGATCTACTACAGATAATCCAAAATTACAAAAAGTGAATGCTCATCACGACATAGGGAACTCGCCGTCGACTCCCCATTCAACCAACTCTAGCCCTGCAAAATCCGAAACAGAGACATATTCGGGACGTAGAGGATTTATGACCGATTCTTCGGAAAGTGAAGAGGATAGCGTTTCAGAGGTAAGTAACTATTATACGTCGATGTTCACCTGTTTCTTATCGACATTGCCTAAAGGCCTAATATATGTGAACTTTTGAGAGACATCTTGTGGCACTAGTGTATGTGCTCCTATCCATAAAACTCGCCCTTCTTCCTTGCTTTCTTTATAATAGTCAATGAATAAGTATTTTTAGAAAGATATAAGTGTAGATTATGAAATTCGCGTATGTAATTCAATACGTATATTGATCCTGTAAGTTTACAAACAGAACAAGTCGTCAATGGCAGAGTGGTCAGTTGCCCAATGACCAATATATGGAACACTACCAACGATTTTAGGTTTGTTAGTGTGTATTATAATGGATCTCATGTGTAAATAATATTTGATTACATCACAAACACTACATTTCCGTACTACATAGTCTTTAATACGCCACTCGAACTTTAAAAATCGTCTTTGTAGCTTAACACGTCAGTTGCATCCTCCTCAGTTATGTTCACGGATTTCCCATACAATTAATAAACCTATGTTAGTAACTTAATGACAATAGTGTGAACATTCGTGTTAAAATTGGTTCTCTCTAAAAACTAACGGTTATATTAAGGTATTTAGATATGGTCGTCATATTTACTTTCTGCAATTTTGTATCCATATAAATACCAAAATGAACGCGAGAAATATTCAAAATCAATTAGTTAATATCTAAGTCTACCATCCCAAATACTTAAAAATCGATTAGATTTTCTATTTGAACAAAGCTAGTGACAAAATCGTGATTTAATTATTTATGCAGTGAATCTTTTATGTACTGATAAATTAAATACTTTACGATTGTCAATAGTTGCAAATATAAAATGTTGTTAAAGAACTTAACACTTTAAACAAACAAAACTAGTTGGCATTGTGGTAAATAACTTTGGAAAAAATATTACATTAATACGCAGTTGCTCTATCAATATATTTATTTATTTAAAACTAATTTTTAATTTTTCCTGAACTGGTTGTAGTTTGTTCATGTAAAGTTAATCTTATTGACTCGAAAATGTAAGGGATTTTATAGTAACGCATTTAAATGTGTAGTTTGTTAAAATTGCTTTGAATGAATTTTTACCGAATTTTATTTACTTTAACGTTCTCGATATACATTTTTATTGAGTAAATATTCTCTGCATAAGAGTTTTTCATATTTACCTAATTATTTTGTGTCAATACAAGAAATCAACTTAAAATTGTAAAATTTACCTTATACTCAATCAGAAAGAGTATTGCACGTTTAGTACTTGTGTTTAATCTTTAATATGTAATCCAACCACAGTACCAGTTTATAATCAATTAAAAGCATGTTGTCATACCGAAAGAAGCTTCTTAAAATTTAAAGGGCGAATAATTTGAAATAATTAAACAACTACATGATAATATTGGTGAGAATAGTTTCCTGAGTAAAGTGTCGCCCCGTTAACAAAGTGTGATAAATTATTAAGTACTTTGACAAATTCGCTAAAATTCTTAATGGTTATGACGATTTTCTATTTTACAACGTAATCGCGAAAGTTTTTTTTATCGATCAGTACACGTTAATAATTTAAAACCCACGTCATTATTGTGTATTATGTGGTTTTCAATGGTTCCCACCAGCCAGCCAACCAACTAACGTCTTCACAGATTTTCTATCTTGTGCAATTCATTTCGACTATAATAAACGTTTTAAAGCCAAATCTAAACTGGTAATGTTTCGCGTGATTTCGGTTTGAATTAATCTGTGAAAAAAGGCAATGAAATACAAAATTGTTTCAAACAAAGTCATTCTTGCGCCAGTAACTGTTTTATAATATAAAAGTTTTTCCACGTTGGATTATTTTATTAACGATTGTTTGATATTTTCAACAATGTATTGTTCTCTCTCCTGCTTATTGTTTATTTGTTTGATCCCAAATTTGGATTTTGATGTAAGATCAATAGACTATTCGATAGCGTTAAATTTGTAATTGCAAAATAAGTAACTTATCATTGTCGTATTATAATTAATTTTACATGTGTTTGGTACTTTGACTGTAAGAACGTAAACAAATAGTCATATCGGAATTTGTAAATAATAACATCGTCTTTAGTTTCTTTAACGTTTTGTATAGCATTTCATTTGTATTTACCAATATTGTTAACAAAGGTTTTTATCGATGAATATATTTTTTATGTTGTTAAACTTTTTTTTTTTTTTTGAATACATAAGTAAAATTAGGACTAGATAAAGAATCAATGGTAATAGAATGTGTCTATTAATTTTTTAACACTGCAAGAAGCAGTTTTAAGTTCGTGCAAATTGAATGAAAAAATAACAAATTGCGTTTTAAAATCAGTCGGCCCCCATTGAACGTAGTTGAAAAGATAAGATATAAACAAAGAATGAAAGTAAACAAAGTTCGACCTACCGTTAATTCAACTAACTTCTTTATAAGTATAACGTAATAATTGTTTGTATTTAAAATCGAGTCAATTTAGAAGGAGCTTCTTTAAACTCCAGTTGTGTGAAGAAAATCTCCATCTAATTTATTTAAATGTTTAGTGCCAAATGTACCTACCAAATTTTTAAATTTATGATTAATTTTGGTCAGTTTTAAAAATCCATTGCGCAAATTTAGCAATATTCCAACAATGGCCGATTAATTGTCATCTTTCTCATCTAAGTATCTATTTTCATAATGAAACTTAAACATTTATTTTGACAACGGAAAGGTAAAATGCGCTGTGTTACACTAGGACGTTAATTAAATGTAGGAACGACGTACAATACTAAACAAACATTATTATACTCTTTTACATACATAACCCTAGGGCCAGTCTTAAGCTTACAATGAAAACTAGTCTATAATTGTACCTATAGATTTTATTAAAAGTGCGAAAAATGTCAATAACCTTGGCACTGTTTATCAATGAGCATAAGCTGCATTGATCATATGCATGTTGTCATTAATAAGACGTAGTACAAGGCCGAAATTGTTATACTTTAAAACTTTAAATGAACGAAATTCGATGAATGCATGTTGAGAACCAAGGAGCTACTGATAGTAGTTATAACCTAATGTAGAAAAGTGGAAAAATTAATGTTTATCTATACAGAATGCTGATATTAGCGAAAGGTCATTGAACAAGTCACTTGTCTGAAACGTGGACTTAAGAAACGAACTCCTTGGAACACGTGGGACATCCTTGCCATGTTAAAGGAAAAAAGTTCCAAACTCGTGTATCTTGAGACATTTCAAACCTGTAATTCATTAGTGCGGGGTTTCCTTAATGCAATTGTAAAGAACAACAAAATCTCTAGTAGTTCTAACGAGTGATTAAGGAACCCACTTTAATGATTAAGTTGGACAGAGTATGTTTATTTTAAATAGTTGGTTGTTGGTGCCGGTGCAAGCTGCTACCCCGAAGAACTTCGCGAATCTCGATTTTTAATTCTTTAGTTTCGATCGACTTAAATTGCAATTATATTTGTTGGGATTAAATTGTTAGTATGCTAGTGACGCGTCTTTAAAGACTGACAAGTAGTAGTTTATTATTTAGGCACCAATTGGGATGTACTACTTAACCTTTCGTCGTTTTGAGTGCCAGTTTCGTGTGGTATGATTCATTAAACATTTTCCATTTGGAGCAATGCAGGCAAGAGCCGCCTCCTATTGCTGTTTTACAATAACTGTATACCATCATCAAATATAACATTAATTGTACTGAAATGAAAGCATTGTGGTGCCTACGAAACCGGTGTATTATTATTATCATCATCCAAAATGTTTGCAAGATCCAGAGTAAATACGCGCGATATACCTTGTATTCACACGACCATATTTAGTTTCACACGTAATTGTAATATTCCGTAATACTAAATGTATATTTATGTATCAAAATTTTGCACAAGTGAATATTTGTATGTCACACATTATTTTGTTGCACTGAAATCTCATGCGCCTATACTCGCAATAACTTCAAAAAAACAAAACACAGGTTTCAAATTTTTACCCAATAAAAAACTCTCAAATATATTGATGTTGTACGCAGATCATTTGGTCTTGATTAGGAATATAGTTTTTGTGGGATGAACGAACTCCCAGGAACTGGGGAAACTATTGTACAACAGTTTTATGGACAGCTTCCTCTGTAAGGAGCGGCGTTACCATAATTTCTTAGGCAGGTCCTTGATGCCGTTTATAACTTGAAGGAAAGAAAAATAAGTTGAATTGCGAGATTTTTTCGCAAATATTCCGTTTTTAAGTAAAATTTAGTTTCAGCCGCATTTGCGGAATAGTGTGGAAATAAATTAAACGAAGTTATTTATTTGGTTAATAATTTGGAGTTCTACAAAATATGGTCAGTCTATTTTCTATACCAGTAGTTCATTAATTATTTTTTTTAAATGGCATCTGTGATTAATTTACAATCTATGAACAATAAGTAAATTGTTTTGGCTTTAATTTAACGTGAAGGCTAAGCTTACCCAGTGGCAACTACCCGTTTAAATTTACTTAAACCTCGGTGTTTCAAGAAAAGTAAAGTTAAACACAGAAGATATTGTTCAGATATAGTGGAAATTTTTAGTGAAAAACATAAGCACATAGGTACATATTATTGAAATATTAGTAATTAATCACATTAAAATTGGAATTATATCAAATAAAGCAAGAACACTAAAAATTGTTGTTTTACTGACTTTTCCTCAAAACAACCGTGTAAAATACTCTTCCGTTTTTTTTTTTAAAACCTAATCCAAAGCTCTTTTTTTGGAGAGGGACAATTTTCTCGGATCTTTCCTTATAAGCTCCATAGGACTCGGATGTCGATATTGTGTTGGCCAAATCATATTATTGAGGACACCTTCTGCTTCTTTTTATTTTAAATAGCCTCTACACAATCTCGATTTGTATTTAAGGTCATTATCCTGTTGCATGGCGAGCCCATCACCTATTGGTTGTAGCCCAGATGGTACAGAGTTGACTTCAAAAGTTCTTTTATGTTGATCTTTTTTTAGAATTCCTATAATGCGTACTAATTTTCTAAATTCATAGCCAGAAAAACAGCCCCAGAATATGAGGGAACCACCCTAGTGCTTTACTGTTGACGTTGACACCACACAGTCAGGCAAATTCTCCTTGATCCAAATATTTCGAATTTGGAGTCATCAGACCAAATCAATTTATAAGCTATGTTGTTGTCCAATCTCGGTGATTTAACGCCAGCTGTGACATTTTCTTCTCATTTTGTGGAAAAAGAAGTGTTTTTTTCACAGCCTAAAAAATTAGTTTTCCTTGTCGGTCTTTTTACTAAAGATACAGGTTCTGAAAGATGTTGCTTGAGTTGTGCCCGGATTTCCGGTGCTGTAAGGAACTACCTGACTGTGGTGCCAATGGTGAATCACAAGGGTAGTTTCCTAATAATTTTGGGCTGTTTTCCTGGCCATGAAGTTGGAATATTGATACGCATTAAATATATACCAAAAAAATATGAATTTAAAAGAACTTTATAAGTCAATGCTGTTTGCTGTATCATCTGGGCTACGACTAATAGGTGATGGATGGGCTCACCATGCTACAGGATAATGACCTTAAATACAAATCGAGATTGTGTAGAGTCTATTTAAAATAAAAAGAGGCAGAAGGTGTCTTCAATAACATGATTTGGCCAACACAATATCGACATCCGAGTCCTATAGAGCTTATAAACGACCTTAAACACAAATCAAGATTGTGCAGAGACTATTTAAAATAAAAATAGGCAGAAGGTCTCTTGAACAACATGATTTGGCCAACAAAATATCCTAACCGAGTTCCATGGAGCTTGTAAGAGAAGAGCTCGATGGAAAGGTCCGAGCAAATTATCCTTCGCCAAAAAAAGAGCTTTTGATAACGTTTTTAGAAAAACGGAAGAGTATTTTACCAGCAACAATAAAAATATTTTTTGCCTGCATGCCAAGATTAGTAAAAAATGTCAATAAATGCATATACGGCTGTTTTGAGGGAAATTACTATTTTTAGTATTCTTGCTTTATTTAATATAATTCCAATTTTAATGTGGTTGATTTCTGTTATTTCAATAATATATGTGTATTTATTTATTAAATGAAAATGTCTTTTATAAGTCTGTTCCAACAGGGCTATTACAATCCAATAAACTATCAGGATTCTGCGCACACTCCTGATAGTGCGCACTGTCAGCAAGCGTATTGGAACAAACCTTAAATGTGAACAATATTTTCTGTGTTTAACTTTACTTTTCTAGAAACATGGAGGTGGTAAACTTTTGACTGGCAGTGTACAAATCATAGTAGCTAGATGCTAATTATATTAATTATTGTCGTAACTTTAAAAAAATGTATAGTCAAAAATATATAAAATTTGGGAATGTGCTATGGTCGACTATTTTTAAATAAAACTACAACATTTTAAAATATAGGGCGTTGTATTTAAAATAACAAACTTCGCAGTTTCATAACCTTTGCTGAACACCCTGTAGAATCGAAACATTTGTATTAGATTTTTGTTTTAAAGAAACGTGATGATTATTTAGGAAAGTAAAATGTGCTAGAAAATAAAATTACAAAATATACTTGCATTTGCTTGTTATTACGCTAAAGACATGTCTGTAATCTGCTGGCCAATAAAGTATGATCTGGTAATTTTTTCCAGAAATTCTGTCAAAGTAATTACCTACAAAGTGTTGCGAACACTAATACATTTTGGGTAAGTTTTTATTTGATTTTACTAATGTACGTAATGCTTTCGTTTTTATTAATTAATTTTTTTGAAATAACGACAATTTCAATCTGTCACATCTCCCCCATCCTTAGAAAATTGAAAAGTTTGTGGTTTGTTTGTTATTTGCTAATCAATTGATTATAACAATACAGCAAGCACTTTTTTTACGGCCGAGTGCTGTTGTTCATTTTGTTTTATATGGTTTGGTTTTTGAGCTGGTAACACTAACAACTAATCTCCGCTGTGACGATTTAATATTTTGTTTATATTGCTTCATTTTCATTCATTTATTCACAGCGCTACAGGTTCTTCGAAACAGTTTTATATGCGTTATGTTATAAAGTCGAAGATAATAAATTCTTTGCTAAATAAACTTCCGTGGCTACTATTCACGTTATCCAGTTACCTTACCCTTTTAATGTTGGGCCAGATTTAATAATTATAGCGGTGTTTGTAAAGCCCTGTTTAACTGATCTCTATACCTATATCAGCAATGCACGCTTCCGATGGTGTCTTATTGTTATAAAAAAACGAATACTTTTGGTTATCCATATAGTCGTTTAGTTTAAAATCTTTTGTTGTACAGAGGATCCCACAAAACCTGTTTTCAAGAGTTATTCACCCCATTTTATTGTAGGTTTATCAAAGACGTTTACAGAAAGGGGTATATTTTTTAATAGATTTTAAAATTAGTGTACTTGACTACTAAATTTTTGAATTACTAATGGCCAAATGTTTCAGGTATTTTGGATTAGTTTTTAAATAAATTACTTGTAACATGTGTTCCCAAAAACTTACCTCGTTGTATACAGGGTGGCCCACATTTTTGTAGCAGGACTTTAACAGTCGATACAAAAACTTTGAAAGCGAATATTCCATATCAACATGCGTCCAAAAACGCTTCATTTTAAAGATACAGGGTGTTGAAATTTTCGAAAAAATATCGATTATTTTTGATATGGAATATTCGCTTTAAAATGAGTTTTTGTATCGACTATTAAAGTCCTGCTACAAAAAAGTGGACCACCCTGTAAGTTTCGATTGGTATAAATTTTACGTATTTTACGTGCGAAGATTTTTCTTGGAAAACGAATAAATCGTCATTTAATTAGTGTTTCAAGTTCGTTGAGATTTTGATGAAATTGCAGGAACCGTATTCCTGGCTTTTTCGAAACATTAATTTGAAAACAGTATTTTTTACGATCATAAGCAGAAAACATCTTAGCTTGAAGCTATGTAACATTAGTTATGAGATTTGCAAAACGTGTCGCAAGGACAATCGTGTTTTACAGTGTTCATAAATGATATGTACATTTGTATATACAGTTTAGGATGGTGTTTGTGAGCTGCAGCTCAAGTAGTAACGTGATGTTGTTGATGGGAAGTATTTAGAACGGACCCCTATTTTGCTATAATAATGGTTACACTTCGTTATAGTTGAAAAATTGGGTCGATGACCTTCCATGGTAGTAACATTCCGTAATGCTACAAGACTTCCAAGTTGGTGACGAAGTATTCGGTTTTAATGTATTTTATCACTTCCTTTTACTTTAACTTGCAGTTGTTAAAAACCTATAATGCCATTGTATTTATACAAATCTATTGACGAAATTTATCGACTTTAAGACTCCATGCATCCAATTAAACGAAACGTTTTTAGTCCCAATTCTTGTTGCGTTTTATTATATTTTATTGTTTTTAATGTAAATTAAAAATGAAGCAAAACAGCACAATGTGTATGAAGAACTGATTTTTTTATCCAAGGACGCGTCATTTGAATGAAATCCATGTTCTTGGCAGGTTTGTTCATTACTTAAGGTTGCTCGATAATGTTATACAGGGTCTTTCTTAAATATTGCGAAAAAATTCGGGAAGTGATTCCTTATCGATAATTAAGGGGGGGGGGGTCTTTCATATACATTTTTTTTTCTCAGACACCTCCTTTCGGAGTTACACCCCGTTAAAGGGAAACGGTAAAATTAGGTTTTTATTTCATTTCTCAAATTTGGATAAAGGTAGAAGAATAATAGTTGGTAGATGTTTTACACTTATTAAAAGGTTTCCCATAGTAATATTTTCAATCATCTCCCACATTCACGGGGTCTGAAAACGGCGACCCCTGTTGATTTTTTTATCAGAACTTTTTGATGGGTTGAAATTTTGCAATTTAAAACATGTTTTTTGAAAGGATAATTTATTTGGAAACTTTTTTTATTCTTTAGTTTTTCTCGTAAAACCTACAGTTTTTGAGTAAAAAATGAAATAAGTAAACATGCACCATTAAATATTCCAATATAAAACGATTAATTTTGGTAGTTAGCATGGTTTGTTCACAGGGGGCTGAAAAGTGCGACCCCTGTTGGTTTTTTTATCAGAACTTTTTGGTGGGTTAAAATTTTGCAATTAAAATTGACGGGCCTTGGCACGTTTTCACCGCGTAAACGTCAAAATGAATTACACCCGTCACTTCGACCCAATATGAACATAAACAAACCATGGGAACCACCAAAATGAGTCGTTTTATATTGGAATATTTAATTGAACATGCTTATTTATTTTATTTTTTACTCAAAAACTGTAGGTTTTACGAAAAAAAGGAATAAAGAAAGTTTCTAAATAAATCAAGCTTTAAAAAAAAAATTTAATTGCAAAATTTTAACCCAATAAAAAGTTCTGATAAAAAAACCAACAGGGGTCGTACTTTTCAGACCTCTGTGAAGGTGGGAGATGATTGAAAATATTACTATGGGAAACCTTTTAATAAGTATAAAACATCTGTCAAACATCATTCTCCTACATTTATCCAAATTTGAGAAATAAAATAAAAACCTAATTATAACCGCTCCCCTTTAGGGGGGTGTAACTCCGAAAGGAGACGTCTAAGGAAAAAAAAAATATATGAAAGACCCTCCTTAATTTTTGATAAGGAATCACCTCCCGATTTTTTCGCAATATTAGAGAAACACCCTGTGTATTTATTGTAGTGTAAATTTTCTTAAAATGGTGAATAAACATTAAAAATCCACCCTTAGTCCTCACTTTAGATTCAACGCGCGAGGCAGGTACCTCTCTCTTATTGCCCCAGTTACGGCCCTGTCATCTTGTAGTTGTGATTGGCTCCTAGTAAAAATTAAGTACTAAGTGAAGTTGAAAGTATTTTTTAATGATATCCATCTTTAAGGTGCGGTTAAAATAAATGAAATCTTAAGAATTTAATTAACACGCGTTTTTTCGTGAAATTTTTGGTTTTTGTTATCTGTTAGCTCAAGAAAGGGCACTATACTCTTGTGAATATTTCTAAAATCACTAAAATCTAGTGTCCTATGAACTTTTTTAGAACTTTTTTTCATCCTAAAATTAGTTTTAGACAGGGTGGGCCTGATTAAATCACGATTTAAATCAGCTGATTTTTTAAAATTAAAATCATGATTTAAATCAAACTTTATTTTTTTTTCACGATTTTATCTGGAATAAAAGTTTCTGAGAAATGTTTAGTAAAAAAACTTCAATTTTTGTTGATACTTTTTGCATTAGGCTGTATAATAGATATAAAGGCAGCGTGATTAATGAATAAATTAGTTTTAAAAAGGGAAAATAGTCAAGTTTCTTTAAAAAAAAAACAAAAATTCGTGATTTTTTTGATTTTTTAAAATTTAAATCAATGATTTTTGATTTTTTAAATAAAAATCAAATTTTGCCCAACCCTGGTTTTAGAACATGTACTAACTTTTATCAAGGATAAAATTTTTTGAGAAATTAATAACAAACTTCCATTTGTTGCAGACTTTTTGAATGACACTGTACAGTACTTATTAGGTCAAAGATATATATGATAATTTAAATTTTTATAGCTGATCAATTGTTCTTGCTTGACAAAAATTTGACAATTATTAACTTTGACAAATTCATTTACAACAGCAAAGTTATCTTTATGAAAGTGGCTGTTTGTTTCAATTCAAATAAAGAACCATGGAGTTTTTCAAAGATTGCAAGTTGCATGTGTATATGTAATAAAAGAAGCAACAGTTTTTCCTAAAATTAAAATTAAAAGAAACTTTTTGTGCAGGGTATTGCGTAATTTAATTTTAATTCTTTTAGAATTAAATGGGGTAACTGTCAGCACATGAAACAATCTTATTGTATGTACAATGTAGAAATTGTATATTTGTATTTGGCTATTGCAACTAAGTTAAAAAAAAATTACAATTCTATTTTTTTATATCAGAAAAACAAGTAAGAAATTTAAATACTGCACTTATGGAATTGCTTTAAGTTATACCTGCATTTAAATGATTTTATTTTCCCTTTAAAATTTTTGCAACTGTAATTTTCTGAAGAGATACACAGTTGTCAAAGGCATTTTTTTTATATAGGTTATTAAGACAGCTCCCGACTCAATTAAAGCAGTTCCATCTTCAGTATCCAATGTAATGTAATAAATTAAGTTAGAAAAAAACAATAGAAGTACAAAATAATTAATAAATAACTGTTTTTATGTAAGAATTGCTGTTCTGTAGAAGAAGTAAAAAAGATTATTGAGAGTTAAAATGGTTCATTTTTGTTACTCAAAATACTTAAATGAAAATTCTTGGGGGGCAATTTTTTATTATTTGTTTATTTTACCCATTGAGTAATGAAATTTCGTTGTAATTTTGGCAAACTGTTTTTTTTTTGGGTTGCAAATATAAATATTAATTAAGAGTAATTTGCTCAATTAATTTTATCAAAAAATTTTAAAATTTATTTATTTAAATAATATTTTACACCATTTTAAATTAATTAAATGTTTATGTATAAATATTATGTGAGCAGGTAGTGTTCGTTTAATTGCCAATAATAGTCTGAGAGTTAATTTTTATTCAGTTTGTGCAATAATTCTGAATTAATCAAGATCAATTGTTTTTAAGGTGGAGTCCTTTGTAATTGATCAGGAGTTTGAAGAGGACCCACAAGTTGAAGCCGCTAAATTCCTATTAAGTCCAGAAGAAGAACGGTCGGTAGATCCTGAAACTCAAGCTCGTCTTGAGGCCTTACTACAAGCAGCAGGTAATTAATTATTTCAAACATTTCTGTAATAATCGCTGTACATTTATTTGTAAATATAAACAATTTCCTTATTGTTTTTGTAATTAATAAATATATTTAAAGAATTCCTTGTATTGTGTATATTTTGTGTATGAGTGTAGTTATTTATTTCAAGAAAGAAGTAAGCCCAGCAACTGGATCGAATTATTTTGTTTGTTAAATGCTATACATTGTCTGTTATAATCAGTGGTTGAAGATTTCAAATCACAGTGAATACATAACATCGTATCATATATCATACAATATCATTGAGTTTCCAAAAATTGTATAATTATCAAGTAAAAATCAACAAAAATTGTACTAGAATAGTTATTCTGTTATTAATTCTCATGTACTAACTTTTTCCTTTTAGGCATTGGTCAGTTAGCAACTAAGGATGGAAAACAACTAGCGGATCCAGAAGTGTTGAGACGCTTAACCTCTAGTGTGTCCTGTGCTTTGGATGAAGCAGCAGCTGCCTTAACTCGTATGCGCACAGATAATCCACGGAATCAACCTGAAAAGACTTCTTTAGTAGAAGCCTGTACAGATGGTGATGTGGGTACAGTTCGAAAGTTGCTAACTGAAGGACGATCTGTACACGAAACATCGGAAGAAGGTGAAAGTTTGCTGTCCCTAGCTTGTAGCGCAGGATATTTTGAATTAGCCCAGGTATGTTAATCAGCTAAGTCAACACCTTAATGTAATATTGTATTAATACAGGGCTGTCCAACTGGTGGTCCACGAAAGATATTTTGTGGCCTCTGATCATCTTATAAAAAATTATTCAACTTAACCCTTCACTCGATTTGTACGTAATATTGCGTTTAGCCTGCTAAAACTTAAGATGAAAAAAAAAATGGCCTGCATTGGTATAGAACGGGGTTCTTAACCGGGGGTCCAGGGGTCCGTAGAAGATTTCAGGGGGTCCGCGAGCTTTGATGGGAAAAATTAATTTATTAACTTAATTTTTATTAACTTCTATCTGAAATCTAGATTTCCTTTGCTTATGAATGTATGCATTAAATTACAATAGTATTAGGTGTATCTGTGGTCCTGAATAGAAATAATAAATATTTTCGTATCGCAATACAGTTGTTAAACATTTTGAAAAAATCTTCATTCTGAGAAGGAGGTTCACGGCTTTTATCTGACTGACAAAGGGGTCCATAGAACAAAAAAGGTTAAGAACCCCTGGCTATAGAAGTTGGACAACCCTGAAGTATATCAATATGCAGTTTTGATTTTTATATAATGTTTTTGCTGTTATTTTTAAGAGTTACTTATATTTGGAGAAAGTGGCTTTTTTTTTACATAGTTCTTGGCAATATAAATTGTAATTTTAATGAAAGATTTGCAAAATATGCAGTTTTAGCTTTAGTTACATGATTGGTACATATTTACATATTTTTCATGTATGCATATTAACGGTATATTTAACTTAATATTTTACTAATTATTAGAAAGTTGTTTTCAAATCAGTATCATAATTATTGTTGAATTTTAAATTGTTACAGCTATACTGTACGCTGATTAGTTTTTTTTTTAATTTGCTGTTTATATTGTAGGTATTTTTTTTTTAAGTCAACATGTTTCTTTTGTTTTGAAGGTTTTATTAGCAATGCAGGCCAATGTAGAGGATAGAGGCATTAAGGGAGAGTGCACCCCTTTAATGGAAGCCGCTTCGGCTGGTCACCTAGATATTGTTCGTTTGCTGATAGCACATGAAGCAGATGTCAATGCACAGTCATCAACAGGTACGTTTCATCTATTTTCCCTTTATTTTTCTTTATAAAGTAACAGGTTAAGCTCGGGTGTGAGATGCAAAATTTGGGTCCCAGGGCCAATTTTTTGTTTTTGTTTGTAATTTTAGTGTTATGCTCTAATAAAAGTTATGGTAGTTGCAATTTTGAAAAATAATGTTCCATTTTTGAGATTCCGTTTGAGACACCATACTTATGTCTCGCCGCCTAGTGTCCACTTGGACGGGGTGACACTGTTTTGTTTATTATGTGAAAATTGAAAAAGGAATCGTGGCTCAATGAAAATGTTCGCGTACAATATGGCATTGTACTGTTTGTGAAAAGTATTACTGTGTAAGCTAATTTTTTACTGTAAACAAAGGGGAAAAAAATTCATAACTGATTTTGCACAGAAGCTTTTCTTTTTTAAATGAATAATCAATTTCTTATGGTTGTTTGGTTCACTTATTTTGTTTATTATACAAATTTCTATCACTTTATTTTGTACCTGGTTGTATCATTTATTTCTGAATATATAATTTTCCATTCAGTGCCTTATAAAAACCAAATTATACGAAAAATTTTGCCCAAAAGCATAAAATGGTCCACCGGATGGCTATGTATCATATTCCATGTATTTAGCATTATAGCGTGATACCTAACGATAGGCAAGCCGTCCAAGTCAACTCAAGTAGTGAGGCACACCATTTCGTCTCTTAAGTGAGACACTACATTGATGTCACGCCGGGCTTAACATGTTAAAAAAAATAACTGCTTGCATAATATTTTATTTAATTGACATTTGCAAATAACATTTAATTTAGGTAATACACCTTTGATGTATGGTTGTGCGGGTGGCCACACTGAAGTTGTAAAATTTTTGCTGGAGCATGGTGCAAATGTCGAAGATCATAACGAGAATGGACATACACCATTAATGGAGGCTGCCAGTGCTGGCCACGTGGAACTTGCAAAGATCCTCTTACTGCATGGAGCTGGAATTAACACCCATTCAAACGAATTTAAAGAATCAGCTCTCACTTTAGCATGTTACAAAGGTCATTTGGATATGGTACGATTCCTTCTGGAAGCCGGTGCCGATCAGGAACACAAAACCGATGAAATGCACACGGCGCTAATGGAAGCCTCCATGGATGGGCATGTAGAAGTTGCTAGGTTATTGTTAGATTCTGGAGCTCAAGTCAACATGCCTACAGATAGTTTTGAATCACCTCTTACCCTAGCAGCTTGTGGTGGCCACGTTGATTTAGCAATGTTACTAATTGAAAGAGGAGCTAACATTGAAGAAGTTAATGATGAAGGCTATACACCACTCATGGAGGCAGCCAGAGAAGGGCATGAAGAAATGGTTGCACTGCTTCTTAGTCAAGGTATTTTTTAAACAACAGAACACATGTATTCTTACACAATATTAAAATATTTATCATCATATGGTGGCTATACCCCCGGTGAGGCTGAGCCACTTTTAAGCTTTCTAGATCCTTTATTTTGGGAGGATCAGTCCCAGTCTATTAGCATATGCTAAGAACAACTTTTCTCCATTCTGCCCTATGTTTTGCTTTTTCTTTCCAATTTCTAACCCCCGTCCTGCTTAGGTCGTCCATCACTTCCTGCATCCATTTTGACCTAGGTCTGCCACGTCTCCTCTTTCCTCCGGAATCCCATTATAACGCTGACTTGATTTGGGTGCTCTCGTCTGCTCTAAAGACATGTTCCAACCATCTCGCCCTGTGCTGTCTTATTTTTGTTATTATGTCTCCTTACTTCAGTTCTTGCTTAATTTCTGCATTTGTTCTAATTCTGCACTCCGTATCCGTTACTCTGGTCCTAGTATTGCCCTCATGATTTTCCTTTCGAATATCCTCAAATCTTTCTCTTCCTTTTTTGTCATGGTCATTATTTCAGCACTGTATAGTAGTATAGGTCGAATTGTTGCATTGTAGATGTTTATTTTAGCTCTCTTTGTGACCATTTTACTTTTCAATAGTTTTTTATTAGCATAGAAAGCTTTATTTACTTTCAATCCCATTTTTTCTCCTTGATTTATTATTTCTTTCGTCATGCTTTCCATTAATTTCCTTGTTTTACTTATAATCACTATGTCATCCGCATATGCAATTTGTCCATCACATGTTCGAATGTTACCTTTATTCACTTTTCTTAGTACGTACTCCAGTGCCAGGTTGAATAGGGTGGTTGATAGGGAGTCTCCTTGTTTTAGTCCTTTGTTAACTACCATCTCTTCTGCAGCTCCTTTATGGGTTCTGATATAAACAGCAGTCCTTTTCATTATCATTACAATTAATTTCCTTAGTTTCTCTGATACCCCTAATTCTTTCAGTGCCGTCATGAGTTGTTTTCTTTTTATAGAGTCAAATGCCTGTTCGAAGTCTATGAAGAGTATTTCTAGATCTATTTTATGCTCATATGTTTTTTCCATTATTTGCTTTACAGTATTTTTTTTCTCATACTGTAAAATATTTATAGCCTTCACAAATAAAATAGTCAAATCTTTCTTTATTTATAGTTAATGGTCAAAAATTGATAAGTTGACAGAATTATTTATTTTACTCAATAATAACTCATTTTATTGTTTTGACAGTACTGTTTTTGTTTTTTTCTGTTTAAATGTCATTGTTAAACTATTTATGGCAAACTTATCAAGTCAGTTACAGTTTTAAAAGCTGCTATTTAAGTTTAATTTAAAATGTTTTTATAGAAAGTAGATTTTTTAATGAAAGTATTAACAGTGTTTTTAATAATTTTTAGGTGCCAATATTAATGCGCAAACCGATGAAACACAAGAAACGGCATTAACGTTAGCATGTTGTGGCGGTTTTAGTGAGGTAGCAGATTTTCTTATTAAGGCAGGTGCTGATATAGAATTAGGGGCCTCTACTCCGTTAATGGAAGCGGCACAGGAGGGACACCTTGAGCTTGTAAAATACCTTTTAGAAAATAATGCCAACGTTCGAGCTCAAACACAAACTGGAGATACGGCGCTTACGTATGCTTGTGAAAATGGGCACACAGACGTTGCTGATTTACTTCTTCAGTATGGTGCAGATCTGGTAAGTGAAGTTTGACGATACGCTTTTATTTTGTTTATTTATTTAATTTACCACGTAGGAACATGAATCGGAAGGTGGAAGAACGCCCCTTATGAAGGCATGTAGAGCAGGCCATCTTTGTACTGTGCAGTTTCTTATTACAAAAGGAGCAGATGTTAATAGACAAACTACGAACAATGACCATACACCTCTGTCTTTGGCTTGTGCTGGAGGTCATCTTCCGGTAGTTGAGCTGCTTCTTTCTCATCGTGCCGATCCTAATCACAAACTTAAGGTATGTAGTATGAATTGTTTTCATTCAAGTCCAAAACGAGTAGCAGATTTAAAGAAATTAAATATGACTTAAATATTTTTAACTACGTGGCATAAGTATTTGAAGTTTTAGTTGTAACATTAATGTAATTCGTTTTTTACTTTTTTCATTAAAGGATAATTCCACCATGCTAATAGAGGCAGCAAAAGGAGGTCATACGACAGTTGTTCAGCTATTACTAGACTATCCTCATTCCATGATGCTTAGCCAACAAGGGGCGACAACTCCAATGCTTCCAGCTCCGATGAGTACTCACGATTCACCTCTTCCAGCGACGGCTTTACCACCTAATATGCCCCAACCCATCAACTTTTTCCAACCTCCACCTGCCATCACCTCGCCGGAATTTTCATCTGCAGTTTTACAAGAGGTTCCTGAAGCAGTCCGAATAATGCCACCGGAAGAAACGCAGAACCATAGTAAGGAAGCAACGAGTAAACAGCTTACAATACCGTCACCTGATTGCTTAACAGATTCTCCGCATAATAAAAGTAGTCGAAAATCGTCGTCCCTGATATCAAAAAGTCGACCTTCAGGACCTACCCTCGATGGAATTTTCAGCTCAAAAGATGTTCCACAAGCCGCAGTACGACCTCAGCCGCTTCCTCTTAGTGATCTGGAAGAAGCTGAGTTTCTTAATGAAGATCCAAACGGTGGCAGCATAATCGATTTTATAAAAAATCGTAAGAAACAGAAGTCCAGTAACAGCCCGACTTTGCTTGATGAAGGAAGTTCGCAAAAACAACAAATTTTAGAAGAATTACACGTAAGTACTTATTCCCTAATATTTATGACATTCTGTATAAATAGGCCTACCATACGTCCCGGTTTAGAGGTTATGTCCCGGTGTCCCAGTCGGTTTCGCGTTTGTCCCGGTTTCTGAAAAAAAATGTTCCGTGCCGATTTTTTTGTGAAATCTGTTCGCGCGGGTAACAAAAAGCGAGAGAAGCTAAGAAAAACGTGTTTCAGTGATTTTGTGGTGAAATGTCTTTGCGCAGGTTTGCCAATTACCCGCTTTTGGGGCGGACATACGCGTTTTCGTGGGAAAATATTAATGTAAATGCTGTACGCATGCCATTGAAGATATTCTTAGTAATGTACGCTTTTAGTTTATAAACTTTTGAGCTATTTGAACAAACAATAATAAAATAAATTTAAAGCATGAGCTTTCGTTTTTACATGTTTTTAAAATTTTTGACTAAAAAGTGTCGCTTTTTTAAATTCATATTAATACTAGCGTAGTGACCCGGCTTCGCTCGGTGATTTTTTTTATCAATCACAGACTACTCGCGCTTCGCGCTCGCGCCCGTTGGACGTTTTTGACCTTTTGAGAATTTTGGATCTTTTGGGAATTTTTGTATCTATTGAGAATTTTGAAACTTTTTGATTTTTGGATCTTTTGGGAATTTTGGTTCTTTTGGGAATTTTTGGAACTTTTGGGAATTTTTGGAACTTTTGGGAATTCTCATATAGCCTATGTTCTTTCCATGGTCCTATAGATTGTCTGTGCCAAATTTGGTCAGGATCGGATGAGTGGTATAGGAATGCATAAAGGACATACATACATACATTCATTTTTATATATATAGATATGTTCATATTTCCTGTACCTAAATAGAAATCATTAGTGAAAGGTTTTACCTTTATCGTGAATAATTTTGTAGGTGGGGGAAATCTCATAAAAAATATCAGAAAAGATTCTGCCATAAATCGGTAATTTTGGATGATGGTAAAGTACAGGGTGGCCTATTTTCGATGCCCATACAGCGTTTTCGGTTATCATCAGAGATAGAAAAAAACGAAGTACCTAGACTCGATTTCTTTTTTCGAGAGAAATTCATTGCCGTAAACAGATTTTTAATATCTTTTTTAATTTTCGAAATATAGCCAAAAACTGATTTTTGGCACTTTTCAAAAATATCTCGTTTATTTGAAAAGGTAGAGAAAAACTTTATAGACATTTTTGGCACGGTTTTTTGTCCTTAATAAAATAGCGATGTTCAGTATTTTTTTACTCATGCAAATATTGATATATTACACCTAACTTTCTTATTTTAAATAGCAACCATAAGCAAATTTTATATTTTTGAAACGAGCAAAAAATAAGTCAAAGTCAACTATGATTTCTATTTTAAATAAGAAAGTTAGGTGTGATATATCAATATTCGTATGAGTAAAAAACAATTGAATATCACTATCTTATTAAGGACAAAAAACCATGCCAAAATGTCTTTAAAGTTTTTTTTAATCTTTTCGTTTAAGCGAGATATTTAACATTTTTGATATCATTTTTAATACTCGAAATATAGCTAACACCATTCTTGGCCCTTTTCAAAAAGTTAGGTGTAATATATCAATATTCGTATGAGTAAAAAAAATTTGAACATTGCTATCTTATTAAGGACAAAAAACCATGCAAAAAATGTCTTTAAAATTTTCCTCTATCTTTTCGTTTAAACGAGATATTTAACATTTTTGAAAAGTGCCAAAAATCAGTTTTTGGCTATATTTCGAAAATTAAAAAAGATATTAAAAATCTGTTAACGGCAATGAATTTCTCTCGAAAAAATAAGTTGAGACTACGTACTTAGTTTTTTTCTATCTCTGATAATAACCTTGTATGGTCATCGAAAATAGGCCACCCTGTACTCTAACTTTGCATTAAAACACGAGTGAACTTTTTAAATTCAAAAAAATTTATATTGCTGTTAGGTAACAATCGACCAATTATGTGAAATTTTATTTTAGCAAGTGGAACGAGAGTTGCATGGGAAACAAGCCCATAACCATCTTTTATTATCTCAGTTTGCAATTCCTCAGGACCAGTGTGCCCCTACTGCCGCAAGTTCAACACTGCCGCATATGTTAAACATAGATATAGCCATGCAACAACAACAAGGTAAGTTCAGATCTACCCGCACTGAGTGAAAACTTTCCACCCACTCACTGTGAATAAATAATTACATTAATGTTATGTAAATTTAAGAAAATTGATTGTTACATCTTCACAAGTATCAAAACTTAACGAAAATAATTTAATTGAATTTCTCTTACATATTTAGTGGATGAACAAAACCTAATAATACGTCTGTGCATATTTCATATTCATAATCATGAACGAGTATGTACAGGATGTCCCACAAGGTATGCCTTCGCTAATTTTTGCATAAATGGAATGTTTAGGACCTAAATAAAACGTTTTTACCGATAATAATTTTTTTCATGTGTCCCTTCATATACAGAGTGTTCCAAATATAGTGAACAGCATGGGGATCTCTTAAATAGTAAGAGATACAGAGTTGGTTAAATGGGTCAAAATGATCTATGATTCAAGAGCAACTGTTCTATGTTCTATGAAAAAAAAACTTGAAATAATCAATAGTTTTTGCGCTATTGATGAAAAACAAAACACATCAGGTTTTTAATTTCTGCTTATAACTTGCTGAATTGAAATCACACTCAAAATATTATTCGACATTATCTGGGCACTTTTATGCGTAGATCTGAAATTTGTCAACAAATTTTATCTATCTTCATTTGTTTTTGTTATTTTAACATCAGCCGTATTTAAAATAAGAAAGTTAATGTTAAAAAAACAAAAACAAATGAAGGTAGGTAAAATTTGTTGACAGATTTTAGATCTATGCAAAAAAGTGTCCAAATAAGCAGAAATTAAAAACCTGATGTGTTTTGTTTTACATCAATAGCGCAAAAACTATTGATTTTTTTCAAGTTTTTTTTTTCATAGAACAGTTGCTCTTGAATCATAGATCATTTTGACCCATTTAACCAACTCTGTATATCTTACTATTTGAGAGATCCCCATGCTGTTCACTATATTTGGAACACTCTGTATATGAAGGGACACATGAAAAAAATTATTATCGGTAAAAACGTTTTATTTAGGTCTTAAACATTCGATTTATGCAAAAATTAGCGAAGGCATATCTTGTGGGACACCCTGTACTTCTTTTATTTGGATCCTTGTTTACAGTTTTTAAACAAGTGTTGTTTTTAAAAGTGCTGAAGTACCTTTAATTGCCATTTTTTAAATCTTGTAATTTTTGCATGATGGCATACTTTTGAGTTTTCATTTGGGTATAGTTCTAATAGCGCGTATGTATCAGGGCTGGGGACAGGCATGTCGAGCTCAGTGTTTCCAGGAAGCAATCTGCAAGTTCACAATACTTTCTACGCAGGAGCGACCTGTTTGCAGTCACAAGCAATGCCACTAAAATTGGCCATTAGTGGTGACGCTGGAAATTTCACAACCAATCAAACACCATCGGCGTACTACTTTGCTCCACTACCTAGTTCTGTAGCTGTACCACTGTCCACTGCCACTTCTAGTGTTGTCTCACAACCAGTCAAGTTCCAGACCGTAACGTCTCACGCAGAAGTTAGTCAGGTAATTATTAATAGTATTTTTAATGCCAAAATTGGTATTCATGTCATTTGCACGCGAATTATTATAGGATAACTGCATGGCCAGTTTGTTAGGAAAGTTTTGTAATAATTCGATTTGTGGTTCTATTCACAGAATACAGCTATAAGTGATCGTCCTAAGGTAAAGCCTGTATCGAAAAAGGAGGGTAAAAATCTTCGTAAACAAGTCCAGTCCGCTATGTATGGTCAACAACAGTCACAGGTCTTTATGACTAAAGTACCTCTTCAACAGCAACAACCAGAAAAAACACTTGGCATGGCAGAACCCTTAAGTATGCAAGGATTAGATTTAGACTCGATAGACCAAGATACATTCGCTTCAAACGATGAATCGCAAAATAACCTTCTCACCGCATCGATACTTCAACAGTTTCATAATTCTCCTCAGTTAAGGGCCGCATTTGTTGGATCACCAGTAATATATGACGTATAAAATTGATCTGTCGATGTATTTACTTTTAACTTTTTACAGCAGCAAAAATCGTCATGTTTAGAATTATTCGATCAAACGGTAGAGGCCAAGGTGAAAGCATTTTCCGAACAAAAAACAAAAATTCAAGATCTTACCGATAAAGACGATTTCACACCTAGCCTGGTAGAAGATGTCGTTCAGACCCTCGAATCATATAACGTGACTGAAGTAACTGATGCAGCCGTTGCGGAGCATACCTTACAAGTATGATTTTTGTTGTTAACTGATGAGGTAGAATATCTTAATATTTTTTTGTAGTTACAACCTTACACGACTACTCTAGACGAAACTATGATCGCCCTAACTGCTGCTCAACATGATCTGTCACCTCAAACGGATGGGTCTCGAGTTGAATATTTTGTTCCCACAGGTGGAACTCAATTACCTGTCCAGGTAAACACATTCATTGAGTAATAATTCACAGTTTTTATTGAACAAATTTTAGGTTCAACATACAATGTATTCTTATGAGTATTTGCAAGCTGTTGCTACGATGTCTAGTAAAGATCAGACAGGTGCTATCTATCAGGCAGGATTTCAAGCAGGAATGAATGTTGTACAGCAGCAGTTGGGTAAGATTTTCGAGCGGTTTTTATTTTCTAGTTTAGCTGTATTTACTGAGTTCTTTTTACAGCTAGCACTAGTGAAACCTTACCGACCACAACTGTTCCAAATTCTGTAGCTCCTTTGACCGTCAATCCGACCCAACAATATGTTACAACTCTCCAGCCCACGTGTACTCCTCCTGTGCAATCGGCTTGTGCCCATATACCTGTCGGTGCTCCAGTGCAGTCAGCCCATTGTCCAATACCGTGTAGTCAGCACCAGCTTTTAACAACTCAACAGCAATCTGTCACGCATCAAGTGCAAGCAGCTACGCAGACTCTGCAAACTGCCCCCAGTACAGCTGAAACAAAGAAACAGGTCAAGAATATTGGAGCTCAAGACAGCGTAAAAGTTAAAAAAGGAAGGTTACTTCTTAGGAATCAAAACCAAGTGCAACAGGGTACACCGTTTCAACAGACTCAAAATCAAAATTATCAAATTGATCCTAATTCAGGTAAGACAGATTTTTTTAACTTTTCTGGTTTTTTTCTAATATGTAACACCATGCATATACAGGGTGATTGATTGAGACCGGTACTTAAAAATATATGAAGAATGAAAAAGGGTATGAATCTGAAATTTTGGTTATGACCATAATGGCATCGGATCTGTTTATTGAAAATATTTTCAAGATGGCGACATTTCCGGAAATATCCGTGTTTGAATACTCTTGATATCCCATTTTTGAATACTTCAGACAAACGCTATAAAAGTGGTTTACAGTTATTGATATTGGCATTAATTTGTTGTCGTTTCCAAGGCTTACTATTTAAAAATGTTGCAATTTCTCTTTTATCAAAAATTCTTAATAACTTGAAAATTGTTGCAGATAGGTATAGGAAACGTTAATACAGATTGATGCAGAATGTAATTTTGCATTAGAAAATGAAAAAAAAATAATTGGGCATTGTATTTGAAAAAAACGAATTTTAGTGGTCTGAAGTTGTATTAAAAGAAAATTAAATTTTGGACACCCTGTAAGCAGTGGTGAGCTGTAGGGGGCTCGCGCGAGCCCTTTGTTAAATTATTCCTTAATTTGCGAGCCCCTTGTTCTTCTTGTTAACCATTTTCTCAAGAAAAAATATATCTTCAAATCATTGTCATTACATACATTTGTAAAGCGACGAAGTCATGCTTATCAAGCAATGACGATTAAATTTAGAATAACCCGTCGCACAATAGAATTTTTTGAATTATGTACAATCACTCGATTATTCACGTTTGAATTTAAAATGCCATTTTTTTTTCAACATATAATTAACATTATTTTTTTTTTGTTATTTAACTATGAGCGAGCCCTTTGTTAAAAATTTCATAGCTCACCACTGCCTGTAAGTAATGCATCGATTGCAAAAATTCCAGTATGTACTCCAAGGTTTCTTCTAGGCATGGTCTTAATTTAAGCGTTTTTTCTTCAAAAATGGTGGTGTTAGATAATATTAAGCATCACGATGAAAATCAAAAACATTTCAAAAAAGTCCAAAAATCTAAAAAATGACTGCACTTTAGGTATAGGGTATAGGGAATGCTAATAAAAGTCCCTCTAAAATAACGTTTTGAATCCGAAAATGCAATAAAAAATTGACCATTGTCTTTGAATAAGAAAGTAGACATCAACTTCCGGTATTTCAGGAAATGTCGCCATCTTGAAAATATTTTCAATAAACAGATCCGATGCCATTATGGTCATAACCAAAATTTCAGATTCATACCCTTTTTCATTCTTCATATATTTTTAAGTACCGGTCTCAAACAATCACCCAGTATATTAGTCTTTGTTAATGTTATTACTAACCTTATTGAAACAGTACGTGTAAAATTTTAACTGTTGAATAAAATAAAAACATGATTACTTCGAGAAGTGTGATGTTTTAATATTTTTTTTTTAGCCATAACACAGTACAGCGGCAATCAACAGGTTGTTGCCGGAACTGTGCAACCAGCCAACTATTGCATGGATCTAGATTCAGAGACTGAAAGCAACCACGATACTGCATTAACATTAGCTTGTGCCGGTGGACATGAGGAATTAGTTGAATTATTGATAAAAAGAGGCGCAGACATTGAACACCGTGATAAAAAAGGTTTTACGCCTTTAATACTTGCTGCTACGGCAGGTCATGAGAAAGTTGTTGAAATTCTACTTAATCATGCTGCCGATATAGAAGCCCAATCTGAGAGAACCAAAGATACACCTCTCAGTCTTGCCTGTTCCGGCGGTCGATATGAGGTAATTAATACGACACAAGTTAATTTAAATTTTTCAAATAGCAAACTTTGTTTGAAAATTGTTCTTATGAGTTTAATTAAAAATCTTTCATGATTTTTTCATGATGCATTTTGATCCTTAAAAAAAAGATGTGTGTGATTTTTAATTCAGCCTATTTAAATTATGTTGTAATTTCAGGTAGTAGAACTTTTATTAACTCGTGGAGCAAATAAAGAACATCGTAACGTGTCCGATTATACACCGTTAAGCTTAGCTGCTTCAGGTGGATACGTAAATATAATTAAACTCCTACTTAGCCATGGGGCTGAAATAAATTCACGTACTGGTAGCAAGTTAGGAATATCCCCTCTAATGTTGGCTGCAATGAATGGTCACACCTCTGCCGTTAAATTACTGTTGGATAGCGGAAGCGACATCAATGCCCAAATTGAAACGAATCGTAACACTGCGTTAACTCTAGCTTGCTTTCAAGGTAGACATGAAGTTGTTAGTTTACTTTTGGATCGAAAAGCAAATGTTGAACATCGAGCAAAGGTAAGAGGCAGTAATTTTGTTTCAGCTCAATTTTATTACCGCGTTTTCCCTTACAGACTGGTCTAACCCCTCTCATGGAAGCTGCAAGTGGAGGATATGTAGAGGTCGGTCGAGTTCTTCTCGATAAAGGTGCCGATGTGAATGCTACCCCTGTACCGTCTTCTCGAGATACTGCGTTAACAATTGCAGCAGACAAAGGTCATTGCCGTTTTGTAGAATTATTACTGTGTCGAGGTGCAGCTGTCGAAGTCAAAAACAAAAAAGGAAACTCTCCGCTCTGGCTAGCCGCCAATGGAGGCCACCTGAGTGTAGTGGAGCTATTGTACAACTTGTCGGCAGATATCGATTCTCAAGATAACAGAAAAGTCTCTTGTTTAATGGCGGCGTTTCGAAAAGGTCATGTTAAAGTTGTTAAATGGATGGTTAATCATGTCACGCAATTTCCCAGTGACCAGGAGATGATTAGATATATCTCTACTATTAGTGATAAGGAGTTGTTAGAGAAATGCCAAGATTGTGTCAAAATTATTAGAGCTGCCAAAGAAACGCAAGCCGACAAAGCGAATAAGAATGCCAGTATTTTACTTGAAGAATTAGATATGGAGAAAAACAGAGAGGAATCAAAGAAAGCAGCTGCTGCCAGAAGAAGAGAGAGGAAGAAGAAGAAAAAGTTGGAGAAAAGGGAGGAAAAACGTAGATTAACAGAAGAAAACAAAAAAAATGAAAAATTCAATGAAAGTGATGATAAAAAGGGTGCTGATGACGATGATGACGACGACGATGACGACGATGATAAAGCAGATGATGATGGTAAGTTAATATTTTCCTTTTTTGCACTGTAGAAACATGTACAGGATGTCCCAGCCAAGACGAATTATTCGATAGCTCTGTTATTAGTAATAATATTAAAAAAAGTTAAATATTAAAGTTGTTTGTAATCATTTACTACATAACCTAAAATTATTTTCAACTATACACAGTGTTTTGTTTTTGCGCTCTGATACCAAACATTGTTTTTTTTTTATATAGAACACCCTGTATATTTTGTAATTTTTGTATGTAAAATTAAATTCTCTTTCAAAAATATAGGTTATTTATGTCTAAAATGAACCGCCTTTGAGTTATTAACGTTTTTTTGAAAATTTTGACAGATGCAGACCTTTATAAAAATATTTATATTTATTAACATAACAACACCAGAGCAATTTACTCTGGTAATTTATTAGACAATAGTGTCATAGTGATTATTAACTAGTTACATTTATAAAATTATATACAGGGTGTTCGTTATACTCGGTCTATTTCGCTAAACTTTAAACGCATGTAAATCTTTTTTTTTTAATGGAACACCCTATATATTTTTACATTTCCTTGCAGAAAATTTAATTATCTTCCAAAGTTGTTGGGCATGTTTTATGTCTAAATATAATATTTTTGAAGTTATTTCTTTTCTTATGATTATTTGCGAGTATTTTACTTTAAATATCGGTAGTAGCCTTTGAAAATTCAAAACAATTTGTATGAACTGTCAACCTGAACAATTAATCAGCACAATTTCCACTATTATGCCACTAAATATCTATATTTTTTAAGAACTGTAGATACATAGCATTCTGGTATTATTTGCTGCCATTTATGCTGTATATCTACAACTTTTAAAAAATACGGATTTTTAGTGGCATAATAAGTGGAAATTATTGTGCCGGTTAACTGTTCTGGTTGACAGTTCATACAAATTGTTTTGAATTTTCAAAGGCTACTACCGATATTTTAGGTAAAATACTCGCAAATAATCATTAGAAATGAAATAACTTCAAAAATATTATATTTAGACATAAAACATGCTTAATAACCTTGGAAGATAATTAAATTTTCTACAAGAAAATGTAAAAATATATAGGGTGTTTCAATAAAAAAAAAAAAGATGTATATGCGTTTAAAGTTTAGCGAAATGGACCCTGTATATTATTTTATAAATGTAACTAGTCAACAATCACTATGACACTATTGTCTAATAAATTACCAGAGTAAATTGCTCTGGTGTTGTTTTGTTAATAAATATAAATATTTTTATAAAGGTCTGCATCTGTCAACATTTTCAAAAAATCGTTAATAACTCAAAGGCGGTTTATTTTAGACATAGATAACCTATAACATTTTTGAAAGAAAATTTAATTTTACATCCAAAAATTACAAAATATACAGAGTGTTGCATATAAAAAAACAATGTTTGATATCAGAGCGCAAAAACAAAACACTGTATAGTTAAAAATAATTTTAGGTTATGTAGTAAATGATTGCAAACAACTTTTATATTTAATTTTTTTAAATATTATTACTAATAACAGAGATATCGAATAATTCGTCTTGGCTGGGACACCCTGTATATAAGTATTCTTATTTACAATAGCATGATTTTATTAATGATGTCATTAAATTTTAGAAGTTGTCCAAGAAACGTCTTCCGATTCTCCTATGCACAACGGAGAAGTCGTTGATAAAGAAGAAGGTGACAGTGGCATCGATGCTAATAGTCAAGGAAGTTGTTCAAGTAACGATGTTAAAACAAAAGAGAAGCGAAAAGATAAGAAAAAAAAGAAATCGTCTCAGTCATGTACTTCTAGTAGTTCTAAAAAATTGAATCTTGAGCCTCGAGAGTCGTCAGTGACCGATGGCAATACTGGTAAAATCGATTCTAGCGAATTAAAAGATATATCCCCCCTCCGTACCGTAAAACTTCATAAATCAGTTGGTAAAGCAAAGCTCACTAATGTTATTACACAAACAACTAAAAAGGTTATCCCTTTCGAAACGATTCGTCATCCTGCCGAACGAGACGATTTTAAAGCGACCGGTAACGAAACTTACGTCCCAACTAAACCTAAAATTGTACACAGGTTTGTAGAATTGTAATTCTGTAACAAATAAGTTGTTTAACTGTTTTTTTTTGTGATTTGTAGTAGTCATAACGATAATGAACTTCCAATGATAAGTGCAAAAGTGGGATCCTCGGCGGTTTCTAAACAGTCTAGCAGCAAGAGAGAGGAAGGCTGGAAAGAAGTGGTGCGAAAATCTTCTGTGCAAACTGTTTCTACCACCGAATCAGGAACAAAAAAAGTTTCTGTGCCATTAAATGCGATCTCTCGTGTAATAGGCAGAGGAGGCAGCAATATCAATGCCATTAGAGGTGCGACAGGGGCACATATAGAAGTTGAAAAACAAAGCAAAGGCCAGGGTGAAAGAATAATTACAATCAAGTGAGTAACTTTGATATTAATCAATGGTGTAAAAAGTTAATATACAGAGTGTACAAAAAGTAACGTAACGGATCAATATCTCGTCTTGTGGCAACTTTACAAAAAAAAGTTTCGAGCAAAAGTTGTTTGTGGTAATTTACTACATAACCTAAAATTATTTTCAACTATACACAGTGTTTTGTTTTTGCCTACCGATACGTCACTTTGTTTTCTAAAATAGAACACCCTGTATATTTTGCACTTTTTAGATGCAGAATTAAATTGTCTTTCAAAATGTATAGGGTTTTATGTGTCTAAAATCAATCGATTTTGAGTTATTTAAGTTTTTATGAAAATTTTGACAGAAACAGGACTCTTAAGAAAATGTTAATATTTCAGAACATAGCAATTTTAGAACGAATTCCTTTGAAACTCTGTTCGACAATAGTATCATAGTGATTGCTGACCGGTTAAAATTTTAAAATAATACACAGGGTGTTTTTTATGCTCGGTCCAATTGGTTAAACTTCAAACACGGATAAGTCAATTTTTTAAAAATAGAACACCCTATATAAAAGGAGCCACAATCAATTTTTAAAAGTACAAAATTCCTCGTGCTTCAGATGTTATAGCAAAAAATATGAAAATGTCGAATTTCTTTTTTCTTTCATAACTTTTTTGTCTTAATCAATAGAATAATTTTATTTGTACTTTCTTGAGGTACTTTTTCATGGAGAATGTAACTGTCATTTTAGATTTTTTTTAACACCTACCATTTTCGAGATATTACCCCTAATTTCATTTTTTCTTATGGGCCGCGAAGTTGGCTCTGGAATATTTAAATGTGCTTTTTTTTTCTCGTTTAAATAAGATATTACTTGTTATACCTATTTTAATAAACAAGTCACAAAATGAAAAAAAAACGTATTTTACCCATCACTTATCAAACTATCTATGAAAATAAAAACAAAAAACAACTAATTAAATGCCAAATGACAGTTACTATTTGTCTGGGGTATCATTTATTAGAATTAGTTGTTTTTTGTTTTTATTTTCATAGATAGCTTAATAAGTGATGGGTAAAATACGTTTTTTTTTCATTTTGTGACTTGTTTATTAAAATAAGTATAGCAAGTAATATCTTATTTAAACGAGAGAAATAAAGCACATTTAAATATTCCAGAGCCAACTTCGCGGCCCATAAGAAAAAATGAAATTAGGGGTAATATCTTGAAAATGGAAGGTGCTAAAAAAAATCTAAAATGACAGTTACATTCTCCATGAAAAAGTACTTCAAGAAAGTACAAATAAAATTATTCTATTGATTAAGACAAAAAAGTTATGAAAGAAAAAAGAAATTCGACATTTTCATATTTTTTGCTATAACATCTGAAGTACGACGAATTTTGTACTTTTAATAATTGATTGTGGCTCCTCTCATACTAAGGAATAATTCATCTAATTTAAACAAACCTGTATCTCTTATAATAAGCGAGATCCCCATGCTGGAAATGTAATCTGGGACACCCTGTATAATTATTTGTCTAATATTACAAACTTGTATTTTTAAAGATGTGCATTTTTTAAATTTAAATACATTTTTGTTTTGTTTTCAGAGGATCTGCTGATGCCACTAAACAAGCTCATTCTTTAATAGCTACGTTAATTAAAGATCCCGATGTAGATATTCTGCAGATGTTACCAAAAACAAATAAATCAGTAACAGCTCCTACCACATTATGGGATAAAACTCAGCTAGGGGTATGTATATTATCATCGTTGTTTAATTGGAGCTCTAATTTTTACGTTGCTGTTGCAGACTAAAAAAGTTACTGGTAAAACGGTCACTGTTACACAAACAACAGTAACAACAACAACTGCTCAACAAAAGGCTATCGTAGTTACAGCTCCATCTGCAACACCAGTGAGGTCCACTACTATTGTGAAACCACGGGGTCCTCTGACTACCACTGTGCCTAGGGTGCCACCACGCCTTGTCGCTCAAGCCGAGAGAAACGCTGCAGCACAGTTGGCTAATACAAAAAATCTCGCATACACTACTGCTATTGTGACAGCGGGACGAGGAAGCGCTAAAGTTGTAACAACCACAGCGACCCAGACGTTTGCCGCGAAGCTTACGGAAACGACCACTTCCAACCCCATATCGGTATCGGTGTGGATGGGAATGCAAGTAAACAAACCGAGGACATCACAGTCACTAAACGTCCCTCAGACCAACACGGGACCTTCTTCCCCTCAAGCGTCGATTCAGTCTGTCGGCCAGTCTTCGCCGAAGCATCACCGTCCAGGTCCTACTTCATCCGCACCTCCCAATATGCAGCACTATCAAGTTACAGCCAAACTACCACCTTTCAGCGGAAGTTCCGTACAAGCTGTTAACAATACGGTTGTAGATCACGGCACTTCAAGTTCAGTCAGAGAATTGCATAGCCCGATATTGGCAACAACTCAGCAGTCAGTTCAACAATCTAGTAGCCATAATGATGCAGCGTCAGTCGGTGGTCAGGTACCATCAAATATAAATACCACCCAAGAGTATTCTCTTTTTAGCTCGATGGCTCAGCAGCCTACATGGAGGCAAGAAAGTGAATCTCATAAACCTGTTAATTTTGCTGCAGTAACAGGAGGAGCTGCAGCTCAGCCTGCAAATACTACTAAGTTTGTGGATAATGATCCACCACGCAAAGTGGATGCGTCAAAGGCACCAGGATATAGAGGCACTGCAATGTGTTCTCCAGTATCTTCAAAAGCTAGCAGTAGCAGTACAACACCTCCTAGTATGCCAATACCAAATTATCAAAACTATGCCGAACCACCAAAAAGTCAACCTGTGCTACCAATTGGTAGTAGCATGGTACACAACAGACCAACTTCGCAGTCAAATCACCATGACATGTCTGCTAATCACTATTATTCAAGTGCAGAACTTTCGTCTCGTACCATGCATCTGACACATTCGGATACAAATTTATACAAACCGAACGTGGCGAATTTTCCGGATGCAACACCTACAATGTTAAACATGCCATCCAGTGATCCCCAACAGCACTTACTAGCTTCATACCATCAATCCGGTTCGATGCAACATCTGAATTACTCTCAACAACAGCAACAAACGACTCCGATTAGCACTGCATCTGTTAGTATGTCTCGTTTGAATCCGAAAGCTCCAGATTTTTCCAGTTCCATGCACACAATGCCCAATAAGCAAGCGCCGCAAATGTATAACGGTTACTCGATGGGAAACCAAAATGTTAATCATCAAGTGGGGAAATCGGGTATGGGTAATTACCACAGATCGAATGTAGCGTTGCCGCAGAATCGTTGGACGTTGATGCAACTGCAACAGCCGTTCACACAACAACATACGGAACTTATCAGCGGAATGGCTGGAATGACAATTCAAGGTATAGCAAGAGCTACTGGCGGAGAAATTCTAGAGAACGGAGCGGAACTTGGAAACGTTAATAGTTCTCCGGCGATGTCTCCCAATTTACCGGCTCCACATATACATCTTGCCGATCATTATATTGAAGATCGTAAACCCCAACCCATTGGCACAGAAAGAGCTCGCAAATCACATCATCCTATAGCAGATAATAACTGGATATTAGGAAACGAGTCTAAAATGGTTGTTGGTCGTCCCTGGACAGGTAGCACAAGTTTAGATCATTATCCCATGCTTAGAAATCAAATGGATGGGGCAGATTATATATCCCAACCAATGGATTCTTTCCAGGTAAGAAATAATTAAGTTAATTACTGTTTATAGGTTGTGAGTTACAATAGAATTTATGTGCCTGAAGCGCTAGTTCAAATTGTTTATAAATTTTTTTGTCTTGATAATAAGTAAAAAAATACAATAAAATCACAGATTGCTACATGAAAAAACGATGAACAATTAATTGCAAAATTAAAACATTGTTAAGTAGTGGTGTATTCAGGGTGTCCCACAAGGGATTACCGATAATAATTTTTTTCATGTGTCCCTTCATATACAGAGTGTCCCAAATATAGTGACCAGCATGGGGATCTCTATCGTAAGAGATACAGACTTGGTTAAATGGGTCAAAATTATCTATGATTCAAGAGCAACTGTTCTATGAAAAAAAACTTGAAAAAAATCAATAGTTTTTGCGCTATTGATGTAAAACAAAACACATCAGGTTTTTAATTTCTGCTTATAACTTGCTTAATTGAAATCACACTCAAAATATTGTTCGACATTATTTGGGCACTTTTTTGCGT
Source organism: Elmis aenea (assembly GCA_947652605.1). Classification (NCBI taxonomy): domain Eukaryota; kingdom Metazoa; phylum Arthropoda; class Insecta; order Coleoptera; family Elmidae; genus Elmis; species Elmis aenea. The sequence goes on from OX393576.1 coordinate 65,205,792, forward strand.
ATATTTGAAATTTGTCAACAAATTCTACCTACCTTCATTTGTTTTTGTTTTTTTAACATCAACTTTCTCATTTTAAATACGGCTAATGTCAAAAAAACAAAAACAAATGAAGATAGGTAAAATTTGTTGACAAATTTCAAATCTACGCAAAAAAGTGCCCATATAATGTCGAATAATATTTTGAGTGTGATTACAAATAAGCAAGTTATAAGCAGAAATTAAAAACCTGATGTGTTTTGTTTTTCATCAATAGCGCAAAAGCTATTGATTTTTTTCAAGTTTTTTTTTCATAGAACAGTTGCTCTTGAATCATAGATAATTTTGACCCATTTAACCAAGTCTGTATCTCTTACGATAGGGATCCCCATGCTGGTCACTATATTTGGGACACTCTGTATATGAAGGGACACATGAAAAAAATTATTATCGGTAAAAACGTTTTATTTAGGTCCTAAACATTCGATTTATGCAAAAATTAGGGAAGACATACCTTGTGGGACACCTTGTATTTTATTTTTTGTAAAATTTCTGTTTCTTAAATTATGTAATTATTAGCAGCATGGTGTGCCATTAGAGAATCCACACACCTACTCCGGCAGAGCACCTTTCCAACCTTACCTAGTTCAACAACAACAAATGGGTAATATGCGGCCCCTAGATTTTGTTCCAGATTCTCTAAAATTGGACCATTCAGCATGGGAAGGGTCTAGGCCAAATATGACTGACCTTCAAGACAAACCACATGTACGTAATAACTTGAATGTGATTGAATAAAATGTACTTAATTAAATATAAATATTGGTTTAGGGTTGGACTGGGTTGACCAAGTGGAACCAATAATCGTTTTCATCAACATCGATTACTTCTATAAGCATTTTTTAAAGTCCATTTATGCTGAAACTAGCTTCTATCTTTGTGATGTTTGGGATACAGTTTTGCGATAGAATAATATCGTAGTTTTTGTTTTCTAGTTATATCCAGTTATGTCTGTGCAAGCAGCTGGTTTGGAGCTCATTTTACAAGCCGTGGTTTAATAGCCATGTGCTCTATCTGGATTTGATGTACATAAAGTTCAGATTGTCCTTCTGTAACTGTAGTACATATTTGCATGTCTTGTTTGTTTGATAACTGCTTATAGTTTATCACTGTAACTATGTTACTCGATTAATTTTTGTAGCAGAATTTCGAACATGATTGAAATCAGCTTAATTAGTTGCGATCAAACCAAGCTGATTCAGCTGAGGTTAGACATACACTAAACAAATATATATCGTAGTAGTTGCGCAGTGGTGTCGAGGGATTGGCGATAGGGGCAAACGAACTTGTGATTTAATTATTTGTTCTCTTATCATCTTTATTTTCTTTCATACATGTGTAAGGCAGTGCTTGTATGCAGCACATAAAGGGTTGCTCCAAGCACAAGCACTCAGTGGGTATCGCTGACTCCCATGAATCTGTAGGGTTATAATTATACGGAATTATGTAATATTGCTTGTACATGAAGACTTAAATATATCTTTATGCACTGTAATTAGATTTTATTTTAATCATTACCTATACCTATATAAACTCCCAGTACCAATAGGTATGAGTAGTTAGCATGCAAACCATTTAAATGAAAAATTCACATTTGTGATTTGTCTCAGTCCATGCATTATCACAAATTAGTTGTTAGATTCATTCACCTAAACAATTTGCTTAAAGAAACTTAAAATGTATGGCTATCGGCTATCATGTGATAACGTGTCTTATCGATAAAGATTCTTTACAATTCAAAACTAACTGCACCTCTGTAAATTTAATTTGTTGCTGGGCTCAAATTGCTCAAAACCAATTCTTTATAACTCCATTATTAAAATAAATATTTAGTTTTTATTCAAAATTCATGATGCCCTAGTACTGTTAACTTCAGAAATTTATTTTTGAATCATAAATAGTATCATTTAGCCATAATTGTATTTTAAGTAAAAACTCGATTGTTATAATAGATATTTTGTTTTTTTATTCAAGTTTACGATTGCTCTAGTATTGTTGCTTGAGAAATTTATTTTTGAATCATGTAAATAGTATCGTTTAGACATTATTGTATTTTAACTAGAAATTGTGTGTTGTTTTTTTGTTAAGACTTACTGTAAAACCAATACTTTAATAACTCGGTCGTTACAATAAACAGTTTGTTTTTTATTCAAGTTTGCGATTGCTCTAGTACTGTATACCTCAGAAATTTATTTTTGAATCAAACATATTATCGTTTAGCTATTGTATTTTTATTTGAATGCAAATGCTTGCATTTTTCAAAACATTGAATTTCAAATGAACTTGTACAAAACATAACTTATAAAAATGTCCCTACAATCAATCTGGCGTCGACAGCTGATTTCGAGATATTTTGCTCGTCAATTTCTAGTACGAGAATTCGAATATTGAGGATCAGGTTCACAGAAGTTGCAAGAGGTATTCCACTGTTTTTGGGGTGCTAAAGATATTCGAACCTTAAGTTGGCACCCTTACGTCGTTCGTGTTTTGACAGCGGTAAACGTCAAATAATGTTCAAAATTCAAAAAATTAAACAAATGAATTAAATCAACCAAATGCAGGTAAAAATTTTGTGCAAAACTCGTGTACTAAAATTATTTATGCAGTATTGGGCATGTTTTGTAATAATGTATGAAACAAGTTACTGTTAAAACAAACAAAATAGGTTTTAAGTACCGTGAACCAAAATAAATAATATTTTTAGTTAGACTTATTAAAAAATGACCAACGTTAATAGCAGTAATCGTTCTGTTCAGTTACCTGAGGTATTATTTACTGTTACCCAAAATGGACTTTCGTTTTCCAACAATTGCAATGCAGGGAATGATACTAACTTGCATAATGGTGAAAACATGTCAAATATAGAAGAAATCACAGGAACAGACACTGTTTTATGTATATTATGGAAAAATTCTAAATTAGGAGCAGCCTATTACAAGATCAGTGATCAGCTTGTAAGCATATTATAATTAAAATGTAGGCAAACATTTTTCTGATACAAAATTATTTTACAGTTGTGCTTTTACAGCGAAATCATTGACATGCAACCACAATATTTAGCAATGAGATCTTTGGTTAGAGAAGTCAATCCACGCCACATAATTACTATGGGAACACCCTGTGATCAGTTTGTAAAAGTGCTAATTGATGTTTTAAATGGTGAAGACGATCAAACTATTAATTCAAATCAAGTGAAAACTGTACCATCAAATTTGTCTCTCATATCATTCAAGGACTATTGTAAGATTTAAGCAAAACTTGAGTTTAAATAAACTTGGTATGTTGTTTCGTTACATGTACTTTTTAGCGTATGATTTATGTGAATACAAAATTTATGACCTCAAATTATCATCTGAACCAGAAAACATAGCAAGTATAGCAAGGACCGTGTATCTTCACTCTCTAATTGAATTTGACTCCAAACTCTCAGTACATGCTTTAGGCGCATTAATAAAATTTACAGAAAAAAATTGGGCCCATTTAAATCCAGAAGGAAGTAATCAGCTTTGTTTTGCCCATATAAGCTCTGTGTCTCTGTAAGTTAGATGATTTAATTTGTTAAAAGGTTATTGACTGTCTACTTCGAACATCAGCTCTAAGCAACAGACCAAAGCGATTGTTTTCTCAACTAATAAGTCTAATTAATGTGGTGGGTACATCGCTTCAGATGATTTCTGATAACTACAGTTATAATCAATAACATGCAACTTATATGATGTATAGAATTACATACATTGCGTTTTGTTTGCATTTTGGTAAACAGCTTATTCAAGAATGCGCAAAAAATGTTTGTATTTCAAATTTCTTAGTTTAATGTTTCATCTGTTTGAATTAAAAGCTAATGGAAAAAAGGGGTGCAGCTGATTTTGTTTTTCTCATGGTAGTTGGGGAGATTTCGCGACTTTTTAAATTTGGTTATGTATTAAAATTGCGTTATACTCCATGTATCCATTTTTAAATGTTTTAGTGTCAATCATGTATTTATGGATCGTAATACTTTTAATGCTTTACAAATTTTTAAAGTGTGTAAACATGATGCTAGCTTTAAACATGGCGGTGGACAGTCTTCTAACAAGGAAGGAATCAGTATTTTTAAACTATTCTCACAGCACTGCAAATCGAAATTAGGCTGCGTTTATCTAAGGTTCGCATGAAACGTATTACCGCAGGTTATTGAAATTATTTTATGTTCGCTATTTAAGAAATGTTCTGTCGCATCCTATCAAGAATATTGATGAACTGAATAAACGACTAGATTTTATTGAGTTCACCATGATTCCAAACAATCAAGGATTTATCGAAAGTCTGCAAGACAACATTAAAAAGCTTTCCGACATTAATGTGAGTTATATAGTTTTCTCTATAAAACTAGTAGAATTAATACTTTTGTATATTGCTACTTTCAGAGAGTTATTGTTAAAATACAGAATTCCAAGGGTAACTTGCAAGACTGGGATATCCTTAATAAGGTATAACGTGCCAATAAAATTTAGACAGTACGTGATAGCAAAAAAAAATTTTCAGACAATTTATCACATTCTTTTTTTGAACGAATTGTGTGGTCCGTATCGTGCGTCATCTTTATTTTTAAGAGAATTGGATGAAGTAGTAACAGCAAATTTATACGATTTACAAAATTCTCTTGACAGTACTATAGATTTCATAAATTCAAGAAAATATCAGAGACCATCGATAAAATTTGGTTTAGATGAGGATTTGGATAAAAGTAAGTAAACAGTGCGCACATGCACTGTGTTATGTTTAACAGTAATTTAATTTGTATGTAGAAAAACTGAAACTTCAAGATATGGCTAAACATATTGCGGTAGCTGCTAGATTTGCTGCAAGTCAACTTCCAGATTACATACAAGAGTGTTCTGTTGTGTACATTCCTGAAATGGGTTATCTTGTGGCACTCAAGGAGTGGGGCACTTTTCGCTGCAATAATCAGCTCGAAGATTTAGGATTTCAATTTATGGTAAGTTTAAAACTACTCAATTTGAGTACAGGGCGAGTCACAACGGACACCACGGAGTTTTATGGCGAAATATTCTCCAACTTCTGGCGCAGTTAGATTGTGTAAGTCAATAAGGGCTTTATTTTAAAAATATTTTCAAACATACAGGGTGCTCCAAAAAAGAGTGGCATATCAAAGTTATACTTTTTCTTATTGAACACCCTGTATATTTTTACATTTTAGGATTCCTCTTCAGTTTACTTCAAAAAATGTAAAAGGTTATACACAAAAAATCATGCCAAAAATGTCTTTAAAGTTTTTTTCTATCTTTTCGTTTAAGCGAGATATTTAAAATTTTTGAAAAGTGCCAAAAATCGGTTTTGGGCTATATTTCGAAAATTAAAAAAGATATCAAAAATCTGTTTACGGCAATGAATTTCTCTCGAAAAAATAAATCGAGACTATGTACTTAGTTTTTTTCTATCTCTTATGATAACCGAGATACCCTGTATGGTCATCGAAAATAGGCCACCCTGTCTGTATTTTCATGAAAATGCAATTGTCACGAAAACGGTTGACTTTAGACCCATATAACCTTATATATTTTTCGAAGTAAATTTAAAGAGAAATCCAAAAATGTAAAAATATACAGGGTGTTTCATAAGAAAAAATTAAACTTAGATATGCTACTCTTTTTTCAGCACCCTGTATGTTTAAAAATATTTTTAAAATGTAGCCCTTATTGACTTACACAATGTAACTGTGACAGAAGTTGGAGAATATATGCCGTTTCGCCATAAAACTCCGTGGCGTCCGTCGTAACTCACTCTGTAGAATTTTGCAACAGAGTAAAATATGAGATCATCCAAAGGTTAATTTTGTAACATGACAATAAGAACTTTTTGGAGCATACAGAATGATCTCTTACCATTCACCATTTGTGAAAAATGAACGTTTTGCAGAGTGTATGTTTTAACTCTGCAAGTATCAATTTTAGCAAATTTCACCGAACCTCTTAGCATCCCTTTAAAATAATTTCTAGAAGCTTGAGCCTTTTTGACTTTCTTTACTTTTTTTCAGTTCACAGTACATGGTACCCTACATTATAAGAATGCAATGTGTCGAGGTGCAGTAAATAAGCTAAATTTTTGAGGCCTTCTGTGTCACTTTTTGTTTTAGAAATGGATCGACATATTGGTACAATACACGACGATATAATTGCACATGAAAATAGGATTATTCAGCGACTATCTGGATTCGTATTAAGATATCAGCAAGATATTCGCCGACCATTACAAATAATAGCGTTTATCGATTGGTAATTTTACTAAGCAACATTATGTCTGAAGATTGTTATACTCTTTCTAGCTTAATTTCAATGTCTAAAGTGGCCAAAGACAAAGGGTACGTCCGCCCATTACTTAACGACAATAATGTTCATGAAATAGAAGATGGACGGCATCCATTGTTGGAGTTACATGGACCTAACTTTGTTCCAAACAGCTATAAATCTGGAGGTGATAATAGTCGCTTGAAGATTATCACAGGGCCAAACGCTAGTGGTAAAAGCGTTTTTTTGAAACAAAACGCCCTTTTAATATACCTTGCACATATTGGTTCATTTTTACCTGTAAAATTTGCAAATATTAGCATGATTCATAGCATACATTCTAGAATTCATGCTGTGGAATCGGCGTCTATCGAATTATCTGCATTTATGATAGATCTTTCTCAAGTGAGTATAACTATTCCTTTGTCCACTTTAAACTGATAGGCTTCTATTACCTGATGATTGTTGATTATGAAAATAGTATTGCCTATCTTTATCAACCTCGCATGATTCTGGATATAATTATACTTTTCTGTAGAACAGAATTTATGGCATAATTATATATTATGGTACATGTTTCTCAACCTTTTTGTTGCACAACCCAACATTTTTGTTTATAATTGTACCCAAATATAAAGTTTTAAAAAACCTGGTAGACCAGAATCACTGTATTTGATATAAATATATAAAATTATGCATATACAGGGTGTTTCTTAAATATTGCAAAAAATTCGGGTGGTAAATCTTAATCAAAAATGAAGGGGGTGGGCTTTTATATATATTTTTTTCCCTTAGATGTCACCTTTCGGAGTTACACACGCACCCCTAAAACGAAGTGGTAAAATTAGGTTTTTATTTTATTTCTCAAATTTGGAGATGTGCAGGAAAATGATATTTGGTAGATGTTTTGTTCTAATTAAAAGGTTTCTCATAGTTATATTTTTAATCATCTCCCACCTTCACAAGAGGCTGAAAAGTGCGACCCCTGTTGGTTTTTTTATCAGAACTTTTTGGTGGGTTGAAATTTTGCAATTTTGCAATTTTTCTTTGAAAGCTTGATTTTTTTTTGTAAACTTATTCTAATCTTTAACTTTGCCTGCAAAATCTAATTATAAATTATAATAAATTCGGGAGGTAATTCCTTATCGATTAAGGGGGGTTTTTATATGATATTTTTCCCTTAGACGTCCCCTTCCGGAGTTACCCCCCCCTAAAGAGGAGCGGTAAAATTAGGTTTTAATTTAATTTTTCAAATTTGGAGATGTGCAGGAGAATGATATTTGGTAGATGTTTTGTAGTTATTAGAAGGTTTCTCATAGTTATATTTTTAATCAACTCCCACCTTCACAAGGGGCTGAAAAGTACGTCCCCTTTTGGTTTTTATCAGAACTTTTTAGAGGCTTGAAATTTTGCAATTTAAAAGATTGATTTATTTAAAAACTTTAATTTTTAACTGTTTTAAAATAATTCATTACCCACATACAGTGGGGTAGGCAGGATGCTTCCATGGGGGGGGGTTAATAAACGCAAAAAGGACTGAGGACCTTTTTTTTTAGGTCACCACTCTCTTTCGAGTTTTTTAGTAGCAGGATGTTTGATGGTTTCATCATGGAGGGGTTATAAACAATAAAAAGAGCTGTAGACCTTTTTTTAGCTCAAAATTTACAGTTCTTCGGCTCTATAACGACTTATTGAGAACCTTTAGGGGGGTTCTGACCCCTACCTACATATTGTTTAAAAGAATATCTCCTGTAGGTGGGAAATATTGGAAGATTTCTTTTAATTTTAATAAATTATTCTGTATAAATTGACATGCATCTAAAGTTTACTTCTGAGTTATCATGTCCTCATCCTCACTCATTTGTAAGAATGATGGAAACATCAAAACAATCCTTTTTACCTTTGTTTAACCACCAGAGGTCAAGTTTTGTACCAAAAGCTTTTATTTTATTAAACAAATTAAAACATTGGTTTGATTTCCTTGCATTGACAAATTTAAATTGTTCATCAACACAAATATGTCAACTAGATCAGTGGCATATGCAGAAAAATATTTCAGGGGGAGGATATTCTTTTAATTTGCAAAAATAATACTTATTTCAAACGAGGCATAGTAATAGCGAAATCAGAAAATGATCTAGGAGGCTAGACACAAAAAGTGAGTTGTAAGAATGAGTTACGGGGGTCCAGGGGGCCGGTTGTCCCCCGGGTAACAGCGCCATAGGCAATTTTTTTTAAATTTTCAAGGTCAAACGTACACAAAAATAGCATTTATGAGTAAAATATACAAACAATGTATTTTGTACGTATGGAAAACCAGTCTGTCACGCAATTTTGAAATACGGTAATTATACTTTGTCCTTTTCAAATTTTCAGGGGGGGGATTTATCCCCCTAATCCTCCCCTTGCGTACGCCACTGAACTAGATAGTAAAGGCTTAATTTCTACTTCTGGTAATATAAAAGTATTTCAATTTTTACTCGAAGTTCGAATAATTGTTTCAGAATTTTTCCTCTTGAAAGTCATATGAGAATGTAACAATACCTGTTTATGGGGTGGACCCATTCCTTACACATTTTGTTCAGGATACCCTCTTTGAATATGGTTTACTATTTGTACACACTGATTTAAAATATCATGTAAATTTTCTATTATTTTCGAATATGCCTAAAATCATTTTACCAGTTTCTCGCTTTGGCGTGAGATAGCAGCTATCATTAAAAATTTAACACAATATTGTGTCGTGGGTCGTGGCCCATAGGTTGAAAAACGCGTTGGTATATGGTAAACCATTTTTATTTTTAATTTGTAGATGTCTCAAGCCCTGTATCATGCCATGCCTTCCTCACTAGTGATAGTGGATGAATTTGGCAGAGGAACAGATGATACCGATGGGTTAGCTTTATTAATAGGAGCCATTAAACACTTTTTAAACGGCCCAAAATTAAGCCCCCATGTGTTAGTCTCAACACACTTTGAAAATATTTCAAATTATTTATCCGAGTTGCCGTCAATAGACTATATGAAAATGGACCATGAGTTAGACAAAAATGGACAACTTGTTTATTTGTATAAAATTGTAGAAGGTGTATCTACAAGTTTTGCTGTTAAGGTTGCATCTGTAGTTGGACTGGACAGTTGTATTATACAGCGTGCTGAAGAAACACTGGAAACTTTATGTGATCAACAAGCCATTTGCCCGGTACTACAGAAATACAATCAAGAATGTGGTACAAACACCGAAGATGACTTTGATTTTTTTACTAATTTGAGCATACCAGATCTTGATAAATCCGAATCCGAATTGGAATCTGAATGATTATTGTAAATGTTTTGTATTTGTCTAAACCGATTAAATAAATTCTGTCTAGTTTTGAAGTATTAGTGCATTATGTAAAGGCAAAAAATGAAAATTACAAGTTTTAAGTAATATGTGTGCAGGCAACGCATTTTCCATATGTTTTTAGAAATAATTATTAATTCAATTAAATAAAAAAGTTCATACCTCAAATTTTGAATTTTAGCTGTAACTTTCCCATTTACAATAATTATCTTAATATATTTTAAATATTAAATTAATGAATCAACAGCGATTGTATAGGGTGGCCTATTTTCAATCAAGGGAGATTATCTCGGTTATCATCAGAGATAGAAAAAAACTAAGTATGTAGTTTCAATTACTTTTTTCGAGAGGAATTTATTGCCATGAACAGATTTTTGATATCTTTTTTAATTTCCGAAATATAGCCAAAAACCGATTTTTGACTATTTTCAAAAATGTTAAATATCTCGCTTAAACGAAACGATAGAGAAAAACTTTAAAGACATTTTTGGCATTGCTTTTTGTCCTTAATAAGACCGATATTCAATTTTTTTTTCACTCATAAATATTGATATATTACACCCATGGGCGTCCGCAGAAAATTTTCCAGGGGGGGCAAAGCATAGAGACAAACAATAATATATATAAATTGTAATTTAATTTTTTTATTTTTGTGATTTGTTTTTACAAGTACTATTTTTACTCGATTTCAAGGGGGGGCAAGTGCTACATGTGCCTCCCCCTGCGGAAAAAGTAAGCTTTTGATTTATGTCAGCCAACTACATGTTGGATTTGAAAAATAACGAATAATGAACATTATGCTCATGTTAATGCTTTTATTATAGATTTATTTACATTACGTGAAACATGAAAAAATATTTAATGGAAAAACATTATGACAGGTTAAAATTCTGTGTCGGGACGTTTTTCAACCCAAGTTTTGATGGCGGGCAATGCATGCACGTTTTTCTTCACAGCCTGAAGATTAGGATGATTCGCAGTCAAGTCAATTTTAGCCATAGCATTGAGATAATCCAATACACCCACAAAGAACAAATCGGCCCAAGTTAGCTATAATACAGAAAAATTAATATATATTAAGTAACATTTGTCAGATAAAAAAATTAGGCAGGTTCTCAATAGTTTTATTTTATTGTACAAAAGAACGGTATTAACTAAAATTTTTAAAATAATAAACTTACCCTTCCCAGAGCAAGATGTCCATTATTAACTTTGGCAATTGTGTCAAGGCGTTCCAAGTAATATGGAATGGTTTCCTTGAACAGAGGTTCTTTGAGACTTTCTTTGACTGCCTCATTTTCCTCATAATAATAAGTGCTAATCTCTAAAAAATCGAGCATAATTTAAAATCCTGTACTTAATACTATAAGACTTAAGAAATGTGAGATTGCTACTAATAACATACAAGCACATGCAGGTATGATTTTGCCAATAGCTGGAAAAAAATCACTCAGTTGTGTAACAGTTTCTTGTAATAAACTACAGGTGCAAATTCGCTTGTTGGTATAACGACTCTCGTTTGACAGCGCAAATCAACAAAACAACTCATCACCATGGCAACCAGCTACTTTACCGGCCTAGGCTGTTAAGAGTTGTTATTACCATGGCAACAAGGTACTTTCTGGCCTAGGCCAGTAAAGACGTATTTCCAAGCCTAAAAATTGATCCGTAACAACTGATTTTCTGACCGGATGTAGAAAAAAATATAGTTTCATATATTTGTCGCAAAAAATAACCGAGTTATGGCTAATTTTGTGAAAATTTTATTATCAAAGTTTGCCATGATTTCGTAAACAATATAAATCTGACACCAGAAATTTTATTACATTGAAAGCCCCTCGTAAATTTTATAACTTAACTGAATGATTTGACCAATCTGGAAACTTTCCTGATTATGATACAACAACATACAATAATTCCAAAAATTAAAAACTGAATGTTCTATAAATTTTTTGCAGTCCCCCCATTAAGAATGGCTGTTATAGTATGATGTCCTTCACAGATTACTTAAAATTAATCCGTTATTCTTCTGTGAACTGAATGTACGAATTCTAGAAATGCCATAATCTTCATTTAAAAATGTAAAAGCATATCTGGATAACGAGGTCTAAACAGCAAAAACATCAATTCTATAAAATGTTGGCAAAGTTTTTCAAATAAAATTCACCGATTAAATATTTATGTGCTAGAAGCATAAATCGATTACTGTTTAAATTATCATTCTAATTACTTTTTTGGAAAAATATTTTTACTTTTACCATTACTATTTTTTGCGTCCATGCAAGTAACTTTATAAATGTTTTAACAGTGATAAGCCACTGATCTAATTCAAATTTAGCAGGAGCAAGTCACCAACATGTTTCATCAGCTCTTATTGTCCTACAACGCAGTACCTATTGTTCCTAACTTAAGTTACTTACTTTCACGAAAATCGACAACAGTGTCGACGATGGCATCGATTTCCAAATCCTCCCAATCATTTTTACCAACCAGCTTAACTTGTTTGGCTAGATAACGCGCAATGGCAACACTTTGGTGAGCTATTTTCCCGTTCACTTCCAAAATTGGTACTTTTCCAAATGGCATGTCTAGAAATAAAACACATATTAACAACCACATTACTAAATAAATAGTTGGAAATTACTTGGTTTTATCTGTGGCCAATTTTCTTCGTCGAAACGGAAATCTTCAAACTCCATACCCCCATAGCTCAAGAGAAAACGGATTGGCTCGCCAAGGGCTTTAATGGGAAAATACGTCAACTTAAATGTGGATGCCATCTTTGTATTTCCTGCAAAAAATAATTATTAATACAATCGACACTATAATAATTGCGAGATGAAATTAATGTCAGGCAAAACATAGTATAAATAAGTGTAAGTAATGGTCTAGCATTTATTGTTCATAAAACAGATAAGTGACTTTTAATTAAACTTACATTATTTAATGTTTAATTAAAGTTCATAGATTTTACATTCACACATATTATACAGTAAAATAATACTGAAAATCAATACCGACACAAAAACTTGTTAACATTGCCAAAAAGTTCATAACAGTTTACTACACAGGTTCAGAAGAGCGTCATTAAAAATATCGACTTACATTTCCACTGGATGGCGATAAGTCCAAAAACTGGCAGACCCAACTTTAATTCATGTTTCACCCTACTACTTATTGGCTACTCCAATGTTAGTAGCAGGATTATTGTTGAATCAGTTTTAAGACTTACCGACATTTGAGAGATAACCACAGGTATTCGTTAAGTGCCTCAGTTGGTTTTTTATGAATGGTGCCCAACCTGTGTAGTAAACCATGTTCAAAAAATACACGAGTCAATAAATTTAATAAGAGATAAGAATTTTTCAACTCGTCTACATATTCTTTAAGAATTATTAGCATGTACTTCACTATACCTTTATATTTATAATTAATCACTTAAATATGTAGTAAAATTAATCACTTAAATACGTCAAACATAAAGTGACAATTTTGTTACATATTTATGCGGACTAAATTTTACTTCAAGATACAATTAAGTGATGTATATAATTTTTTTTTTCAAACCTGTAGCTTCAATGTCAAACATATTTATTATTTTGTGAACTCTTTTTAATACACAGCCTTTGCACTCTTCAGATCCTGAGCAATCAATCACACATTTGTAAGAAATGTTAATTAACAGCTGTCAATAAAATTATTATTTACAAAAATATCGTATGCTTTTACATGGGAATCATGATCTAGGGTTAAACAAATTAATACAAATATACAAAATACCTCAGTTTTAATCACACAAAACATAATGAAAAATAATTAAAGTTCAAAATGATTTATTCAACGTATTTTAAAAACATTTGCTGCAAACATACATTTTTAAAACATTGCGACTTAATACTGGCGTAACCAGTGGCAGCTGGTGACAATAGAAGCAGGTGGGGCCAGGGATACAAAAAAAGTGTTTTTTTTTTTTTTTAACTTAACAATATGTATTATAAATCATAAACGTTCTTGTATACGAGTTCTTTCCGGGTTGGAACCGCGTCGAAGATTTCTACATCTTGGATCTTATTTTAAACAAAATTGACTTAAAAATTCGGTGAAAACATTTTTACATGCTTCCTCTGATTGATTAAAATCGATTTTTTTAAGCAAAACCTTATAAATCTCGCTGATACGTCAAAATCTTGTACACGAACCGGTTCTTAGACTTATCGCAATCTAGCAATAATTTATGGCGACCGGTTCTTAGACTTATCGCCATCTGTGGGATTAATTACGGAATTAGTTACCGGCCTCAGACGGTTTTATATGGGAGTTTCCCAACCTGTGTAGTAGACCGTGGTCTTACGCAACCACGTGTTCTGTGGCAAGCACGCAACGGATCGGCTCAGCATCGATCGAATACGGAGATTTACAGATTAGTTTTCAAACATAGAAGGTCTTCAAATATCAAAAAGGAGGACAAAATTTACAAATGTATATGTACAATAAAATTGTATATTTTACATATGCTATTCATTCAATGTCATTAATAACTACAGCTGCAGATAACTAGTAATTTTTAGCATTAAAAAGTGTATTAATCAAATATAATAATAATTTGAAACTTACCGCCTATGTTACTTATGATGATCAGGAACTACTTGCAAATAATTTAACGAGTGGCGTGCTAAAGTGTGATAAGTACGTACACTTGCAATGTGTAAGCAAGCTGTAAAACACTGTCATTGGTCTGTTACTGTCTGTACAAGACACTGGTATTCAATGGATACTGGCTCACTGGCCATTATTGGCGTCATAGAACGCGTCAGTAGCCACGTGGTAGTCAGTCCTGAGCACGGTCTACTACACAGGTTGGGAAACTCCCATATAAAACCGACTGAGGCCAGTAACTCTTTCCGTAAATTAACTCATAGATGGCGATAAGTCTAAGAACCGTTCCCCATAAATTATCGCTACATGGCGATAAGTCCAAGAACCGGTTTTTGAAAACTTTAAAGAGCTGTTTTAGGTCTTTTAGAGCAAACTTTAGCTGAAAATGCATTATGTCTTTTAGATAATATAGAGACAATTGCAAACTTTCCTCAAAGACTGTAGCCAAAATATTGTAAATTTAAGAAAATGCCATAAAATTCCATTCACACGTTTTATAAAAACATTTTAATCATTATTTCAACCAACTGAGTGTAAATAACTGTTGTTTATAAAATAGTCGAAGGTACAAGAAAAGTTATGAACGGTTTTTAATTTTTGAAATTACCGCGTGTTTCTTAATGTAAAACTTTTCTCGATTTATGTTTTGAATTTTGCATTTAATGAAAGTTTAGTTAAGTTTATGAGGCCAATGTTTCTTATTTTACTCTAAAAGACGTTACTAAGGCTAAAATTTAACTTTTTAAAGTCATTTAAGATCAGCTGTTATGGTTGAATGAATGTAAACATGCTTATATACGGACATCAAATGGACGCTACATTGTTAATGAGTTAGAAGGAGATAGATTTAGTATCGGACGTTGGATATTATATCTAGTTCAGAAATGCAAGATGTTGTTTGTCACTTTTTAACACGTTCGTTTTAACAGTCGCATATGTCTTAGCTTACTCGTCACCTCCTTTATGTGCTCCTGATACAAAATATAAGTAGAAAATGTCACCGATAGATGTCACGGCCTACACGATTTTGAATTGTATAATCATTATAGTATAATGTATAGCAAGTTTGGCTGACGTACCCCCATAACTTAATTATTATTGTTTTCAATGAAAACCCCTATAACCTTATTTTTTGTAAATTGCAGGAAATCCTCTATCAAATGACGTTAAATACGGTGAAATATATTAGACTCGCGAGAGTAAACTTTTTTTGAAAAATATAATAGCTTTGCAATAGCTGCACCTCTTCTATCTGCGATACAATAATATCTTGAAGAGCTGTAAAAAATAGTTTAAAGACGTTTTTGAACAAACTTAAGCTGGTAATGCATTGCTTATGTTGTTCTTAAGATTTTTAGAAAATAGGGAGACCATTGCAAAACTGTAAATTTTTGTCAACACTTGTAAGGTTTTTGAAAACTTTGAAGAGCTGTTTTAGGTCTTTTTGAGCAAACTTTAGCTGGAAATGCATTATGTCTTTTAGATAATATAGAGACAATTGCAAACTATCCTCAAAGACTGTAGCCAAAATATTGTAAATTTAAGAAAATGCCATAAAATTCCATTAACACGTTTTATAAAAACATTTTAATCATTATTTCAACCAACTGAGTGTAAATAAAACTGTTATTTATAAAATAGTCGAAGGTACAAGAAAAGTTATGAATGGTATTTAATTTTTGAAATTACCGCGTGTTTCTTAATAAAAAACTTTTCTCGATTTATGTTTTGAATTTTGCATTTAGTGAAAGTTTAGTTAAGTTTATGAGGCCAATGATTCTTATTTTACCCTGAAAGACGTTACTAAAGCTAAAATTTAACTTTTTAAAGTCATTTAAGATCAGCTGTTATGGTTGAATGAATGTAAAAATGCTTATATACGGACATCAAATGGACGCTACATTGTTAATGAGTTAGAAGGAGATAGATTTAGTATCGGACGTTGGATATTATATCTAGTCCAGAAATGCAAGATGTTGTTTGTCACTTTTTAACACGTTCGTTGTAACAGTCGCATATGTCGTAGCTTACTCGTCACCTCCTTTATGTGCTCCTGATACAAAATATAAGTAGAAAATGTCACCGATAGATGTCACGGCCTACACGATTTTGAATTGTATAATGTATAGCAAGTTTGGCTGACGTACCCCCATAACTTAATTATTATTGTTTTCAATGAAAACCCCTATAACCTTATTTTTTTTGTAAATTGCAGGAAATCCTCTATCAAATGACGTTAAATACGGTGAAATATATTAGACTTGCGAGAGTAAACTGTTTTTGAAAAATATAATAGCTTTGCAATAGCTGTGCACCTCTTCTATATGAGAAAAAATAATATCTTGAAGAGCTGTAAAAAATAGTTTAAGGACGTTTTTGAACAAACTTAAGCTGGTAATGCATTGATTATGTTGTTCTTAAGATTTTTAGAAAATAGGGAGACCATTGCAAAACTGTAAATTTTTGTCAACACTTGTAAGGTTTTTGAAAACTTTGAAGAGCTGTTTTAGGTCTTTTTGAGCAAACTTTAGCTGGAAATGCATTATGTCTTTTAGATAATATAGAGACAATTATTGCAAACTATCCTCAAAGACTGTAGCCAAAATATTGTAAATTTAAGAAAATGCCATAAAATTCCATTAACACGTTTTATAAAAACATTTTAATCATTATTTCAAGCAACTGAGTGTAAATAACTGTTATTTATAAAATAGTCGAAGGTACAAGAAAAGTTATGAATGGTTTTTAATTTTTGAAATTACCGCGTGTTTCTTAATGTAAAACTTTTCTCGATTTATGTTTTGAATTTTGCATTTAGTGAAAGTTTAGTTAAGTTTATGAGGCCAATGATTCTTATTTTACCCTGAAAGACGTTACTAAAGCTAAAATTTATTTTTTTAAAGTCATTTAAGATCAGCTGTTATGGTTGAATGAATGTAAAAATGCTTATATACGGACATCAAATGGACGCTACATTGTTAATGAGTTAGAAGGAGATAGATTTAGTATCGGACGTTGGATATTATATCTAGTCCAGAAATGCAAGATGTTGTTTGTCACTTTTTAACACGTTCGTTGTAACAGTCGCATATGTCTTAGCTTACTCGTCACCTCCTTTATGTGCTCCTGATACAAAATATAAGTAGAAAATGTTACCGATAGAGGTCACGTTCTACACGATTTTGAATTGTATAATGTATAGCCAGTTTGGCTGACGTACCCCCATAACTTAATTGTTTTCAATGGAAACCCCTATAACCTTCTTTTTTTGTAAATTGCAGGAAATCCTCTATGAAATGACGTTATAAATACGGTGAAATATATTAGACTTGCGAGAGTAAACTTTTTTTGAAAAATATAATAGCTTTGCAATAGCTGCACCTCTTCTATTTAATTAGAGCGCCTGAACCGGCATTTTAATTTTTTAAGTCCACAAATACACAAACACACGTTGATACACACAATATATTTTTGGCGAAAGTCATTTGGTGGAACACCAGTTTATTATATTACTAAACGAATCACCAAAGTAGTCCAACAATTAATTAAGAAATTATTAACAATAATATTGAGAATAAAACCAAAAATATTTTAACTCATTTTGAAGCTTTTCGTAACTAACTTAAAAGCAAGATAATTTGTACAGATGAACTCTTTAACTAATTGTATATTTATTATATACTTATTAGAAGGCGTACTACGAAGAGTAAAACTAGAGAAGAAAAACCTTATGATCAACCAAATACAAATAATAGCGTATGCTGACGATATAGCAATTATAGGGAATAAAAGAGAAGGCATGATAGAGCGATAGATCAACTAGACAAACAGGCAAAAAACTTGTTCTGGAAATAAATGAAGAAAAAACAAAATTTGTGAGGGTAGGAAGAGAAAATATGCACACATAGAACGATCTACTAACAAAAATAATCTCTTTTTATCACTTTTTTTTATCATTTTTTTAATCATTTTTTTTTTATCACCTTTTCAACGCAAATGAATAATGATGTATATTTGGAGTGCATGATTTTATGGAATTGTTATCGAAACCAATTCACTTGTAACATAATAATATTCTGAAACTATGTCACATTAGTTTTTACTCTTCTCGACAATCATTTACTTTCCGAAAATGTTCCGTTGCAAAATATTTATATTTTTGTTAATCACAGCAAGTACATGTATTTTTTATTTCGTGTATTTTAACAAGACTAGTGTTGTTTCAACAAATGTATTCGAACAATATGAAACTAAGTATGTATTATATTGGAACAAGATGTTTAGTAGTGATAATTTTTATTTGGGGTTGGGTTACGAATTATTCGAACCTTGCGAATTTAAGAATTGTTTTGCAACCCATAATAAAACAATGGCTGTTGAAGAATACGACGCTGTAGTGTTTCACGGAGCCCAATATAAAATTAAGGATCATGGAATTCCTGATCACAGAAAACCTCATCAGAGATATGTTTTCGGTGATTTGGAGGTGCCTCTGTATGGATATGGTGGTGACGATTTAGAACATTTTAAATCGTTTTATAACTGGACAATGACTTATCGATATGATTCCGATGTTATTAGAGCTTATGGATATGTTATACCAAAATCAACTAACTACAAGCTACCAAGTATTAATTCCATCAAAAATAGATCAAAACTTATGGCATGGTTTGTTTCGAGGTGTAAGTCTGTGAGTAGACGCGAAGATTTGGTAGATAAACTAAAGTCATATCTTAATGTCGACGTTTACGGAAGATGTGGAACTTTAAAATGTGCAAGATTTGAAGAGGACTGTTATGGATTACTAGAAAAAGATTACAAATTTTATTTATCGTTCGAAAACTCGTATTGTCAAGAATATATAACGGAAAAAGTTTACAGTGTGTTACAAAGAAATGTTGTACCTATCGTTTACGGAGCTGGCGATTACACGTTAAGAACTCCTCCACATTCAGTGATCAAGGTCGAAGATTTTAAATCAGTGGAAGATCTCGCTGGATACATCACGTTTTTAGATGAAAATCCGGTAGAGTATTTGAAATATTTTGAATGGAAGACTAAATACGTTGTCGAAACGTCCCACCAAAGTGCTGCTTGTAGTTTGTGTAAAAAACTTAATAATAAAAGTGAACCAGCAAAAGTTTACGAAGACATTAAAGAGTGGTGGACTAAAAATAAAAGTGGTGAACCTATATGTAAGCAAGGTAGTGATCTGCCACTAATAGGAAAGTTTATACATAAACGATGAATGAAATAAGTTAGTTGATAAATTGTTGGATTAGGTATTAAAGTATTTTTTTTTGCAAGTATAAATAAGATTAATAAAAAATCACTTATCTTTCGTCGAAGGATTTTTGTCGAAATGCAATATCAGTATCAAGTTCTGTCTCCTCATTTCAGACTGAAACTAATGGCGACTTAAGACTCCTTCCTTATTACCAGTGACAGTCTTATTTATTTATGTACATAAATAGATAAATAAATTAGACTGCAAATGATGAAGAGCCGAATGTTAAAGTTGGTGCAAATGGGTTTTAAACTGTTTATTGATTGATCTTTGGTCTGGTTCATATTGTATAGAACGCATTATTAAGGTGTAAGCTGTAATTATATCAGCTCAAGGTTCTTTAAATTTACGGCTGATATCCATATCAATTATACCACATAAATAACAATGTTATAATGCACATAAAAATTTATGATGCGTGATTGTCGCCTTTTGCAAGTTATTACTTTATTTTGAATATGTATTTGTTGAAAGAAACAATTTTCATTTGATGTGACGTAAATTTAAATAGCCAAGTACTAAAGTATATCCAATGTACATTTGCTTACAATATTTTAAAGTATCAAAATTGTTTTGGGTAACGAAAATTTTTTAGATTGGAAAGTGGGTCGCGAAGAAAAATATTTAAAAAGCGCTTATCTACCCTAACACTTCAATAACAATATACCATTGTAAAACAATGGTATATTTTATATTGTTATTCAAGTTTTTGGGTAGATAAGCGCTTTTTAAATATTTTTCTTCGCAACCCACTTTACAATCTAAAAAATTTTCGCTACCCAACAAAATGTTGATACTTTAAAATGATAATATTAACTATTCATAACCACTCATAACCTTTATTTTTGCTGTTTACACAATAGCTTTTATTTTTCTGAATCCATTTATCACAGATGGTATTTTACTTCTTTATTCATTGCCAAATAAAAAAAAGTTTTTAAACAATAACCGTTATAATTCAGGTAGGCCGGTCGTTGTAGTTTATGTTGTTTCCATGACAACCAATCAACAAACTAAAAGATTTGAAAGTCTATTACTGGTCCCAATAATAAATTTGTAAAAATGAACTTTAATAACGAAGAAAAACGCGATATGCTGCGAATTTTTTATGCATTGAATAGGAATTTTATATTTTTTAGTCAACGATATGAAGAAACATGTCCATAATAAAGAAGACAACCCTCGCACACATATTTTTGTACGTTGGACAGAAACTTGGGAAAATATGGGGCTTTAGCCAAAAATATGGCAGAAAGGTTTTAGATGACATTGAAAAAAACAGTTTTATTACAAACATATCCGGAAAAAACCACTGCATTAAACAGAATTTTAAGTAAATTTGTATAAAGCATGTGATAACGTATAACAAAACTTAAAAGAACAGTATAAAAAAATCGCTTCATATCGCGTTTTTCTTCGTTATTAAAGTTAATTTTTACGAATCTATTACGATGACAAGCAACGGACTTTCAAAATTTTTAGTTTGTTGATTGGTTGTCATCGAAACAACATAAACTACAACGACCGGCCTACCTGATTTATAATGGTAATTGTTTAAAACCTTTTTTGTTAAATTTGACAATGAAAGAAGAAGTAAAATACCATTTGTGATAAATCAATGGATTCGGAAAAATAAATTCTATTTGATTATGTAAATAGCAAAAGGTGCGCTCATAAGAAAAAATAAAGTTGGTTGTCATAAAACAAAAACGAGTCGATCTAGGAAAAATTTGTGACCCCCATACGATTCGGCTTAAAAAGTTGCTTAAGCAATGTTTTTGTTTTTATACATTTGTAATATTTCATACTTCAAAGGAGTTGTAGACGATTTTCAAAAATCGTATTTTTCTGTTTTTCCTAATTTTCTCGGATACCGTTTGAGATATTTCCAATTTCTCTTTGAATTATCAATTAGCACAAAATTTAGCAACTTTGCCAAATTTAATCCTATACTGTAGCTAATATAATAAGCGAGATCCCCATGCTTAAACTCGAATTTCAAATCACCCTGTATACATTTCTAGAATAAGCACTCTTAATTAAAATTGGACAGAAAAACCGATATTAAGTAAAGTAGTAAATATGGTAGCAGCAGAAGACGTGGGGTAATCGTACATAGATGAAGGTCGTTTAATACCAGGACTAAAATTTGTTCCATGTAAAGCGTTTAGTCTTTATTGTTTAGTGATATTGTGTAGCGAAATGGATGCAGAAGAAATTAGTGTTGAAGTGCCTTGGGGCATTGTAGCAGGTATTTTAGTGTGTAAATGTAATTTTAGTAGATTTTTACATGCCTGAAATTTTTTATACGCTACAAACTGCTGATATAAAGTTTGGTGGTTGTCGTGTTTATCATCTTCTTTTATGTTCGACAAACGTAGTATGTAGACGGTATTCTGAAAGCGAAAATTTTGGAAATCGGTATTTCGATAATTGTACATTTCTGAGATTAATTATCGACAGAGCATTTTACAAAGCACTTGCATTTAGTTTAACAAAACCAATAACTTGCACTACTTTAGTTAAAAGACTGCCAAAAAAACTTAAAATCCTGCGAAAATTCGAATGGATCAGTTAAAAAAATTATTAAACCAGATAATTGCGGTTTATTTATTAAAATTTTGTTAAAAAATACAGTAGAAAATATTAAATTTATGTAAAACAGTACTTAAGAATTTTTTTCCCACTTACTGGAGTTTTAATTGTGGATGTAATTGTGAATCTTCAATAGTTTATTTTAATTAAAATATGCAGATTAAATATTTATAATCAAGATTAAAGTGCAAAAAAATGTTTTTTTTACAACCGGTTCATATTTGCGCACTGTTAATTAATAAAATATTATAAAATTGATGGTTTTCATTTATGTGTACAGGGTGGTCCACATAGAAGGGCCACTAATAGGATCTCGTAAACGGTAAGAGCTACAAAGAAGTTTAAATATTACACATTGTTTCCCTTTCTGACATCTATCCAGTGATGCTTTAATGTTTTAAAAGAGTTCCATGGCACGTTAGATAACAAACAAAAATCAAAATGGGCGTTTTTTAAAAATCGTTAATAACTCGATTATACTTGATGTGATGGTACAAAAATATTTTTGGGGAAAAAGTTGTTGGTTTTTTACGCCCGCATTCATTGTTTCAATTCTTAGATAAATCACAAACTTGCATTTTTTAAATGAAAACCAGAGTTTGCTATGATCTCATGGAAAAGCATTTTTTTCCTCTTTTCAACAACATAATGTTTAATGTATTTATTTTAATATTTAGGCTCAAAACAAATAAAATTCATCAAACATTCCCTTTGAAGCTATAGAGTGCCGAGAATTTAAACAATATTGAAACAAATGAATGGTTTCATTTTACAGTGCGTAAAAAATCAACAACAACTTTTCTCCAAACATATTTTTGTGCCATCAATTATAACAGAGTTGTTAACGATTTAAAAATGTCCATTTTGATGTTTGTTTATAATCTAGCGTGTCATGGAACTCTTTTAAAACATTAAAGCATCACTGAATAGGTCTCAGAAAGGGATACAATTTGTCTAATTTAAATTTCTGTGTAGCTTATACCGTTTACGAGATCCCAATAGTGGTCCCTTTATGTGCACCACCCTGTATACCATGGTAATCAGCTAAAATATTATTAAATAAAAATTGTAACAATGATGAAAAATTTTAAAGGAATAATCTTTTTTCATTAAATTTGAATGTTAAACAAAGACTACGAAATATATATTTTTTTCGATGAGCACCTTAATATTTTAATTTCAATGTGTAAAATAAAAATTTGTTAAAGGATAAGATTTCTATTAATAAATATTTAAATAGAAATTGTTAAAAAATTACACTTGACGTTTAAAATCTAAAAATCCTTATCACAAAAAAGTTTCACGTAATTTAAGTTTAGACATGTTCTAAATAATACTGGCACGTTTGTGACGTATTTACATAATTAAAAATAAATATGATCATTAGTTCTGTGGTAAATAATGCACAATAAAATATTGAAAATTAATTGTAAATATGATACATTGTCATAAATTATGATAAATTTCTTACGTTAATAATTTTAGAAGACGTAATAAAATGCATAAACATAAGGTTTTGAGTTATTCATTTCTGTGGCAGTGTGGCACTTATTTAATAATAAAAAGAAAGACATAAGATGCTAGTAAGGATCCAATAAGGGAGTTGATGTACATTTTCACTTATGTCTATGGTAATTTTGATTTATTTGGTGTTAGATTAAGCTATAACAAAATTTGACCAATTTCTATTTAACACCCATCTACGTCTAGCCCAATTTTAATATTTTTTAGTTAGGTGCTGATTACAGATTAATTGCAAGAAAAAGTAGATTATTATAATTTTGAAAAAAAAATGTTTTATAAGTAAAGAAAACAGAAAAAAATTAATGTATAGAAAATTCAAAACATAATGCTTACTAAGCTAGGTAAAAAACAAAAGCACAGTTTGAATTTAGACTTATTTATAAGTTATAATATCTTCCGGTTTCCTCTAGAAACAAATTCAGCAAGAACTTCTTCGGAATTCAGTGTTTTTACAGTTTTACTTTCAATGTTGATAATTAAAAATTATTAAATCTTTCTTGTGTCATTCAACTAAGCCAGGGGGGTTAATAGTAGGCTCAGGGGGGGGTTAGCCCCCCTTAGTCCCCCCATAACTACGCCAATGCTCTTAAGTTGTTAAATTTGTTTTCAATTAAATAATCTTTAAATAAAACCGCGTCTACTATTGATTCCAGGGGTTTCTAAGTCTCGACTATTTTTTTATTACCGGACTCGACACTTTGAAAAACAAAAATGACGGGAATTTCCGGGACTTTTGTTTTTCCGAGACTGTGACTGTGTTAGGACTTATTAACGATTTTTTTAAGGTTTCAGTATGAATCTGCCAATCGTCCTAACAAGAGAATTTATCGCGTCTTTATGTCGAGAAGTAAATGAAGTTTGTGATTTAAAAAAATCTGGTTGTCTAGAAAAATTGTATTTAAATCTTGAGTCTCGGATCTTTTTTCCCAGGACTCGACTACAAAAACTGAGCAATTTCCTGGAAACCCTATCGATTTCCTTGTAAAGATTGGACTTCAAAATTTTTGTGCCATAGTTTCTCACATTGGATATGTTTTTTTTTTTAAATTGAAACAAATCAGCAGTAAACTAATATTTTAAAACTTGTTAAAGTGATAAATATTTTAATAGGCAACAAAATATGAATAACCTGTAACTACTTTATTTCTACACCCCAAACTAACATGAGCTTTTTATTGTTTTAGCGAAGACTTGGGGTGAAAAATCCAATTCTCCGGTCTTTGTCATACATGGAATTGAGGATAATGCTGGCTCCTTTGATCGTCTTGTAGCCTATCTGCCAACATCATATTATTATATTTGCATTGATTTACCTGGGCATGGGCGATCCAGCCATTACACCTCTTGTCTGCCAATACATTCCATCGACTACGTTCTAGTTTGTAAAATGGTAATGGATTCGCTAAACAGAAAACCTTATATCATACTAGGCCATAGTTACGGTGGCCAAATTGGCTTAATGTTTACGCAGATATACCCTGAACACGTCTGCAAGCTGATAATGATAGACATTGTACATTTTTTTCCTGTCGCTCCAAATCAGTTTAAGAATTGGCTAACCCAAAAATACGATAAAGTAACAGAAATAAATAAGAAACGAGCTTTAATTAAATCGGAGATCTATACCTACGAAGAAGCTGTGGACTTTCTGATTAATTCAAGAGGCTACGGTATTCTAACAAGAGAGGCCGCTCACCCAATACTTAAAAGATGTTTAAAACCTGTAGGTGGTGAAAAATTTCAATTTTCAACCGATCCACGGGTACACTATTATATGAACCCGCCTATGGATATTCCATATATTGTTAGTTTAATCACAGAAAATCCTATAATGTGCCCATTCCTTATAATTAGGGCTAGAGAATCCGTCCCGATGTATAACGTTTTCTTTACATCAGCCTTGGAAAAGTTGAAACAAAATGATTTATGTACGATAGTAGAAGTTGATGACGATCATGAAGTGCACAATACAAAACCCGACGTTGTAGGACCGTTAATATCAAAATTTTTAATTTATGTGCCGAGCAAACTATAAAAAAATATTTATTAGAACTCTTCATAATTTTTGCCCATTAAAAATAAAAGTTTTTCAGTTGTTTTCAGTAAACAGGGTGTCCCAGATTACATTTCCAGCATAGGGATTTCGCTTATTATAGGAGAAAGAGGTTTGATTAAATTACCTTCAGAAGGCACAAATAAAATTGATTTATGATTAAGACAAAAAAATTATGAGAAAAAAGAAATTCGACATTTTCATAGTATTTGCTGTAACATCTGAAGCACGAGCAATTTTGTAATTTTAAAAATTGATTGTGGCTTCTCTCATACTAAGGAATAATACATCTAATTTAAGCAAATCTGTATCTCCTATAATAAGCGAGATCCCCATGCTGGAAATGTAATCCGGGAGACCTTGTATACCCGTAAGACTGCCTGATGCTGTTAATAATTCTAATCCTACGCTGGTAATACCTATGTTTGTTTGATATTTATTGCCAGTCTTATCGATTCTGAAGCACGAAATACGCGAGGAAAATTGGGAACCGATACGTTGTCTTTGTGTTATCCAGCTTATCTTTTTAATTAATCTATACCCCAGCCGAGTATGAGGAAAGCTGTCACGGACAGCGCTCCAATTTGTCAGACGGGGTATTTACGTGTTGAAAGGCGATTATTCTTTGGTGTTTTTCAAAAAGAAAGTAACTACTTAGCGGTTAGCTATCCGAATTAAATTCCTAATTAAAAATTGCATCTAAAAACATGAAGAATATCTTAATTTATTTTTTTGCAATAATCTTTTCATAGACACAATTTATAACTTTGGACAACATTTTGTAATTTTAATGCAAAACTTAACAGTAGCTAATAATTGTTTTTTTAAATGTGATTTCTGGAAATGCTTACAAATTTTTTCTTTCTAAACTTAAGAGAAAACGATAAATAAAACATAATTTGTTAAACAGTCTATTCATTTTCATATTATTCACTAACTTACATATATGTACACCCTTTTAATGTATCGTACATTTCATTTTGGATTAAAGTTATGAAAAACATTCAGTAATTCTTAACTTATTAATATATCAAAATATTATATTATCAACTAAGAATAAAAATTGTATACAAAAGATAAATAAAGGTTACAGATGATTTATTTGAATTGGTTGCCTTACTAAGCGGACTTGCGATGCAACTCATATCTTCTGGTGGTAATTGTACAATAGGTTTGCTGGTACCTGATATGTCGTCGAAACATGTCGCCTGCGTAAGGAGGTCATACATCTGAACCGCCGATTCCACTGGAGTATTGTGCACCTGCATAGTTTCGCGAATCCATCGTCGTAACCAATGACCCAACCATGAAAGATGGCATCCACATCTGAAGGAGTTTCCAGATATACTCAACCCACCTTAAACAGGACAAAATAGTTACATTACTTGTGCAATGAGCAACCTAGAATGCTATGAGCTAATTGCACCGATTTTACTTATATCTAAATAATAATAATTGCTAGGTATTTCTTACAGCAATCAATTTATTTATTACCCGTTTAGAATTGTATGTAGGTAAGTTGATTCCATAATGGTAATGTATCTTACAGAGGAGTTGCAAAATTATACTAGGTATATCGATTGAACAACCAGAACAAATATGGTCATAGCTGTTTATCATTACTTCAAATTATAGAGTTAAAAATCTTTATTGTTCTTTAAATGTACGAAAATTATTGAAACGCATCTTGTACATTGTAAAATGCATGATCACTCATAAATACTATTTAAAAACAAATATTTATCGTAATAAGGTCAGAACTGTCTTGCGTTCGTAAATAAAATAATTACTACGACAAATACACGGCTTTAAAATCTTTCGTAACGATTTTTAAGACTCAAAATTGACATCTATTTAATTAAATATTGATGAACTTCTAGAAAAATAATAAAATGGACGTCATTACTATTTTTAATTTAAAAATGCAGTAATAATTGCTGTATAGAATTGCAAAAGTTTTAGTGATGTATTATATGTAGGTATGTAATTAAGCAGAATTACCAGGTAAATTTGTTCTTTAAAAAGTTAAAATATATGGATTAAATTTATCTGTTTGATTTATCGAAAAATACTTATGTAAGTAGATGTTTAGTCTAATCTGTTACTATGTTGCTATCTACAGGGTGTTTCTTAAATATTGTGAAAAACTTCGGGATGTAATTCCTTATCGAAAATTGAGGGAGTTTTTTTTTTCTCTTAGACGTCTCCTTTCTGAGTTACACCCCCTTAAAGGGGAGCGGTAAAATTAGGTTTTTATTTTATTTTTCAAATTTGGATAAACGTAGGAGAATGATATTAGGTAAATGTTTTATACTTATTGAAAGGTTTCCCATATTTATATTTTCAATCATCTCTCCCCTTTACAAGAGGCTAAAAAGTGCGACCCCTGTTGGTTTTTTTATCGGAACTTTTTGGAGGCTCGAAATTTTGCAATTTAGAAAATTTTCTTTAAAAGCTTGATTTATTAAGACACTTTTTTTATTCATTAACTTTGCCTGCAAAACCTGCAGTTTTTGAGTAAAAAATAAAATAAGTGCACATAAACCATTAAATATTCTAAAATAACACGATTCATTTTGGTGGTTACCATGTTTTGTTTTATTCGCATTGGATAGAATTGACGGGTGTAATTCATTTTAAAAGTTGAAGAAGTGACAACACGATAACACCTGTCAATTCTACTCAATATGAACATAAACAAACTATGGTAAATTGGTAACCACCAAAATGAATCGTTTTATTTTAGAATTTTTTAATGATTCATGTTCACTTATTTAATTTTTTACTTAAAAGCTGTGGGTTTTGCAAAAAAATTGAAAAATTGAAAAATTAAAAAATAAATATTATAAATAAATCATGTTTCCAAGAAAACTTTTAAATTGCAAAGGCCTCCAAAAAGTTCTGATAAAAAACCAACAGGGCTAGCACTTTTCAGCCCCTTGTGATAGTGGGAGATAATTTCATCAAATTTTATCAAAATTAGGCGTTTTACTAATTTATACTTGCAAAAATATCTTACCTTTTATTGAAGTTGTCCCTACACTTTTCCAAACGCTGTAATTTGTATAGAAAGTTTCAGGACTTAAATGCATTAATTTATTATATCTTAAATCAAGAGTTAAATGAGCAATTTTTCTAAAGTTTGCTATCAGTCCAGCTGGCAATTCTTCAACACTAGTGTCAGTAATTTTAATAACTAAATCCGGATTTTTTGTTAACTTGGAAAATGCATGACTTTCAATGCTTCGCAAGTTTGGTCCACTTATCTCCAAATGGCGCACCTTGGGATTATACAGGCAAAGTAACTGGTTGCTGAGGATATTTTCTTTAATGTACAGCTTTAAGATTCTTAATTGCTTTAAAGTTGACAACAATTTGCATAACTCAAAGGAAAAGTTTTCGATATGAGGCCATATTTGCATGGACAGCGACAAAAGATGCTTATTTTGTAAAATCGCCATGCTATCAAATTTTACCAGATTTCTCAAACCTTGGATATTTAAGTTCTGTAGGTTTTGTAGGCCGCTAAATGTTTCGGATGATATTTCCTGTAAATATTGTTGCAGATTTAGAAATAAGTGGGCAAGTGTGTATGTTTTACTTACCTTTATTGGATTATTTGAAATATCCAACGTTTTAAGGTAGGGCATATGAACACCTAGATAAGTCGGTATATGTGTCAACTGGTTATTGCACAAGGAAAGATGGTTTAACGATTTTAAGTCATGAATTGATGTTTTTTCTATAAATTTGATGTTGTTATGGGACAGATTTAGGTAGATTAAGTTTGGAAGTATAATATGGGGAACAAACGTCGCTCCGATATTGGCTAAGTGCAGTTCTTTTAAGTTTTGACCAAAATGAAACAGTTCCTTAAAATTCGCACGTAGAGGGTTTGAACTTAAATCTAATTTTTGTAGATAACTTAGACCTGTGAAGACATTATCTGGAACAATTCCAAGACGATTATTGCTTAAGTTGAGACAATGCAGATATGGAACATCTGGAAATGTAGTGCTGTCAATGTGTTCAATGTAATTGTAGCTCATGGATATATATCGGAGGGTGAAACCAATTTCTGCTAAACTTATACTCGGAAAAGCAGAAAAAGCGTTACCGCTTAGTTCCAACATTTCTAACGCAGTGTTCCGAAAAACGTCTTTGGGGAAGTATTTTAATTTATTGAAACTAAGATTTAAATTACGTAATTTAGGCAGAGTAGAGAACTGATTGTTATGTAGGTAATCGATAAAGTTCTGCGATAGATCTAAAATTTGCAAATTTTGTAATCCAAAAAATGCGTGCCGATGGACGCCTCTAAGATAATTTTGTTTCACACTTAAGTGTTCTAACGTGGTTAAGTGCATAAAAATATTTTGTTCTAATAGAGGAATTTTATTATAATCTAAAAACAGTTTGCACAACGAACCAATATTTTTTATGCAACTCGGAACGTTTTCCAGTTTATTGCGTTGCAGATCCAACACCTCTATATTTAAAATTTTGTTATTTGCTTCACATCCAGTTATTTCGTTATTGCTTAAATTCATGTTTATACAGCTCGAGACGTTGGCAAAGAAATTGAAGGAAAACTTCTGTAATAAGTTATCGTTTAAATCTAAGTTCATTAAGAGTGGCAACCCTGAAAATGATTGTTCGTCTATATGGGTTATTAAATTATGTGATAAAATTAATCTACTCAATCGAGGAAGGTGATGGAAACTATTTTTTTGAATATGCGATATTTTATTATAAGATAACAAAATCACGTCTAAATTGGCTAAGGAATGGAACGTATCTGATTTAATGACTCTTATTTCATTGAATGTTAAACGTACGTCTCTCAACGTTTTATGAAGTGAAGACTTGAATAATTTTGAAGGTATCGATTCTAGTCTATTAAATTCAAGATTTAAATACTGAAGGTTTGGTAGTGAATCTAGCGCCGTGTTAGATATGATATGTATTCTGTTGTTATCTAGTGTCAACCAATGCAGGTTGCTCACAGGTTGAAAAATTTCGCTGGGAAATTCTATGTTATCCAGACTAAACGATATATCTAAACTTTCTAAATAGTTTAAATGAGAAAAAATGTTCGGCTCTATATAACGCAAGGGATTAAAACTGAGACTTAGTTCTTTTAGATATTTTAAATTACTGAAAACTTCCGACATGATATTTGTGAAGTGGTTGTTCGCCAATATCAGCGTCCTAATGTTATTTCCCCAATCGGTAAAATCGCTCTCGTTTAATTCGTAAACGTCGTTATACGCGATGTTAAAATGGAATATTTTTGAACAGTTTAGTAATGAATGTGTTGGTATTTTAGTGAACCGGTTGCCGCTCAAACTGAGCGCTTTTAACGTTGAACAAAAGTTAGTAAAAGTGTATTCGGGAATTTCGTTTAAAAAGTTCGAAGACAAATACAAATATTTTAACGACTGTAGTAGGTTTATTGCGCCGGGAATTTCCAACAAGTTATTATGATCAAAGTCTAAGTATTCGAGATGATTTTCTATCCCGAAAAAAGTATTTTTATCGAGTGTTTTAATTTGATTGTAAGACAGAATTATTCTTTTACATTTGAGGCCCATGAAACTATCCGCTACTAAATCGCTGAGATCGTTAAATGCTATATTAAGGTCTCTTACATAAGCAGAGTTGTTAAACGGTAACCGTGGCAAAGTTTTTAAGTAGTTTTCGCTCAAATCAATTTTCTCTAGCCATAACTTTTTAGAGAACGTGTGCTCTGGGAAAGTCTCGATATGATTTCCACGTAGATAAAGCCATTGCAAACGAGGTAAAGTTAGGACTTCAAGTGGAAAGTTTTCTATCAAATTGTGGGAGATACTGAGAGTTTGAAGATTCGGAGGAAGGGAGTACTTATGGATTTCGGATATTCTGTTTCCATCGAGATTTAACCAAATTAAATTCCTAAGCTGTCTTAATCCATGGCTATTTTTCAAATTGTGTTCATTTGCATTCGATGGGATGTCTTTTATGTCATTTTCTCCTAAGAAGAGATTGGCCAAGGAATCTTTCAGGTGCGACCAATCGCCATTTAGTGCCGGTATTTGGTTTCTGCAATAAAAACACAAACGTTAATTAATTATGACGTTTTTAAATAATTGTTGTACAGGGTGGCCTATTTTCGATGCCCATCTCGGTTATTATTGGAGATAGAAAAAAAACTAAGTAGGTACTTAGTCTCGATTTTTTTTTCGAGAGAAATTCATTGCCGTAAACAGATTTTTGATATGTTACAATCTTCGTTCCCGGGTTTGGAACCGCGTCTTCTTGATTTGTGTGACGTTTCGACCATTCTATGTTGGTCTTTATCAAACGTCGTTTGATAAAGACCAACATAGAATGGTCGAAACGTCACACAAATCAAGAAGACGCTGTTCCAAACCCGGGAACAAAGATTGTAACATGGACGATAGCCGCGAAAGCCTAAAGAATAAAAAGATTTTTGATATCTTTATTTAATTTTCGAAATATAGCCAAAAACCGATTTTTGCCACTTTTTAAAAATGTTAAATATCTCGCTTAAACGAAAAGATAGAGAAAAGCTTTTAAGACATTTTGATTTTTCATACTTTCAGCTCGTTAAAAAAAATTACTGGTACCTGCTACTTGTTGAAAAAAGGCCTTATATTTTTTATTGTCAAATAAATTTCTTTGAATTTGGCGACCCACAAAAGTTTCCTCGCGACCCACGGTTTGCGCACCACTGGGCTAAGCGACAAACAAGATTGTCTGAACATAATCCGCTCTGCTCGAACAAATAAATTTTCAGCTCGTCTAGGACATGCACAGCACGTAACGATAATAAGTGTTGATTTTTGAATACAATCTAAATCTAGTTGACCCGTCCACCGTCCATTCTTGCAATTATAGGTTTTCGTAGTTTTATTATTACTACATAAATTTGAAAACGTTAAATTTTCAGCAATTTGTTATGCGATTTCTAAACATGGACGGATTCAGTAAAAAAATCCTAATAGAATTTTTAAAAAGTGTACTTATACTAACAAGGGAGGGTCACGATACGTTTTCGCTAGAATTTGATTAAGGCTGTGTTTATTGCATCAAGGACGTCAAAACTACATTTTTTTAGAGTTATACGTGCCACTGGCCATTTCATTCGAGAAAATAGGGAAAAAACTGAAAAGTTGGTATAAAAAGGTCATTTTTGCGATCGCGTTGGCCATGAAACCGCCAGAGACAAAATCGAAATTCTTCTATTTACCAATGCGTGCATCCTTTGCAAGTAAAATGGTGCAAAGTTTTTGAAAAAATCTTGAAACAGATCCGGAGAAAAACGTCAAAAACGAAACCCCTGCAAAAGCGCTATAATTTGAGCAGTTGTTGTATATTTGTATAACCATATCTGTGCGACTTGCACATGCGTTTAACATAGGGAAAACCGTTTTTATAAACGCCTCGTTTTTGACGTTTTTCTCCGGAATCGTATAAGATTTTTTTAAAAACTTTGCACCATTTTACTTGCAAAGGATGCGCGCATTGGTGAATAAAAAAATGTAGATTTTGTCTCTGGCGGTTTTATGGCCAACACGATCGCAAAAATGACATTTTTATACCAACTTTTCAGTTTTCTCCCTATTTTTCCGAAGGAAATGGCTTGTATAACTCTGGAAAACATTTAGTTTTGATGTTCTTGATGCAAAACACACTTATTAATCAAATTCTAGCGACAACGTATCGTGACCTTCCCTGGTAAGTAACTAAATAAAGTTTTTTTTTAAAATATCAGTAATTTTTTTTTATCAGGTTTTTACAACTTTTTTCATAAATTTTTAAGATGTTAATGGACTGCGAATAACGTGATATACGTTATACGTAACCGTTTTTGTATGAACGATTTTAAATGAACCTTAATACTTGAATTTATTTACCAAGAAACGTATAATAAAAATGATGGCTACAAAGGGATCTAGAAAAATGTATGGTAATAAGCATTTGGGTCCTAAATGTACAACGACAAATGGAGTCGTTTAGTTTATACTGATGTAAATCAGCTACTAACTGAGCTAAAGTACCATTACTGAACATAGCAGAACATTTTCGTTTGGTAGCTGGTAGCAGCTGCAAAGATGGAAAATTTTAAATGTAAGCTTTATATTCACAGTTCAACGCCTTAGAAATATTGTGAATGACATACACATAATTCAACAGACAGTCGGCAGAAATAATATCATACAAAAAAAAAATGCATACAAACTTTATCTATTTGATATTGTAGAATAAAAACAAAATTACAAGATTTCAGTTAAACAGAGTATAAGGTAGTCAAAAAGACAACTCGCATTAAACTAAAACTAAGCTATATTATACTGGACGTTATTATAGTTTCCGTTGTAACACCTTTTGTAACAGAAAATTTTCCAGGAGATGAACAAATAAATTGAATGCCTGATTTGATCACTGTCAGTCCTATCCCCCAGCAAATGTTTTTACTA
The DNA here is from genome assembly GCA_947652605.1 of Elmis aenea. NCBI lineage: Eukaryota > Metazoa > Arthropoda > Insecta > Coleoptera > Elmidae > Elmis > Elmis aenea. The sequence goes on from OX393576.1 coordinate 65,240,056, forward strand.
AAACAATCTTAAAACACTATTAAAATTTTTCAATAGTCGTTTAAGAGATTAAATTGACCCTTCTTCCATCATTGAAGTCTTTGGGGCACTTAACTTGACTGTACGAAATATGAAGATTAAAATTGTATGTTTTAAATCTTTCGCAAGACCAAGAACTGCTTTTATAAATTGAAAGAGAAAGCTTTTGCGATCATCATGATGCTCGATTTTCTAGTTATCATTATAAATTGGAGAAGATTTAAGCTGTCATTATGTAAATAAAATTGTTCACCATTTACTCGTTGTAAGTTATTTTGATGTTTATTCTCTTTTATGCTCATTCGCACATAAGTTTTTGATACTCTTTAATGCGCTTAATTTTTATTAGAAAACAAGGGCGTCTTGAGCTTTCTCTGCATTGTAGCGCTTTTAAAGGCTTCGCACAAGTTACACAACAAATTAAAGAAAATTAAATTTATAAAACGTTAACTATTTGAAACTAACTGTACACAATTATCTATGTACACACTTTGCAGTGTCAATTTTGTTTTCCACCATTTATGCACTGTTGTTATAAAACAGCATACCTACTCACCTTTGAAGATTAATCCATTTAAGATTTTTTAAATCTTTCAGAGCGGCAAAAGGAATGCTGTCAAGTTTGTTGTAACTCAGGTCCAACGAGGTGAGGGAAGTAGCCATAGAGCTGAAAAATTTTGCGAAAATTAGAGTGACTGAAATTATTATTGACTTTTGCTTTTCGTGTGCTTGCATTCAAATAAAACTAAATGATTAAAAAAAAAATCGTGGCGCTCTACGCCTGGACCTACTTGTCCTATACGTTAAAGGCTCAGTTTCATAATTTGGCCCAAAAAATGCAACGTATACACTTCGAAAATTTTGAACAGGTATAAAAAAATCATTTTCGAAACGCATAAATGGTAGATATATTTTCCTCAGCGCATTTTCTAATGCTGAACTTTCCTCAATTTGGTTTTTGGGTTTTGCATTTATTGAAAGATTAGTTAAGTTTACTACACATGTGTCTCTTATTTAACCCTTAATGTTGTTATTAGGATTAAAATTAGACCTTTTTTAAAATAATATAAGATCAGCTTTTTTAATTCAGTTAAAGTAAACATATTCACTTACGCACATCAAATGCACGCTACATAGTTGATAAGTTAAAAGGAGATAGATTTATTATCGGACGTTCTGACCTCCTAATAAATTCACATGTGCTGCTGTTCAAAACAATACAATTAGAAAATATATCCAATAGGTGTCGCTACCTTCATCACTTTTGGAGATTGATAAACCAAAACATTATGTACATAATGTGGATTTCTATGTGCAGGAGGCAAATGTATTCTAAATTAAATTAAAATGTTTATCGATTGTGTGAGATAAAAAAGCAGTAATTGATTGTGTAAAATAAAAGGGGAAGCCAATTTTTAGTTCCGAGGGTTTTCAATTTGGTATAATTATTAAAAGGACTACCTATAACTTTCGCAATTTTTGAAATATTTATGAACATTTTAAAATCGTTATTTTAATGAATTGGAAGTCAGTTATTATTATTTAAACTATAAATATTGTGTGTATGAAGTATACCACCAATTATTGCCTTGAAAAAATTGCACTGACCATATAACCTTTGCACTTTTTTCAATTGTTTTGAAAATTTTAATATCGTAATCTAAATAATTTGAGGACTAGTAATCATAATTCAAGTTTTAATTATGTGTATACTAAGTTTTAAACTCATTGCTCTATTTTAAAGATATTGTAGACTATAATCTTTGCACTTTGTTAATATTTCTTTGAACAGCTACAAAAATTATACAATCTTCGTTCCCGGGTTTGTAACAGCTTCTTTTATAGTTGAAAGTTGACGTTTCAACCATTATATCGTGGTCTTTTTTAAAACAAGAGTCGTATTATGGGCAACGGCCGCGAAAGCCTAAAGAATAAAATAGCTATAAAAATACCTTTAGTTGATTTCTGAGCGTACGTATAAAAAATATCTATTGCTTACGTGTGTTGTAAGATTTTTACAAACTATGGAGACCTTTGCTCTATTTTTGAATTTTTACCAAATAAAATATGCAAGAGTATACCTTCAAGAGTTTTCTAAACTTTTGAATAACCATTAAAAATATTTTGAATCACTTATTTAACGTATTTGTAGCAGATAAAAATTGATTGGTGTTTGTTAAACACTTTTATGGTTACCATTGTATTGAAATAATTAGCTGTTTAAGGGTAGATCAAAAGTTGTGTACCTGACCCGAATGGAATGAGATGCCATTGTCATTTAACTTGGCTCGTACCAACTCCACAGTACATATTGGAAACTAATTTAATTGCATTGTTTCGGAGTTGGTCTTTAGTACTTTGTTGGGGTTATCCTGTGGCTTTTACTACACAAAATTAACGATAGAGTGACAATTTTAGGATAATGTTAAGCGCATTATCGATACAGGTGACGAAGTAATTAGTACATTTCCAATTTTTTGATTTTCTTGAAGCAAGAGTAGTATCAGATGTTTATAATATTCCTCATATTCTTTTTTTAAATTTCATTTTTATCGACCCGAAGTGATTTCAAGTTATGATTTGTAAATAGAATTTTCCATAAATTGTAATTTGTTTGAATGCTTTATTTAATGGTTGTTACAAATATGTGTCCATAAGTACGCGTTTGTTTATAAATAAAAAAGCGTTGAAATTTCAAGAAAATGCAAAACGCAGCACAACTAATTTAGTGCAATGTAAATAGGTAGTAATTACTAAACCAAATATCTTCTTATTTTAATTTGTTTTTCTGGTTAGCAGCCTCTTCGTTTTTCGTTATTTTCTTTTTGCTCTAGTAATAATTACTCCTTTTTGGCATGAAGTATGTACTTATACCGTTAAAAGGTAAAGTGTTTTGATTGGTTTTGTTTGTAATATTGTACCTCATGTTGAAATTTACTATTCCTTGACTGGTATGTGAGTTGGCAGCTCATAAAGTTACTCATTACAGGAAGCAATTAAACTGTCTTTAAATTAATTTAATTGCTGCTTCCTGCCTGTCTGTTTGTCATACCGTTGGTATTGGGTTAGACTACTTTGCTGTTTTTAACTCATAGACAATTAAAACGGGAGTTACTATTTAAATTAATTACACTAACAAAATTCTCCCCGTTGTGTGATTTATGAAAATAACAAGGGCAAAGAACTATGGAGAGCAATTAAAGAATATAAGTAACTGTGAACCTCTATCAACAGGTACACCGACTTATTGGCCTACAGATCCAAACAAGATACCGGACCTAATTGATTTCTTCATTGTCAAAAATATATTTTCAAACTTCATATAGATAGAAGAAGTATGGGATATGGATTCGGATCATTCACCAATCCTAAAGAAATTAGAGAGTTGATCTCTGAAAAGAGAAAACTAAGTAGAAAATGGCAGCATACTAGATCCGCTCAACATAAAACAAAATTGAATAACTGCAGTCAACAACTTAAAAGGGAAATTAAGCAAATCAAAAATGATTCCATAAATGCTTGCCTAAAAGAATCAACAAATGACATTAGCACTGACTTTTCTCTATGGAAAGCGACCAAACAACTAAAAGACGAATCGTGCAAATCCCGCCAATAAGACAGCAGGATGGAAAATGGGTTAGTGAACAAAAAGCCAAAACATTTGCAGATTATTTAGAAAAAAACATTCCAACCACATGGAGAAACCTAGAAAGCTCCTGTCCTGATGAAGAATAAATTCTTCAAGAATACAATTACCTAATAAAGTAATTACTAAAATTAAAGAAAATATTGACTCGAAAAAAGCTCCTGGGCTTAATTTAATTACTGGTGAAGGAAAGTTATAGTAAAACTGGCCACCCTAATAAATGCTGCCTTTAGGCTCAAATACGTACCGAGGCTGTGAAAAGTTGCAGAGGTGATTATGATCTCCAAATTAGGAAAACCTCCCCATGAAGTTTCATCTTACATCTCATTATTGCCTGTTACATCGAAACTGTTCGAAAGCTGTTGCTCGAAAGAATGAACCCAATAATAGAAGAAAAAGAACTAATTTCCTTTCATCAATTTGGATTTAGAAATAAACATTCAACTGTGAACCAAGTACAGACAATTACGAATGTCAAAACAAGCCCTAGAAGTTTGTTTTACTATCTTTCTAGATGTAGCGCAGGCTTTCGACAAAGTTTGGCATGATGGTTTAAACTATAAATTAAGATCGCTTCTCCCAAAACAATACTCCCAACTTCTTCAGTCCCACATCTCGGAGAGACACTTCAGAATAAAGCAAGAAGAATCTTATTCAGAACTTAAGGAAATTATATCAGGAGTTCCCCAAGGAAGCGTACTAGGTCCGGTCCTATAGGTACCTATTGTATACTTGTGATATTCCAAAGTTAGAAAACTATACTATGGCGACCTTTGCCGACGACATGGCTATTCTAGCAGTACGAAGAAACAATATAGAAATCTGAGAAACAACAAGCAGCTGCCAATCAGATCAACAACTGGATAAAAACATGGCGTATAAAGTTAAATGAAAATAAGTGAGTACATGTCAATTTTACAAACAAGAGAATCAGGGACTGAGAACGGAACGAAAACGAAAACGTTAAACGAAATTAACCGAATTTTTTTTAAGAACGAAAACGAAACCGAAAACGAAATTATTATTTTTCGTTCAAGAACGAAAACGAAATAAATATTTTCCAAAACCGGTTTTAACCGGTTTTGTCGCTATTTCAATTTTATTTGTTAAACACAAACGCGAATTTACCTTCTGTGCTGGGGAGACTCCACGAGGCAGTAAAAAAACTCACTTGAAATAAGTGAGCTTCACTTTTCTCCATATATTTACGTGAATATGTATTAACAACTTTATTGTATACTTGCAATTTCGTGTAACACAATTAACGGTACAGATATTCTCTATTTCTAATTTGTTTTTTTAGATCATCAATATAGAATATACACTTGATTGGATATATATTATCAATGTGTAAGTTTTATTTGCGTTTAGACATAATAATAGTAAAAGTAATTCTTACTTCGAAAAGGACTAATGTAAAAGAAGATTTATTGGAAGATGTGTTGCTAGTAAGATTTAACGGAATGTGAAAATATATATTGTATTGTATGTACAAACTATAAAGTTAAAGTATATTTCATGTTAATATAAGTTTTTTTTTAATATCTTTTTTATTTATAACATTTAGTAAATTATCCACTTGAATTCATTCTTTTGTCTTTTTAAATAATTACAGCAGGATCTTATTTAATTTAAATGCATAGATTATTAGTACTAAAACAAATTTAAAACAGCACTTGCTATATTTTCATATTTTTAGATAAAGATCGTGTGTCTAATTTAACCTAATCACGTTGTGTTTTTGCACCTTACGGGTGTTAAACTTAATAAAATGGTTAAATGTTAATGTGTTTAACGATTTGGTAAATTTAATATGGCGATGGTTCGCCAGTCTAAAATATGCTGTCCGTGAGCATCAAACCCCATCGTGATCGTTTATATTTTAGTTGAGACGCAAATATTGTTATCGTATTTATAGAGGGTTGTGGTGGCTAGAAAAAAAATTGATTTTTTGACGACAAAAAAAAATATTGTAAAACCGGTTTTAACCGTTATTATTTCGGTTCACGAAAACGGAAAAAGAATTTTTTCGGTTAGAACGAAAAGAACGAAAACGATATATTTCGTTTTCGTTCCGAACAGAAACGAACGGAATTATTTTCGTTTTTAGTCCCTGAAGAGAATTGAGATGTACCAATCAACTTGAATAATAAACAAATTCCATACTCCAACACAGCAAAATACTTAGGTATTACACTGGACGCTAAGCTACGCTGGAAGGCTCATGTCAAGAAAAAAAGGAAAGAAATAGGTATCAAATATAAAAAAATTTACTGGCTAATCGGGAGGAATTTCTCTCTGTTCTTACATAATAAACTTTTGCTTTACAAACAAATTTTAAAGCCTGTATGGACATATGGGATACAGCTATGGGGATGCACCAAACAGAGTAATATTCAGATCATCCAGAGATTCCAGAACAAAACACTAAGGAACATCGCTGATGCACCTTGGTATTACAGAAACAGTGACATAAATCGCGATCTCAACATGGACACTGTAACCAACACCATTAAGAAGTTTGCCAAGAGCCATGAAGAAAGGTTCCATCAGCATGTAAACGTCGAGGCGATCCAGCTCCTGGACACTACAGGATCAGTAAGAAGACTTGAAAGGGTTAAGCCTTTTGAGTTAGTTTAAGCAAAAGTTTAAAAGCAGAGACTGTGCGGTAGTGTGCACGTTAATAATTAGTGTACTTATATATTACCAAACTAAAAATAACTTCTGGACTAAGTTTGAACATTATTAATTGAGGCTAGAATTAAACTGCTCATTGGTCTCAAAGACCACATTGCATTGTTATAAACTCTAATAGGGTTTAAATTTAAAAGAAAAAACATGTACAAGAATAAATCAGTAAATATATGACAATTTAAACAATAAATTATTTTTAATTAAATACTACAGACAAAGCCAAGTTTACAGCAATATCTTTGCAATACTATTAGGGGGAACTACAACAACCTCTAAAGATTACTTGAGATTGATATATTTTTCAAAATACAGCGAATTAGAACAATGATAAAGCATAAAAGTTCGATGACTTATTATTAAAGTTTTGTGTAATCTGCGTATTTAATTAACATAATATATAGTTACACCTTAATTATATTTTAAAGATTGTGCAGGTATAAGTAAGTTTAAGTTTAAAGATAATAAGAAAAGTGTTTAAAATATGGTTGTTTTAAATTATACCCGGATTTACTAATTTAATATGGTATAATGAGGATAAAATTATATATAAATAGAAGGACAACACAACGCAACATATTTTGCAGGATGTTTTGTAGTAATATTGCTCTAGAACTTTCTTACGACATGTATACATTGTATGTACGAAATATTACCTTAAGTTGCTACAAAAGAGAAATAAAAAGCGATTAAGGAACAACCCTCTTAGAAGTCGCATGAGAGCAATAGCATTGTTTCCCTGTGGGTATAAATAACAGCTTAACAGTTCTGTGAAATAAACATTTGTAAGTTTGAAAACACATCAATTTACAAAATAAGGATATATGTGAAACCTTTTCAATTTAAGACTTTTCAGCAAACGTTTTTAAGATAATCAGTAAATTTCACAGCTATTCTTTTAGCAGAGCGCACTCCCATTACTTTTTTATTTTAAGAAATAGCTCTTGTGTTTTCTTTTTTACAAAATGATGCACTAATTATTTTCAAGATAACGTGTGAAGATTACTTCAAAATTGATAAATAATTTATTCTTGAAGTTGGTTATGAATTCTATTAATCTCATAAAGTACTACACAAAACAAACAGAAATTTCTAGAAAGTAAGATGACGTAAAGTAAAATAATAAAATTTATTTAGCGTTTAGCTAATTGTGTTTACAATTTATAACTAACGTATATGAATATACAGGTTGGTCCACATAGAAGGGCCACTATTGAGATTTTGTAAACGGTAGGAGCCACAAAGAAGTTTAAATTAGACAAATTGTGCCCCTTTTTGAGACCTATTCAGTGATGCTTTAATGTTTTAAAAAAGTTCCAAGGCACGCTATCAACAAAAATCAAAATGGGCATTTTTTAAATCGGTAATAACTCGGTTACTTATATTGATGGTACAAAAATATTTTTGGGAAGAAAGTTGCAGATTTTTTTACGCTCTGTAAAATGAAAACATTCATTGGTTTCAATATTGTTTAAATTCTTTGATAAATTGCATTTTTTAAAAAATATAAACCATAGTTTGGTATCAATAACTTCCTATAAAGCTATAGAATTTAAACAATATTAAAACAAATAAATGTTTTCATTTTACAATGCGTAAAAATATTTTTGTGCCTTCAAGTATAACCGAGTTATAAACGATTTAAAAAAAAACATTTTGATGTCTGTTTATTGTTTAGCGTGCCATGGAACTTTTTTAAAACATTAAAGCATCACTGAATAGGTTTCAGAAAGGGGAATAATTTGTCTAATTTCTTCTTTGTAGCTTTTACCGTTAAAGAGATACAAATAGTGGCCCTTCTATGTGGACCACCCTGTAAAACAATTAAAACTTTTCTTTAATATAACTACTGAGCTTACGTCTAAACCTTATAATATTAGTTTCATTTTTAAGTTTGCTTGTTAGAAGGTTATACAATTTCAGTGCTTCATTAAATAGAGAATTTTGAGTGTAACTTCGCGTCCTGAATGGCAATTTAAAGTCTTTACAGTTTCTAACCGGATAATTATGAATATCAGAAGTTTGGGCAATATATTTTAACAAAGAATTTGGAAGCAGGTTGTTTATCATCTTGGAAATGAAAATAATCGTATTAAAAATTATACGTTGTTTAATACTAAGCCTGTAGAGTATCCAACATACGAGTAATTTTGGTGTATCTGGAACAGTGTAAAATAATTCTCATAGCCCTATTTTGCAATTTTTGAAGCCGGTCTACATGATAAGTATTCGCGAGAAATAAAATACTAGAGCAGTATACGAAATGGGGTGGTAAGATACTTTTGTATATTAATATTTTAGTAAGGACTGGAAGTTTACAGCTTAATCTACCAAGAAACTCTATTCTTTTAGTAACCTTCTTGATTAAATACTTTTGTTTACCAAAATATATCGCTTTGATGTGTTGCAAACTTATAATTAATTCAAGTTTAAGACTTAAATTTCTATCCAAATAGTAGCCAAGAATAACATATACATTTTAAAACACTTTTTATCAATAATTTATGATGTAAAAATTTCTCTATTAGAATTATTTGATGGATTTGTAAAAATCATGCAAGTTATAACTAGCAAAGCTTGTACATATATACTAACGAAACAAGGAATAGAGTTTCAGACGACCATTAAAAATACGCGCCGACGACGATATTTCGCGATTTTTGGCGCGCGCGCGTATCCGGGACCGCGCTTTCGATCGCGCGCGCTCCCGACGCCGGCAATGGTCTTCCGGAGAAGCCATCGAGGAAAACGTGCGAAAATTTTACATGCAACATTTAAATCGGGTCGTCGGGAGCGAGAATTTCGTCAAAATTTGACAATTTGACATGTTGACGTGAACTTTGAACGCTCGAACCTTCTCCGATTCGACATTTTCGCGCATGTGTCGTACCGATTCGGATTCGTCTCGCTCTCCCCGACAAGTACGTACCAAACAATTCCATTTTCGAGTCGAATTCCGACCACGAACGAGAAAAAGCGCAGGCGCGCGCACGCGCTACATACTAACGAAATAAGGAATCGAGTTTAAAACTACGATTTAAAATACGCGCCGACGGCGATGATTCGCGATTTTTGGCGTGCGGACGTATCCGGGGCCGGTCTTTCGATTGTGCCAGCTCCCGAGTCCGGCAATGGTCTTCCGGAGAAGCCATCGAGGAAAACGTGCGAAATTCTTACACGCAATATTTAAATCGGGTCGTCGGGAGCGAGAATTTCGTCAAACATTGACAATTTGACAATTCGACGTGACCTTTGAACGCTCGAACTTTCTCCGATTCGATCTTTTCACACATTTGTCGTACCGATTCGGATTCGTCTCGCCCTCCCCGACAAGTACGTACCAAACAATTCCATTTTCGAGACGAATTCGGACCACGAACGAGAAAAAGCGCATGCGCGCGCACGCGCTACATACTAACGAAATAAGGAATCGAGTTTAAAACTACGATTTAAAATACGCGCGGACGGCGATGATTCGCGATTTTTGGCGTGCGGACGTATCCGGGGCCGGTCTTTTGATTGCGGCCGCTCCTGAGTCCGGGAGAGGTCGTCCGGAAGTAAAATTCAGACCGCGAACGAGAAAAAGCGCAGGCGCGCGCACGCACTATATACTAACGAACGTCGAATTTCTTTGACGGGTCGTATAAAGGATCGACTTTTAATATGTGCACGCTCCGGACCTCGGAAAAAATCGTTTGCAAACGTAATTAACTAAAACGTGCAAAATTTTTCGTATTTACGTCGCGCGCTCCCGCACTATACACTAACGAACGTCGAAAGCCTTTTTTCAAAAAGCGATTAAAAATGCACAGAGGCGCGTTTTTTTTGTCAAGTCGTATAGAGTATAGAGGATCGAATTTAAATATGTGCACGCTCCGGACCTTAAATAAAATCGTTTGCAAACGTTATTAAGTAAAACGTGCCAAAATGTTCGTACATACATGATGAAAGCGTCGTCGCGCGCACGCACTGTCAAACTTTGACAGAATAATGTAAACGCTCAGACCTTCTCCACTGTAGCTTTATGTTCATGTATCATACCAAATCGGTATCGCCTCGCTCTCCACTAAACATACATACGAAACAGTCCCAGTTTCATGTTGAATTCAGAATATGAAAATACGATGATACTGTCAAAAAATTTAATATGTAACCTAGAAATTGAAGTATGTCAAAAGACAGTACTGTCAAACTGACAGCATAACCTAGAAATTGAAGTATGTCAATACTGTCAAACTGACAGCATAACTTAGAAATTGAATTATGTCAATACTGTCAAACTGACACCATAACCTAGAAATTGAAGTATCTCTGTCAAACTTTGACAACATTCTATTATTATATATGTAATTTCAATCTCCATGCAACGGACCGTGATAGCCGGGTGGCTTCGATACGCGTTCACAACGCAGCGTCTGCGGTTCGAATCCGGGTGCGGGCAAAAAGAGAATTTTCCGCGAAATTTTCTGTCCGACGGTACGTGCGTGCGACACGAGTTGTTCGGGTAGCGATTATATAGGATTTGAAACAGGGTCCGGGTGCGCATTGCGTAGTTGATTAAGATTAATCGAAATTAAAAAGCATCTTCAGTATAATTGAATTTGGAAAATATTAGGTACAAGCTGTGAACGATGTATCTCTGGAACGGAGCCACCCAGACATGAGGGGGCTTTGCAGCAAACGAAAGGTAGTTTAATACGAATTTTAATTAATACAAAGTTGAAAAAAGAGGCATCAATGATTTGGAAAACATTAAGGTACACGAACTGTGATCGATGTATTATTATATACTACTAACTATACTACCTTCTGGAACGGGGGAGCCACAAGAGACATATGGGGCTTGCACCAAATGCGAAAGGTAATTTAAATGTTTGAAACTGTGGAGACACTACAATAGTTACTCAATTAAAGAGAGGCCCCCACAGCAGCTAAATAAATAACTAAACTCAGTGGCGCACGGCATATGGATATAAGTCCGCGTTTACAATGAACGTAGTAGATAACAGATAGTAGATAGTGGGTTAGTAGCTAAAGTTGAAATGCATAGAATCAAATGCAAGTGTTCACAATGGACTTAAGATTTACGTAGTCACTATATGGTAACTAAAGTGAACTATCTATGTTTAAAATTAATTAAAATTAAAATGTTGAACGATGTTTAATACAACTTATTACCGTTATAATCCTCCACAAATCATCATGTAGAAATAAATACGTAGAATACAAGGTGTCAATTTGCTAAACAACCTTCCGCGTTTAAATTGAGGTTATGTGCTATGCTACAAACAAGTCAGCTGTTACCCGTATCCAAGTAAACATTTCGTTACGGACTTTTTACGTATTACGCACTAACCACTATCTACTATCTGTTATCTACCACGTTCATTGTGAACGCGGACTAACGCATAAATAAAGTTAAACCATAATAAAATTATTGGTATACGTTGAAAAGGTACCACTTCGAAACAAGAGACTTGCACAAAAAAAAGCAATTCTTTGCACAAAGAGAACTCCACGCGAACCCATTGGGTGCGAGCGCGAAGCGCGAGTAGTTTGGTGGCCCATTTATTACACTTCGAAAAGCATCATGTAGGAGCGCGGAGCGCGAGTAGTAGGAATATAGATTTATTTTAACTTGAAAAGCAATAACGAGTGTTGTGAATAAAAAGTTCAGGCCGATAGTTAAATCTCCTTAAATCTACCCATAAGCGTATAAAAATCGCGAATTTTCTTTGACGGGTCGTATAAAAGATTAAATTTTAATATGTGCACGCTCTGGGCCACAGAAAAAATAATTTGCAAACGTTATTAACTAAAACGTGCAAAAGTTTTAATTTTTACGTCGCACTAACGAACGTCGAAAGCCTTTTTTCAAAAAGCGATGAAAAATACTCAGGGCGTCCGAAAATCGCGATTTCTTTTGTTGTATTAAGGATCGAATTTTAATATGTGCTCGCTCCGGACCTTGGGAAAAGTTATTAAGTAAAACGTGCAAAAAGTTTCGTACTTACATGATGAAAACATCGTCACCCGCACGCTTTCTCCAACTTTGAAAAAATAATAGAAACGCTCAGAACTTTTCCACTCTAGCTTTTTGTACATCTATCATACCAATTCGGAATGGCCACGCTCTCCCCTAAATATATATGCGAAGCAATCCCAGTTTTGAGTTGAATTAAGACTTTAGTTTAGAATATGAAAATACGATGACACTATGAATATTCATTTATTCGGTTTTAAAGAGCAATGAAGAGTGTTGTAAATAAACATTTCAGCCAATCGATTGTTCATCAACCCGATTAGTTATAATCAATATATCTCGGGAAAACAGAGAAACGGAACATGCACCAAACGAAAGGTAATTTTTGAGAAAAAAGATTTCTACCTGGATCCATTAGGTGCGAGCGTGAAGCGCGAGTTGTTTGATTACCGATTTAATAGAATTCGAAAAGCATTAGGTGCGAGCGCGGAGCGCGAGAGTACGAATATTTATTTATTCTAATTTAAAAAGCAACAGCGATTGTGGTAAATAAAATTTGAACCGGTCGATTAATCGCCTCCAAAAAAAGTGACCCGCCTGGCTCAGCGCGAGTAGTATGACTGTCGAATTTCTCAATTCTGAAAAGCATTTACGAGTATTGTAAATAAAAATTTGAGCCAATCGATTGATCATATCCGGCTTAGTTATAATCGATATATTTCGGGATAATAGAGAAACGGAACGTGCACCAAACGAAAGGTAATTTTTTGCGCAAAGAGAATTTTACGCGCAAAGAGAATTCCACTCGGATCCATTGGGTGCGAGCGCGAAGCGCGAGTTGTTTGATTACCGATTTAATAGAATTCGAGAAGCATTAGGTGCGAGCGCGGAGCGCGAGTAGTACGAATATTTATTTATCCTAATTTAAAAAGCAATAGCGATTGTGGTAAATAAAATTTGAACCGGTCGATTAATCGCCTCCAAAAAAAGTGACCCGCCTGGCTCAGCGCGAGTAGTATGACTGTCGAATTTCTCAATTCTGAAAAGCATTTACGAGTATTGTAAATAAAAATTTAAGCCAATCGATTGATCATATCCGGCATAGTTATAATCGATATATCTCGGGAACGGGACCAATTGGGGACATGGGACTTTTTTGCGCAGAGAATTCTACGCGCAACGCGGGATCTAGCGGTGAAGTAGCCCCGGGAACATAAAGACACGGAACGTGCACCAAACGAAAGGTAATTTTTTGCGCAAAGAGAATTATACTCGGATCTATTGGGTGCGGGCGCGAAGCGCGAGTAGTTTGATTACCAGTTTAATAGAATTTGAGAAGCATTTGGAGCGAGCGCGGAGCGCGAGTATTACGAATATGGATTTATTCTAATTTAAAAAGCAATAACGAGTGTTGTAAATAAAATTTGTACCGATCGATTAATCGCCTCCAAAAAAAGTGATGCGCCTGGCTCAGCGCGAGTAGTATGACTGTCAATTTTTTCCATTTTGAAAAGAAATTACGAGTATTGTAAATAAAAATTTGAGCCAATCGATTGTTCATCGACCCGCTTAGTTATAATCAATATATCTTGGAAACATAGACACTCGGAACGTGCACCAAACGAAAGGTAATTTTGTGCGCAAAGTTAATTATACTCGGATCTATTAAGTGCGAGCGCGAACCGCGAGTAGTTTGATTACCAATTTAATATAATTTGAGAAGCATTTGGAGCGAGCGCGGAGCGCGAGTATCACGAATATGGATTTATTCTAATTTAAAAAGCAATAACGAGTGTTGTAACTAAAACTTGAACCGATCGATTAATCGCCTCCAAAAAAAGTGACCCGCCTGGCTCAGCGCGAGTAGTATGACTGTCGATTTTTTCAATTTTGAAAAGCAATTACGAGTATTGTAAATAAAAATTTAAGTTGAATTGATCGATTGATCATCGACCTGCTTAGTTATGATCAATATATCTCGGGAACATAGCCACTGAACGTGCACCAAACGAAAGGTAATTTTTTGCGCAAAAAGAATTTTACGCGCAAAGAGAATTCTACGCGCAAGGCGGGATCTAGCGGTAAAGTAGCCCCGAAGGGGCTACGGAATCGCTAGTTGTAGACAATATCAAAGTAATATGATTTCATTATCTATGTCTCTATGTCAAGAAAAACATACAGGCAGACACTCGGAAGGAAAATTAAGTTTTTATTGAGAAATCTAAATAAAAGTAAGCAGTTCTAAGTTTACGTAAAATGCTTGAAAGTTGTCTTTATTTATAATTCTTTTATGATAATTTTTTTTATACATACAAAGTAGGTTTGGGAGCACTTAAGATTTACACTGTTTTTTCCCTTGTGTTCTTTCAAAAATATAACCCTGACAGTGAGTTGCCCACGGCCAATTTAAAAAGAAGCTAATAAATAGCAAATTAATTGTTTGAAAAAAAAACGTGTTGTGATCCAGATTAATAATTTTTTGCAAAATTTTGATTGGTTCTTCGTGGTAAAATGTGCCGGGAATATTATTTTTTAATCGTGGCTCTGATCTTACGAGCATATTTTAAAAAATCTGCTGAAAACCAACAATATTTAGGAAATTTAAAGTATGCAAGTAGTGTAAAATTACTTCAGAGCGGTCCTTACCTGAAAACACGCTCCGTCAGATGTTGTAGCTTATTATTTCCTAGCGCCAGTTCACGAATTTGACAACCTGCCAAACTTTCCATTTCCAATATACTAACTTTCGAATCTAATACTTCCAGTTGACTGATATTTTCATCTTTAAAATCTGCAAATAGAGTAATAAAATATAAATAAATCAATCCGAAAACCTGAATAAAAATGTTAGATGTAATTTATACCATAATAAATTTAGCTCCATACAAACGTACAGGGTGAACAAAATTCGAATGTTTTACGGGGTATCTCGGTTACCGTAATAGTTAGCGAAAATCTGATGTAGGTCTCTTTGGCTATTTTTTGAGAAAAGAACGCCTGTGTAATCAGATTTCTTATACCACTTTCCATTTTGGCACTACAGACTAAAAATAAATTTTTATCATTTTTGAAAGTTTGCTTTAACATATATTTATTAATTAAAATAAAACAAAATGTTATTAACGTTTTTTATACAAATTTTATGCTTAATTTTAAAAAAAAACTATTTTTTTTAGCGACCTTGACTTTGGAGGTATGAAGTAAACATATATTTTTTTAAATAGAAACCCTAGTTGGCCATGAGTTTACATGAAACAGCGTTTTTTAGCATTCTCAAAAATATATAGGTAGTTTTATATACATATATGTTGCAAAAAATGACCGGAAAATAGCTAATTTGTAAAAGTTTCCTTATCAGATTTTCCCATGATTTCGTAAACAAGTGATGTTTGCAACTAATACACAACTAAACGTCATTTTATTTTAAAGTAAATTCTGCAGCAGCCGTTACGTTTTTGACACTTACAACGTAAATTTCTAACATATTGAACTTTTCAAAGTGTTCAAATTTAGGCATATTCACAATACCACAGTAAACCGTTATAAAATTCAAAGGAATACACGGATTTGCTTTAAAGTTGACAAATGTTGTTCGAAATGACATTTACTTGTTTATTAATTACAAACATCACTTGTTTACGAAATCATGGCAAACTTTAATAGTTAAATTTTCACAAAATTATATTAAACTATATATTTTTGAAAAACTAAAAATACGCTCTTGTATATAAAGTCATGGTCAACTAGGGTTTCCATTAAAAAAATATAAGTTTACCTACTTCATATCTCGAAGGTCAAGGTCGATGAAAAGAAATTAATTTTGGTTTTTATTTAAGCATAAAAATATATATAATAAACTTAGTGATAACATTTAGTTCTATTTTAATAAATAAAAAAGTTATAGCAAATTTTCCAAAATTGAAATTTATTATGTCAACAATTGTCCAAAAAACGTTTTTGTAAATCTTAATTGACATTTAGGTTACTTTAATCGGTTTTGAAGGTTGCGGAATCGGATTTTCTGACAAAAAGTCAATTTTTTTAAATGGAACTATGGTGGTACAAGCGGTTATTTAAATGGAGCACCTTCTAACGAATCCATCGATACCAATAACTTGTATTTTCAGTAAGAGTCTGCTTCAAAAACTTCAAATTATTGTGAAGATTTATTAAGAGATCCTGTTAATCGCAGTACACTGTTGCGGTCATTTCCGGCGAAACCGGAAGTGAAATAATTGTGTGCATGTGCTCAAAAAGTCCGGTTTTATGCAAATATCATATGTCTAAAATTTTATTTATCTAAAATCAAAACTAAAAAAAGGGGTATAATTCTTATTTCTACATATTTTGAATTTGTTACGGTTGCAAATGATATCTAAAATTGGAATAATATGCGGCGCCCCTGTAGGCCAATGTCACGGCGACCTAGGGCGCCGTGGCGCATAGTTTGGGAATCAACGCATTAAATAATACGGCTGGCTCCATTCCCTCTCCATTTTTTACTTTGCAAACTGTTGGCCATATGACCTTGCGTACGACATTCGGTTGTGAGTGATCTAGGATTTATCCAGCCCCACTCCGACGACAAACATTCCTCGCTACAATTATTGAGATTTCGTTACTAAAATGGCTTCTTGCAGTTAAAAACTAACACGTGCTGCGCAGCTAGCCACACAAGCATTATCAAAACGCCTTGCTTTATACAGGTTTATTCGCGTCGTGAAATATGATTGAATAGGACAAAAGTGTTTTGATAAAGTGTCTAAAAACGTATCAAATGAAATGTTTTCCAGTTGACTGTGAGTGAAACCGAACACTTGAAAAATGCTCGATCCACCAATACTACAGGTGCCGGCATCCAACCAGATAATCGGACTCTTTTTTCGTATATAAAAGTAAGTTGATACAATTTTTCACAAACTTTCTGATTTTATTAACAACGAAGAACTTGACTAATTTGAAAATGAAACTAAACCGTAAGATTATTAAAATAGCGAATTGGTTTAATTTGTAGCTACAGAGAGTGTGTTATACATAACTACATAAGCTATATTACATTATTTTCATTTTTCATTTTTAAATTTAAAATTGTATTTAAAAGGTTCATATGAATATCACGAATAAGTTGTTTCTGTCTGATGTAGTATGTAAAAATATATGCGTATAATCTAACGTAGATATGGTGCATTATTAATACTTTAAGTTTGGGGTTTTTAAAGATAATTACATTATCAATAAGAAAATGTAAAAATATATAGGTTGTTCCTTTAAAAAAACTGACTTATTCGTGTTTGAAGTTTGACTAAATGGACCGGGCATAAGGAACACCCTGTGTATTATTTTAAAATTTTAACTAGTCAAAAATCACTATGACACTATTATCCAACAAATTTTCAAAGGAATTTCTTTTGACATAGCCAAGTTGTAAAATATCATAATTTTTCCTCCTGTTTCTGTCAAATTTTTTATAAAAACTTAAATAACTCAAAAACGACTGATTTTAGATAGGTAAAACCTATATATTTTTGAAAGAGAATTTAATTTTACATCTAAAAATTATAACATATACTGGGTGTTCTATGTAAAAAAACTGTGTATAGTTGAAAATAATTTAAGGTTATGTAGTAAATTACCACAAACAATTTTTGTATCAAACTTTTCTTTTGTAAAGTTGTCACAAGACGAGATATTGATCGGTTACGTTACTTTTTGTACACACTGTACCTATAACTCAATTTTAAAAACTGTGTTTTTAATTTGTTACTTTGCGTTTAATTTTTAGCGAAAAAAAGCTCAGTTTAGTTGAGAATAATTTAAATATAGCAATTTATGAACGCAAAACTTTTTTGCTACTTCACTAGTATTTTTATTATTATTTCCGCGGAGATGGCCCCCTTTCGGGTTCCTGTACTGCGACCTATTGGTCTATTGTACCATCTGGTGATATCCCCCTAAAGAAGTCCTGTGTTTTTGAAAAACTCCAGGATTTTCTTTAAGGTTGTTTTTCTTAACTCTTCTTGGTTGGCTTTTTTCCATCCCTAGAAGTCTACGCCGATAGGGTTTGAATCCTTCACACTGGCATATTATGTGAAGAGGAGTTTCTTCTTCTTCACCACATCCTCTGCATATATCGGTCTCTGAGAGCCCCATTATGTAGAAGTGTTTGTTTAGCCCACAGTGTCCTGCCACGAGTCCTGTGGCTGCTCTGATGTCTACTCTGCTCATCATGAGCATTTCTTATATCCTTTCTTTAGAGACCATTGACAGGATAACCTTAGAATGGGCTTGTCGTGCAACTTTGTTCCAATGAGCATTATGCCCTTGTATTAAATTACAATTTTCTTATAGTTCATTCATATTATTATTACTATATTTATATAAATTGTCTTTAATGTGTGCCCAAAACGAGATTTTGTTAATCTTCCAAAAATAAATTTATTAGGTTGTCTTCTTTCTGGGCAACGATTAAAATAAGTTGCACTTGCAGCTTCAGAGTTATTATTATTTTGTATTCTATTCTAATATATCATACTTTTCGTAACATTCGTAAGCCATTTCGTGTTTTTAAGGTACAAAAATTAAAACAATCAACAATTAAACGTGATTGTTTCTGTCAAATTATCGTTAAAACAACAGAATGACAGTTTGTTTTACTAGTTATATTCTTAATGACATAAGCCTACTACTAGAAAAAAATAAAACATGAAAATTTACCTAAATTTTGCTATAATGTAAGGAAAATTTAAAACCAACCCCACATGATATATATCATTGGAATGGGGAAAAATCCCGTTTCTCGTGAAACCACAGCCAACTATGGGTTCTATTTAAAACAAATACAATTTTGTCACAACTCGAATTTCGATTTATTTTCTGAAAAATTGCCTACGCCACTGCATTTTTATCAAAAAAGTGCCTGTAGAACGTCAAAATTATTTTGCTTTATTTTCATAAACAAATGAGATATAGTCATAGTCGAAAAATCGAGTTATCGGTGATAACTCGAAAAGAAAACAAAGGCTATAATAACCAATTTTAGTTTTCACTTTTAACTTTTTCTCGAAAAAAGAGATCGAAGAAGCCGGGTGCGTTTTTCGATACCTCTTATGGTGCCTGTCCACGTGAGAGTAAACAACTCTCGATAGCAGCGTCGCCAAGGATACAGCCAATCACGAGTTACTCTCAGGGGCTGTATCCTTGGCGACGCTGCTATCGAGAGTAGTTTACTCTCACGTAGACAGGCACCCTTATAGTTACTGAGATTCCCTATGAAAACATCGAAATTTGCCCACCCTGTAGGTACATGAATTGCAGTGAAATAACTATAAGTATAAGTCTTTTTCATATACAAACAACTTGATCATTAGTGACGGTAGAACAAGCCAAACTTTGCAAAAGTTAAATTAGCTAATTCACGTCATTTGGTTGTCTTCCTAGTATAACAATATTCCTACGTAAATATGGAAACTTACTGCAGCATAGGGAATCTGGTAAAATTAACCATCGTACACAATATATCCAAGCTTTTGCTCCCGCATCTATTGAATTATTCAAGTTGATCTGTATTTATGATAAGACGACATATACTTCATGGTTTTAACTTCACGTAAAAGCTTTCGCCGTACATGCATAAAGCTGGCGACAGTCCCTTCGTGGCACCGTTTTAAATATGTTAAGCCGAACATGAATGATATTATTTAAACAGTAGACGTACGTACACACGTGTGTTAAGCTTACCCGGAAATTTGTACAGCGGCACCGACAAACAGCTCACGGACTTAAAATTGGGGTCTTGTTGGTCCACGGAGCATGAACACATGGAATTAAAGTTGCAGCTTGTATAAAGCAAACTAGAGTTGTTCACGGTTCCAATCAATATCGAATACCATACTACCACTGCATCTGCAAACAAATAAAATTTTCATTAAACAGGACGAAATTCAGCCGATAGCGGTCGGGTAACTTGTAAATTTTTTTCGTTAATTGCCTCAAAAGTTTTTAAAGTTGATTAAAATTAACGACTATTATTTTATATACGGGATGCGCAAAAGTATAGAAACAAATACCTAAAATACTATTGCAGATATAGCAAATAAATTTTGTATCTGTTATGGTGTTTTTCAGATTCGATGAAAACATTAAGGTTGCAGTACGACTTCCGGTTCAACCGGAAACGGACTCAAACTTTGAAGTTTTAAATGGAATACTCTGTATATTTTTACATTTTTGGATTCCTCTTTCAATTTACTTTTTAAATGTTTCAGGTTATATGGGTCTAAAGTGAACCGTTTTCGTTTAATTTACATTTTTATGAAAATTTTAAGCGATACAGGACTTTCAGTTTTTTTTAACATTTAAATTCTTTGAAAAGGCAGTAGACTATCGCTTGAAAATTCGATTAATAATAGATTAGTTAACACTTTGCGCTAGCTACATTTAAACAATATTATACAGGGCGTTTTTTACGCTTCGTCAAACTTGTGAAACTTTAAACATCGATAACTCAATTTTCTTAAATACAACATCCTATATGTTTTTACATAGTCTTGTACAAAATTTGATTGTCTTTCAAAAACATTAACCATGTTTTATACCTAAAACTGATATTTTTCGAGATATCGCGATTTTATTGTAAATTATTAGGGTGGCGTAATATTTTCGAGTAGGCTATGAAGGTAGACAGCGGTAATTTTAAAACAATTGAAAGATAAAAACAAGAAAGGTATAATATTATATTTTCCTTTCGAATCTTCCAATTTTTTTATAAAGGTGATGTAATTTTACCAATCTTTAAATCGTGGTTTCTTATCAGGGCCACAATATTTTTCATGTAATTGATTTTGATCGTTTGCAAAGTCTTAAAAATCGATTGATAATGTATTAAGTACGCGAAAAGAACGCTGTTTAAACAAAAGTTACTGACCAGTCTTATGTTATAATTTAAAAAAACGGTTAGGGTTGAAACCGTTTCCGGTTCAACCAAAAATCATACTGAAGAAACACAAAAAATTATATAGGATTTAGTGATTGTCCCATCACACTGGTCCAACGAATAAATGCATAATTTAAAGAAACCTCGATTTAAACGTAAAATTGGTAAAATCACATTAACATTATTAGAAATGTCGAAAATAAGAGATGAAAAGATAATATTATAACTTTCTTGTTTTTATATTTCAATTGTTTCAAAATTACCGCTGTCTACCTTCATAGCCTACTCGATAATATTACGTTGCCCGAATAATTTACAATAAAATCGCAATATCTCAAAAAATATTAGTTTTAGGTATAAAACATGATTAATGTTTTTGAAAGACAATCAAATTTTCTACAAGACTATGTAAAAACAAATAGGATGTTGTATTTAAAAAAATTGAGTTATCGATGTTAAAGTTTCACAAGTTTGACCAAGAGTAAAAAAACTTTGTATAATATTTTTTAAATATAGCTAGCGCAAATTGTTAATTAATCTATTGTCAATCGAATTTTTAAACGATATTGTAGCCTTTTCAAAGGTTTACAATTGAATGGTTTTTGATGAACGGTAAATGATATGGGGTGCGGAAAATTATTGCTCGAAAACAATTGCTCGAATACAATTATTGCTTGAATAACAATTCCTCCAAAGGAAATGGCTCGAAATAATAAAAAAATACAAAATGTTTTATAAATACAAAATAATTAAGTGTACAAGAAAAGTTGTTTACATTTGTTGACACTTAAAAAAATGTATTTAAATTTATTTACAAATACATGAACAATTACTCAATTTGTTGTTGAGATAAACACTATAAATATTTGAAAATATTATACAGAGTGTCCCAGTTAACGTGAACAGCATGGGGATTTCGTAAACGGTAAGGGATACAGAGTTGGTTAAATGGGTGAGAATGGTCTATGATTTAAGAGCAACTATTCCATAAACAAAATCTTGAAAAAATGTACAGTTTTTGCGCAATTCGTAAAAAAGTGACGTTTTCGATTGTTGCCTTTAACTTGCTTATTTAAAATCATACCCAAAATATTTTTCGACATTATTAGGACTTTTTTTTGCGTAGAATTAAAATTAGTTAATAAATTTTACCTAAAATATACCACAACTTCTCAAATCATAGCGCTTATGCAGGGGTTTCGTTTGTGACGTTTTTCTCCGGATCCGTTTAAGATGTTTTCGAAAACTTTGCACCATTGTACTTGCAAAGGATGCGCGAATTGGTAAATAGAATAATTTCGATTTTATCTCTGACGGTTTCAGGGCCAACGCGATCGCAAAAATTACCTTTATTATTCAACTTTTCAGTTTCTCCCCTATGTTTCCGGAGGAAATGGCCAGTGGCACGTTTAACTTTGGAAAACATTTAGTTTTTATGTTATTGATGGATTGATGCAATGAACACAGCCATAATCGATTTTAGCGACAACATATCGTTACCCTTCCTGGTCAGAAAGGGGAACAATTTATCTAATTTAAACTTCTTTGTATTCTAGCTCTTACCATTTACGAAATCCCAATAGTGGACCCAAATGTGGACCACCCTGTATAAGATCGATACTTCATAAAGATCTGTTTTTGAACTTGCGATTACGTGGATTAATCCACTATAGCCGTTTATTTTTGAAGCAGTTTTATATCATCTGCAGAGATTTTATTACATTTGACACTAACGAAAGTTCATTACGACGAAAATGAAGTTCGCTGTTGAACTCAAAACAACGACCGATGTGACCTGCAATTGATTGATAATTATTTTCATTTTGAAAGCAGCTGAGGCAGTGCAGTTGCATGCAGTTTTAATATTTTACAACCTCCAGACTATCTGATTTTAACGCTAATTTGTAGAGCAATTTATTCTGAATTCGAAAATTTATAACACTTGGAACTTTTTTGAAACAATTGTTCTTAAAAATGGCAAAAAAAAATATTTTATTTAAAAAATTCCTAATTAGCATGGTAAATAATTGTCTCTGTTCCTTATTCCTTGGAAGCTGGTAATTGAACCGAATAAAATTACCAATTGCCATTTCGTTAAGAAAAATAGGTTTTACAAAATAAGTAAACAATGTTAATGCAATTGTTTACTTATTAGCAAATATTTTTAGATATTTTCCTCAGTTTAGTAATAAATTTCACTAACATGTGTATTGAATTCCTTATTTGGCATACAATTATTTTTAACAAAATTTTCGTTATCAAATACTCTAATATGTTTCCATAGTTTACAAAAAACGTCCAGAAATCTGTTTACACTATTTACTTATTAAAAACCATTAACGCAGATAAAGGGCATAACGTTGAAAATGTAACCAATTCGTTTGTCTGACAAGTTAAGTTAGTTCTTGGTTGGGTGACTGTGCATGGATGGCATAGCTGTTTTTTCCATTCAATAATTAAATAAATACCTACCTATTTTCGTTTTGCGTTAAATCTTTAATTAAATCCCTTTAATAGTAATTTCATGCGGTTTACTTACATGCTTCCAAGGAAAAAGGGACAAAGACAATTATTTACCTTGCCAATTAAGAATTTTTCAAAATAAAATATTTGTTTTTTCCATTTTTAACAATTGTTTTAAAAAGTGCCAAGTGTTGTCGAATTCAGAATAAAATTCTCTACAAATTGGCGTTAAAATCAGATATAGCGTTCATAAGAAAAAATCGACTTGATGATGGTTTAAAAAAAGTGAAACGTCGCATGGTAAATATAATTGGGAATTTTAATTCCTTGCAAAAAGTGGCCATGAAAAAGTTTTAACAGAAATGAAATTCGACATCAAATGAAAAAGTTACGGGCAAAAAACAAAAATCCACTTTTTTACTTTTTCCCCTATATCTCAAAAACTGAAAAAGCTAGTTGAGTTCTGTTTGCGTCAAATTATTAAGCACCTGAATACAGAACTTTGCCCTAATTTAACCGGTCGTAACTCTTACCGTTTACGAGATCCCCATAGTGGCCCTCGAAAAACGAGAACCCTGTATATTTCGGAAAATAAACCACTAAAGTTGCGCAATTTAGTGTTTCCACACAAACGCTTTTCGAAAAGAAAAATATAGCAGATTGTATTTCGTTGGAGTATTACACAAACAAAACATGTAAGTATTTTGTGGGTCACGTTAACAATTTCCGACTTCATTGTGAAACTGTCGAAAGTCGTAACCTCCAAGTGTACCGACAACTTTATTGAAGACTAAATGTTTCTATTCTGTTCAAAAGCTTTTTCACACATGTTGCTTTTACACGATTTGATATTTCCACTCATTGTTAATGACAAATTTTTGCTATTACATAGTTTGTTTTGTACGTCTGTAGTAGGAAAAAACAACTAATTAATTAGTATTCGGTATACGTTTAGTATAATTAATTCAAAATAAACTGTAGCCGCATCTTAAATCTATCCCCGAGCATCTCTTATGGAAATTCTAAATAAGTTTTAATTGATATTAAATTAGTAAATTCTAAATATGTTTAAATTAATATTTAATTACTTTATCAAGTAGACTCAAAATTAAATTAATAAGTGTTTTGTGAAATACATCTTAAATACACAGAGCGTTATGCAAACTATTATACAGGGTTGCGCAAAAGCATGGAAACAGACAAATATCTAGAATACTATTGTAGATATAACAATGAAATTTTGTATCTAAACATTATGGTATTTTTCGGATCCGATGAAAATATTAAGGTTGCAATACGACTTCCGGTTCAACCGGAAACGGAATCAAACTTTGAAGTTTTAAATGGAACATATTTTTGGATTTTTCTTAGAATTTACT
Source organism: Elmis aenea (assembly GCA_947652605.1). NCBI lineage: Eukaryota > Metazoa > Arthropoda > Insecta > Coleoptera > Elmidae > Elmis > Elmis aenea. The sequence continues at coordinate 65,265,168 of OX393576.1, forward strand.
TTAAAAATTTATTGGATTTTATGGGTCTGAAGTCAACTGATTTCATAAAATCTACATTTTTATGAAAACTTTGAGCGATACAGCACTTTCAGTTATTTTTAACATTTAAGTTCTTTGAAAAGGCCTTTTAATTCTGTTCTTTTATTTAAACCACTAACATACTTTATTCTAGCAATTGAATAATAGATTATCGTTAATAAAGTTGGTACTCCATCGATTCTAGAGTATTGATCTATCTTTGTTGATGCTAGAGCTTCTAAAGTCGCTAAACGGCTAAATATTATGGCTTCAAGAGATTATTAATACGATGCTATGATGGTTAAATATATTTATCAAATGTTTATCAATCTCTGTTACTTTAAGGATTATACTTTTTAAGTAATGTTCAGTTGCTTGTATCCCTCTTGCAGATTCTGGGATTCTCCTTCACTTTGCATGAAACATGTATAACGTGTGTGTACATACACATCTATATATTATATGAATGAAGGTTCTCGGGTTGCTAGATGAAATTTTCCCATAAAAATGCTAACTTTAGAACTATCTAGATGGTTTGAATTGCTTTTAATACAACATTGATGTTTTATAGTTAGCGATAACTCATGTGATCGGCTTTATTACTTAGATATGCAAATATACGTTAAATTATAGCATCGTATTATAGCTACACATTAAATAAAAATTATGGATTTTGCTTGCTATAAATGTATCTGTATAGAAATTTATTCGTAAATTTGTTATTAGGTAATAATATTTTTATTGCGTGGATTTATTTAAATTTGTATTGCAATTATTAACGGACTCGCAAAATTCGTTAAAAAATTCAAAGTTTGTTATCAAAAAGAATAATGATAGATTATTCCGAACATCAGATTAATCGTTCATATTGAATTGTACAGTAATTAGTAACTTTGATTAAGACCGTGTTTAATTACGCAAACATTTCGTTAGGCGAGTCGATTGATTAAAAAAGCCTGGTTTTAGTATTTTAATGATAAATTGCAAAGAATGCGGTAAAAATTGCTGAACTTTTCCCATTAATCCAACTATATTTGAGTGTACACTGAACTAGTTTGCCATTTTATCGGAACAAATTTGCACCTATTTTGATAACTTTATAAATACAATAAATGCGCTATCTCCATTATTGTTACTGTAGCTGAAGGCAATACTGTAGATGTTTATGGTAAGAGTAATTATAGTATATTACATAACAAGAGTTGTAAAAAGCATATTACGAACGAGTGGAAATTGCTTTACAACTCGTGTTATGTAGCATACTTCTTCTACGATCACATAATACCTACGATTTTAACGGCTTTTTGGCTAAAATACACATGTAAAAAAATACGTTGTCTTGTCAATTTTGACGTAAGCCTACTTTGATATTTCTAGACAAGTGTGCGTTTTGCTTACTGTGCGTTATAACTCACTTACCAGACATGCAGGAAGTGTTGACGTGAGTCTACTTTGATCATTTCTTTAAAAAAACTGTGCTTTTTGCTTACCGTGCGTAAGGACCCACTTACTATGCATGCAGGCTGTACTGTAAGAGTCATTTTCATCAGTGGTCGTTGGAAAAAGTAGCAGCTTAAACTGCTAATATGTAATGTTATACAAGGTGTTTCTTAAATATTCCGAAAAAATTCAGGAGGTAATTCCTTATCGAAAATTAAGGGAGGGCTTTTATATTTTTTTTCTTCTCTTAGACGTCTCCTTTCGGTGTTACGACCCCTTAAAGAGGAGCGGTAAAATTAGGTTTTATTTTATTTCTCAAATTTGAATACATGTGGGAGAAAGATATTTGGTATATGTTTTGTACTTACTGAAAGCTTTGCCATAGTAATATTTTCAATCATGTCCCACCTTCACAAGGGGATGTAAAGTGCGACCCCCGTTGTTTTTTTAATCAGAACTTTTTGGATGCTTGAAAGTTTGCAATTTAAAATTTTTCTTTGAAAGCTCGATTTATTTAGAAACTTTTTTTATTCTTTAACTTTTCCTGCAAAACCTACAGTTTTTGAGTAAAAATTAAATAAGTGAACATGAACCATCAAATATTGATATTAATAATAGTAATAAGAAATCTTTATTTAGCTTTTAAGCTAATTTTTCATCATATTCTAAAATAAAACAATTAATTTTGGTGGTTACCACGGTTGTTTTATGTTCATATTGGGTAGAATTGACAGGTGTAATTTATTTTGAAGTTTAAGAGGTAAATTAGTCCGCTACCAAAGTTAATTAAAAGCACAATAAACTCCCTTAGAAAATTGAAGTATTTATATAATAGTAATAATTTATTAACTTATTTATTTACCAAATGTTATCCAATAAAAATTGTTTACAAATGACAAACAATTTTATTTTGCGTTACAATATTGTTAATCGTTTACTATTTGCTAATTACAATAATTATCAAAATTAAATTATTCAAACATTGTTTTTCGTTTTGTTATTATTTTCAAACAAGTTTAATTTTCGAACTAAATTTAAACTCAAACAATAAAATTGATTATCCAAAAGGATCTTTCGTTTTAGGGGAAAATTTATGACCTTAATTAGTAAAAAGGTCGTGCCAATAATATTACACACAAAAACTGCTTAATCATCAAAAAAACTCGCGTTGCACAAAAGTGATAGCAAGTAAATTATTGACTTGCTGTTTGTTATCAGTAAAACACTTGCAATTTGGTTTGATTCACTGAAATGGTTCAACATTTAGAATAATGGGTGTAGATATCCGCCTAAATGAATAATGACTTTTAGATACTGCGTTTAACAAGCCAGAAGTTATGCCGTTATTGAAAAATAAGTCCATTTGTCTTCGGTATTAAACGTTAATATTTTTTATGTCCGGCGATCAACAAACTTCGAATCGGAGCATACTTTGAAATCAAATCTGATCGCTTTGATTGATTCAGTTGTACTTTTGAATCCTGCAAACCTATGCTATATCGAGTTGGTATGGCGAAACGTGAGATTATGTACCGAATACAAAGCAGGCACACAAGGTTATTATTAAAACTTCAATAGCGCGAATAATGTTAATTTAAACATTAAACATGCTTTACGTTCTTTGAAGGCAATTAAATTATCTTTAAGAAAATGTAAAAATATGCAGAGTGTTGTGTTTAAATTTTAAAATATCAAAGTTGCATATCGTTCAGGTTGCTGTTACTTGAAAACTATTAAGCTGCGTTCACATAGAAAAGTATTGCATGGTATTGTAGCGTAATAAATTGTATTGTGACGTGCCTTCAAGAGTAGCGTTCACATAGAGGTATTGTAGTGAGTGTTTGTACACTAATGGCGATTACCACGCGCATACGCAGGGTTAATCCGTAGATCACTGTGATTGGTTCTTGTTATGGGGATATTGCAAGAAGCTTGGATCTTGCGAGCTATTGCCACGCCGCTTACAACGCAATTCCACTACTTTGCTTATGTGAACGCTATCATTTGATATTCGTATACTTAACTTTGCTTACGCTACAAAACAATGCAATACTTTTCTATGTGAACGCAGCTTAAATTTAAGACGCTTAATATTTTTTAAGGACTATTAATTTATCTACAAGAAAATGTATATTTATTTATAGGGCTTATATTTAAAACAATTAAATTGCCTATTGTTGGAATAAAACCAAACACTCGGTATATTTAAAAATTATTATCTAGTTCGAAACTTTAGAATCCAAACAACAACAATCCAACAAGCAATCAATAAAAAAAATAATTAAAACAGTTTTTTTTACAACTCTACCATACACTATATCTATTTGGATTACAGAATAATGAAATTTTAAAATCTCTTTGCCACTCACACATGTGGACATTGGAAAAATAATTAAAACGTGTTAAACCCGAATTGCAAGATTTACAGGTTGTTCCAGATTACATTTCCAGTATGGAGATCTCGCTTATTATAAGAGATACAGGTTTGTTTAAATTAGATGAATTAGCCTTAGTGTGAGAGGAGCCACAATAAATTTTTAGAAGTACAAAATTCCTCGTACTTCAGATGTTATAGCAAAAAATATGAAAATGTCGAATTTCTTTTTTCCCTTATAACTTTTTTGTCTTAATCATTAGAACAATTTTATTTGTACTTTCTTGATGTACTTTTTAATGGAGAATGTAACTCTTATATTATATTTTTTTAATCACTTACCATTTTCGAGATATTACCCCTAATTTCGTCTTTTCTTATGGGCCGCGAAGTTGGCTATAGAATACCTTAATGTGCTTTTTTCTCTCTCCTAAATGAGATATTACTTGCTATATCAATATTTATAAATAAGCAACAACATCAAGAAAAATTGTATTTTACCCATCACTTATCAAGCTATCTATGAAAATAAAAACAAAAAACAACTAATTAAATGTCAACTTATAGTTACCATTTGCGCGATATCATTTATTAGAATGTTATAGTATTGTTGTGTAATTCGATAGTCTTTGTAGCAAATTTGTTATCATATAATTATGGGCACATTTACAACTAATTTAAAATTTAAATGTTGAAATGCTACATTCTTTGCCATAGAAACTGTAAAAACTGTAAATTCTAATTCTTTATTGATTTGTTTTGGATTTTTGGTTGGTTTTTCGAAAAAACCATATTCTTTTAAATTTATTTCCAAATTTCTGTAATTGCACACACCACGTTGTTCTGCCTCGGGATGCAGCTCTAAGTATATTTGCTTAGCTTCTTTACAGTTTTTATGGCGAAGAATATAGCATCTCAACATGTCAAATCTGTATCTCCTATAATAATGGAGATCCCTATGCTGGAAATGTAATCTGGGACACCCTGTATATCGTCGAACTTTGTTATACTAAACTTTTTATGCTCTCATATTAAAAGAAATGTGAATATAACTCTTCAGCTTCGCTTCAAAGCGTTCTTTAATTCAAAATCTTGCTTATCATCCTTCACAATTGCATAAAAATATTAAAGTGACGAAGATAATCAAGTTTCTTTTTTAAGAAAACTTGACATGTTTATTTTTGTGAAACAAAATATCGATTTCTGCTAACAAGATCAAACTTAGGGTGTCAAGTATTTGCTATAGAAGAGGATTAACTCAAGATGCAAGGTGAAGTCTTTTCACTAACTGAAGAGCCTTGAACATTTTAAGTATCATCGATCGATGAACCAAATTTGTATAAGAAATATTTTCTATGTAAAAAACACAAGTTGGGTTTTCAAAAATGACAATGTTGAACCAAATAGTGTATTTTCTTTCATTCGACATATAAAAATATGTAGCAGAGCCAAAGTTTATTTAAATTTAGAAATTGTTTGACTAAAAATCAAAGTTAAGCTTGTTTTATACTATACCATTTTTTCGTTTAAGAAAATCGTATACGATTTTCTAGTACGGTGTCAATCAGAAATTAAAAATCTTGAACGAAAAATTCGTACGAAATTACTACGTGCCCTAAATGCGTCCAATTTTAGTATGGGCGCATGCGTATTCTACTGTAACTATGTGACCGCATGTCATTTGTGGGTTAGGTTAACTGAAACAATCAAACGATGTTAAATACTACTTATTACCGTTAATCCCTCACAATTTATTTTGTAGGAATAAATATGTAGAATGAGACAAGCGTTAAATATACATTAAATTTGAAAATGATTCGCTTTTTGTTCTGTGTTCAAATTGAATATTTTAAATTGTTACTCAAGGTGCCAACAAAATATGATAAATGTTACTAAAAAGTAACCAAAATATATTGGAGTTTTCGTACCAAAAAATAGTACAATGTAAATGGTTCATATTTTCCATGCTAAATTCTTGAACGAAATTTGTGTATAGTCTGTTCAGCGAGTAAAGAGGGCTATCGGATTAGGGCTGTAAGACGGAAACGAAATACATCCATGCATTCTGTCTTTTTCTGTGTCATCGAGTTCTAAGCACATAAACACGAAACATACCGCTTACGTACTTAAATTTATGCATTAGTCAGTTAATCCGATAGCCCTCTTTACTCGCCGGACAGACTATATTAAAAATCGTATGCGATTTTCTTAAACGAAAAAATAGTATAGTATAAAACAGACTTTAAACATATCTGGATTTGTAAAATTAATGTTGCCAGACAAAGACATAGTAGAACCTTATACATGTTATGTTATTAAAATTAAAACTCACAAATGTTTTACAAATATAATTTATTTAGTCGCGAGTCCCTCTACTGTTTGGTGTAGGACTGTTGAGTTTTGTTGTGCTGACTTTTTTCCATGTTTTTTTGTCTTGTGCAGCTTTTTTGTCTTTTCATTTGATGTTTCCATCCATTGCTGCTTTATTAACTACGTCTTGCCAGGTTTTTCTCCGTCTACCTCTTTTGTTTTTCCATGTGATCTTGCTTCGTAGGCTTTTCTGGTTAACCTTTCTTCTTTCATTCTATAAATGTGACCCAACCTTCCCAACTGCCTTTCTTGTATTTTTGTTTCAACTGATTTTATCTTCAATTGTTCTCTATATGTTTCATTTCTGATTCTATCTTTTTTTTTCGACTTTTTCTGCGATGTCGTTTGCGAACATTAGCTCAGTTATGTTTATTTTTTCCATTTCCCAGTTGCCTAGGTGAAACGGTCTCATTTTTTGTTTTTCTTCTTTAATTACCCCCATCAATGACTACTGAGAATAATAATGGGCTGAGCACGCATCCTTGTTTAAGCCCTCTTTTGTTTCAAACTCTGCCGATTCTTCATTTTGGGTTCTTACAATATTTACCGATTGCTTTTATTATGTCAATTATTTCTATTTCTATTCCCTTCCTTCTTAGGCCGCTCCATACGTCTTTTCTTTTGATTTTATCGAATGCTTTTTTCAAGTCTATAAAACATAAATGTATTTCCTTGTTTTTTGTTAAGCTCTTTTCTATTGTTTGTCTTAATATAAAGACTGGGTCTTGTGTACTCCTTTCTCTTCTGAAACCGTATTGGGATTCTTCTAGTGTGTTTTCTATTTTTTCTTTTAATCTGCCTTTCATTATTCTTGCCAGGATTTTCCCTGGTACACTTATTAATGTTATTCCTCTATAGTTATAACAATCCCTTTTGCCCTCTTTCTTGTATAACGGTAGGATTATTCCAATGTTCCATACAAACATAACTATTTAATTTAAAACGGTTAACAAAAAATTAGTTTCTTTAAATAGAATTTTAATAATCTTGGATATCATAAAAATAAGTGATATTGACACATTTTTCCTGCGAAAATCGATTATAAATGTGCTGGCGTCCATTATTGGTAAAAATATTGTTGCAGGTGTAATTTGTATGCGGCATAGCAAACAGTAATTATTATGGTAAGTTTGTCTAAACTATTGCGCTCCATTTAATATGACGAATATTGCTTTAGTCGTTTCTGCATGTTATTATATTATATCGTACATCCCGTGTAGTTTGTAGATAGATGATATGGAACGTATCCGCCAATTCAATATCGTAGTTTTACGATTACAATAATAAAATAGGGCGCTAGTAAAATGTCGCATGTAATGCTCGTCTGTCTGGCGATTATAACATTTTAAAATCAGATAGACTTTGTTTACTTAGTGGAACATGTATTTTATGTTTCGGTATGGGTTTTACTGTGCTTTACAAATAAAACAGTTGAAAAATTATACGGAAACAAAGTTTTAACGACAACTTTGAAAAGAAATCGTATTTAAACTTCAAATTTTTTCATGGATGTGCGATTAAGTCCGCATTTACATATGCTTGCTAGACTTTATTAGTATTAGTTATGTCGACTGTGTCTTTTTGTAAACGTTTCTTTTCTGCAATTATTATTAAACGACTAACAGAACGTCCAGGCGTCCAGGTTTCGACTTTGGGCTACACATCGCAAATAAATTATATTTTACTTCTTTTTACTTTTTTTTTTAAATATAAAGTTTGAAGTCGATAATGTTTGGCAACTTCTTTAAACCTCAATAATGCAATGTAAATCATAATATCTTATACAGGGTGGTCCAAATTTGATGGGATTGCATGGGTATCTCGCTTAATTAAGAAGAATTTCGATTTTATCTCTGACGGTTTCATGGCCAACGCGACCGCAAAAATTACCTTTATTATTCAACTTTTCGGGTTTTTCCTTATTTTTCCGAAGGAAATGGCCAGTGGCACAATAACTCTGCAAAACATTTAGTTTCAATGTTCTTGATGCAATAAACACAGCCTTGACCAGATTCTAGCGACAACATATCGTGACCATCCCTGGTAAGGTGTATGCATCAAAATATTGTTATGTAATTTAATAAGCACGTCAAAATTTATTAAACTACCTGCTAGTTCGTATTTTTGTGTTGTAATTCTATTTAATTGCTCTGTTGCATTTTTCTCATTTCTTAAAGAGAAACATTCCCATTTTCTTTCATTATTTCTTACCCTTTTGTAAGTAAACGCTTTCTTTTAAGCTTTGAGGGCATACGTATCGTTCAAGCAGTGTTGCACTTCTTACAACTTGTCTAGCAATTAGCGGTCGCTATTTGCTTTCAAAGCATGCCTGTACCATAGTTGCCAACAAAGACAATCTGCACTGCGTTAATGAAGGTATAGCCCCTCCACACAAACGCCAACTGAAATTATAAAATACTGCCCCCCGGAAACAGCGCCTTGTTCAAATATCCACCACATATCATGTGAGGGCAATGTAATTAAAAAGCAGGTAATGGCGAGGGTTCCATTTTATTTCTGCGGCAGTTAAAATTTCAAGTAACCTGCCGCATAAACATTCATTATCGTCCCGTTTGATAGCAGAATGCAAACAAAAAAGTAAATTATGTATTGAGGAAAATACGTTTGAGTTCTTTTGTCCTGTGAAGCATTTATAGCTACCATGAATATTGTTGGCTGTTTCCTCGTAGATTTAATATTCTTGGTAAATTTGAGCTATTTTAACATTTTTAACAATAAATTACAAACTTATTAAATTAATTTTTTAAAGATAATTTGAGAGGGTTCATGTCTAGAAATAATGTTTTTGGAATTGTTGCTTTTTTTATGATAATCTTAAAGTAGTCATGCAATATATGATAGAATTAAAATTGCATTCTTTAAAAAGTTCGTCAAAATGATTGTTTAAATTATTGTTAAAAGCTTGAGAGATAATCAGAAGTTTGCCTAAAGTGTGAACATCTAGCCTGTTATTACAAGAAAGAAAAAAGTTGATGATGATTTAAAAAGGATGAAACGTCTGTTGACAAAGCTAAGCAGATGAACAGCTAAAAAGAGGCTTTAAGAAAGTGATTTTAGCTTTTCAGAATATGTAATATGCTTCTTACAACTCTTGGTATGTAATATAAAATATGCTATAATAATGTTCTAGATATTTGTCTGTTGACATACTTTTGCGCAGCACTGTATGTGCATTAGATAAAAACCCCGGTACATGCACAAAAAATTATTTGCGACTATCTTTGTGGCATTATTTGCAGCATTATCTCCCTTACAAAACGCTTGCCACCGAATAATTAAAGCAATTTCTCACGTGTAGTTAGCTCTTAAAATTTACCTTATTTTGCCGTTTACTAAAGTGCTATCATAACAGGCAGAATTCCACAGGACAAGCGACAATTGTGGATGTTAAATGCTTTGTAGTTAAGGTACAAAACACCGATTAGCTAACTAGAACGAGAAACAGCAGTTAGATTTCAGATTTACTTACGCATTGCGTTTCGTGCGTCTTATCTTTATACTTGTATTGAGGGAGAGAACGTGGAATGGCCAGGTATGCTATTAAACCGACCCTGCCGTAATAGTGCTCTATAATTGTGCACTTAATATTCAAAAGCCCACAAAATCTCTCAACTGGAGCGCAGAGGATTTTCCTTTTTGCCTTGTCAAGGAACAGCTTTGTATTATTTAATTGATTGCAGAATACATTTCGTTATCTCATATCTAATTTAACCCTATCTATATTTGTGTTTAATTGCTTATAGCGATTATAGAGGGAAATTCACAAGTATTGCTTTTTTCATTTAATTTTGTTTAAATTCTGCACTAAAAGCATTATATGATGTTAAAATTTGGAATAAATTACTATGTTCATTTGTGTAGATGAGTTTTTCACCCTAAAACAGAAAATTTTGGTACGAATGAAACTTATTAATTATGTTGTAGGTGAGAAAATGTTGTATCCAGTAATCAGGGCCGGCCCTAGTAAGCCCGGGGCCCAACTCAAGGACAAGCTCCGGGCCCCCCTCCCCCCAAAAAATTACATTTACATTATCATACAAATAATTTATTTTTTTAAATAAAATTTTGAACAAACAAGCTAAAATAATGTAACAAACAACAAAATATAAAATTTGACAATTAAAATAAATATTTCCAGATTTTGCTTCCGCAAAATCTTTTAATAGGTTGTCGAAGTCCATCTTCCTTCTTCCATCTTCACTTTCAATTGACATAATTGCGACTGAATTTAAACGTAATTTTAATTTTGAAAAACTTCTTTCGTCCGCAGAGTGTTACCGGTATACTAAGGAAGATCCTTAGCGCAATAAATGAATTTGGAAACGAGGTCGGACGATTATTACAAGACAAATATTTAGGTATTTTTAAAGGATTGCAACAACTTTGTGGAATAGTTACTTTTAAAGTTTCTATTTCTTCCGCCAACATGAATCCATTTAAGTCCACCGATTCGCCGTATTTTAAAGCGATTTGTAAATCAGCAGCAAATTTTAATGCAGTCTCTTTGGATTGATTGCAAAATGTCCATAAAAAAAGTAAATAAACTATGGTCTCTTTTAATTGTTTAAATCGAGGTTGAAAAGACTGCAGTGTTTTATCTAACACTTGATTCAGTTTATTTTGTATGCTTCCTTTGCATCAACAACAGGGTCGTCTGAGGACTCGTATGCAAATTGCCTTTTGTGTTTCCGTAAACGTTTCAACTAGAATTGTGGAACATCTAAATCTTTTGCAAGATCATTTGCACCGGTTAATACATCTTTAAAACCTTTTTCTCGGTACACTCTAGCCATTTGCACAATTTTTCAAAAGTGAGTATTCCCCTAAGGTTTCATTTTGTAATTCTTTGCTTACTAAGTTCACTTGGAAAACCAAATCATGCCAGAAAACTAAAGATACCAAGAATTTGCAATCTTTCATTTGAGTCGCCAAAGATTCTGTTTCGCTTTTTGCGTTTCCGTAAACGTTTCAACTGGAACTATTTCACGAAAGCTTTTGTTAATTGATTTGATGATAGTATTTGGTAAATAGTCTATTATATTACTGTGGTATGGTTTAATATTTCACTATTGAACAATAACTTTTTTAAGTGATATGATAGAGAATTGCTTTTTGTTTCTATGCTATTAATAAGCATTGTATTAATATTTTTTATTTTTTGAGAGCGGGGCCCCTTTAAGCGCGGGAATCGGTGGAATGTGCTTAATGCCGGCCCTGCCAGTACTGTTAATTTGATAACTGATTAACGAAACGTTATTTCTTGTATAATTTTTTATTGTTAACGGCAATTAGTTTCGCATCAAGCTAAAAGATGAGGTTAAAACAGAAAGTAAATCTAGAGAATAAAACAAATGTTTAGCGTCACAGATGTTAGTAACGATTATCACAATTTAACGAGAGCAAAAAATAATTATAAAATATCTTCGAAACAATGTTGCACTCATTTTATGAACGAAATAATAATACTAATTTGAAAAACATTAATTTCGATGACAAATTTCATTATTAATGTTGCCTCCGTTTTAATTGACGTGTGTGCATATTACATGCACAACCTGATATTATTATTTAACAGACATTTGACATTAGAATGGCGTTGCATGTAGCAACATTCAATTTACTGCGAGATTTACTTTTTAATAAATTCAATCGTGGAACTATCGATCAAGTCGCCGCGACGGTTCTATGAAAATGTAATTTCTTATATGTTAAAGAGAAGACAGCGCGCGCTTAAAACTTGGATTTATAAACGTAAATATTTAATGCAAATCAAAAACAAAATGGAAACGTAATGAATTTTGATGCGGTGTTACAACGTCATAAGTGGATTCAGTTTAATAATAAATTGATGCGATTTTAATATCGGATTTATTAGGACGTAATGTAAATGGCAACACTTTAAATAACTGTGTGATATACTGACACTACCAATAAAGCTTGATTGCCCATAGGTGTTTTAATCGCGTCCATTGTAAATAAATACGGAGTAATCTAGATAATCTTTTATGTTTACCATTTCGTTCGTAATTGATATTAAAAAAACGTCATATTGTGACTTCATAAACACTACTTTAATACTTCATAAATACCACTTAATTCGGGACACTATGGGATCTTGTTTAATATAAGAGATATCATCATCATTGAGCTGTACAATCCTTTTGGATTATGGCTAACGCCGAGGCGTTTTTCAAATTCATTTATTGCGGTGGATCGGTCCTCTGTTTCTGTTTTTTCAAAGCTTGTTGTTGGTCCTGGCTGCCTCCGTTATTTTCTTTCATTCTTTCCTATCTTTGCATTTCGATTTCCAATCATTTATTCTCAATGCCTTTGTATTTTCCTCCATGGCCTCTCCATCTTTTCCTTGGTCTTCCGCTGTTCCTGGGCCAAATAAGGATCCAATGTGTTATCCTCCTGATCATTTCGGTTGGTTTCCTTCTCATGATGCACATCGTAATAATTGTTGTATTTTAATGTGTCGAATGTTATTTTCTCCTCCGAGTTCCTCCTCTATTTCTTTGTTCCTTCTCAGTCTTACTTCTCCATCTCTTGTTACGTTAGGTCCTAGTATTGCTCTAAACTTCGCTAAGATTTTGTAGGCGGTATTTAACAGAGCTATGGGTCTATAGTTTTTACAGTTCTCCTTTCCTCCTTTTTTGCGCAGTGGTATGATTATACCAGTCCTTTGGCATCTTGTTTTGCGTCCATATTTGTCTAATTAAGTAGCATACTTGTATATGTAATTGCTGTCTTTCATATTTTACCAGTTCTATCTTGTCCTCTCCCAGGGCTTTACCATTTTTTAGTTTTCTTATTTCTTTTTGTATTTCTATTGTGAACAGCTTCAGCGAGTACAAGCAGCACTAATTCAGAAACAGCCTTCTTTGATCAATCGAAAGAAAGTGCCATTCTTACAAGACAATGCTAGACCTCATACCGCAAAAGTGACGCGGGAAAACAATTCTGAACTTGGCTGGGAAATGTTACCACACCCTCCTTATTCTCCTGACATTAATTTCGCCGTTACCACATTTTCTTGGCTCTTGTCGACTGTATTAGGCATAGGCAGGCAGTGGCAGTACAAAACTCGAGTTAATGTAGTAAATGCAATTCGTCAATTTTTTAAATCAAAATTCGTGATTTGTACAATAACGGCATACAAAAATTGGCGTTACGTTGGCAAAAGGTCATTGTGATGGTAATTATTCCGATGAATAATTGTGTATTACTGGTTTCTAATACATTTTTATATTTTATCATCAAAAACCGCACGAACTTTTTTGGTTTCCTGATAATATTGATGCAGAATTATTTAATATCATATTAATTCTTGTAATCGTAAGAAAACAATTAAAATAGCGTTGGGTTAGGTTGAATCTATTATTCGCTAACCACACGAAATGCTTCCACCATCTTTCTCGATTTCTTTAGATATTTTCTGAAGGACGTGTTTCTGGATATGGCGTAAATGGGTTTCTAACGTCCTGAAAGACGTATTTCTAATAAAGTCTTCTACCCTGTGTCATTACCCATTATGCAAGAACGTTCGAAAACGTAAAAATAAGCGAACCTTTCAACCAAGCTGATGTAGTCGCGTTTCTGAATGCTCTTATCTGAATAAACATTTACTTTCAAAACAGCTTATCAAAATATTCTGATTCGCAAACGTATTTGATTAGCTGTAACGCATAAAGTCAATTTTGTCGGGTAAAAATTTAATTGCAAACCTAATATGTAAACAACACGTAGCTTATTTTTAGTTTTAATGACCTCTTGCTTTATGGGGTAGTGTGTGAATGCGTAAATTAGAGTGTTGCGTTTATCCAAGCCGAAGTATGTAGATGTTCTGATTAGATAAGCTCAAATTATTTCGAACTAACAGAAATTGCCAGTAAGTCACTTATTCACGGTCATTTGGCTTGCGTGACAAAATGAATCGAAAAACTAAAAGTAATAAAGTAATCTGAATCAAAGGTATTATTAACGTTTTACACCCACAGTTACTTATCAAGACTGCATTAAGCCCACGCTATGCAGTGGTATAATTAACATTAGATTCTTTACATGTGCAAGTTACATTTCATTAGCTATTAGCTATCTACCGCTGGCACTTTTATTTGAAAAAATGTCTACCAGTCGTTGCCATTTTTCTTACTTAATGATGAAATAACGACATGAAACTTATTAATCAATTATGTTGGTTCTCTTGGTTTTCATTTTGCAAAATCAAGAAAATACTTGGGCAAACAAATCTATACAAAGCAGTATTCGAACATTTTGATTTAAAAAAGTAACATTTAAAAAAACTTATTCGTGTGTACCAGGTAAAATACTGGCAAGAGTAATGGAAGGCAGATTAAAAGAAAAAATAGAAAACACACTAGAAGAATCCCAATACGGTTTCAGAAGAGGAAGGAGTACACAAGACCCGGTCTTTATACAAAGACAAACAATCGAAAAGGGCTTAACAAAAAACAAGGAAATACATTTATGTTTTATAGACTTGGAAAAAGCATTCGATAAAATCAAAAGAAAAGACGTATGAAGGGTCCTAAGAAGAAAGGGAATAGAAATAGAAACAATCGACATAATAAAAGCGATGGACGAAAAAACGGTAAATATTGTAAGAACCCAGATGAAGAAACGGCAGAGTTTGAAACAAAAGAGGACTTAGCCCATTATTATTCTCAGTAGTCATGGATGAGGTAACTAAAGAAATAAAACAAAAAATGAGCCCGTTCAACCTAGGCAACTGGAAAATGAATAAAATAAACATAACTGAGCTAATAATGTTCTCAGACAGCATGGTCTTAGTTGCGGAAACAGAAAACTATCTGCAACATAATCTAGAAACTCTAAACCAGGAATTGGAAAAAATTAATACGAAAACTATGATCTTTACAACGGAGAACAAAGTGCATACATAACATCACTTTAAATGGGCTTAGGTTGAAACAGGTAGAAAGTTTTAAATATTTAGGAGCGATTATAGAGAAAAATGGAGGAATGGACAAAGAAATAAGCGAAAGGACAGGAAATGTGGGAAGAATATTTAAGAGAGAAGTCCCAAAACGAACAAAAGTGGAAGTGGTAAAAAAGGTTGTAACTCCAGCACTTTTATACGGAAGTGAAACGTGGACAGTCACAAATAAAAACAGTAGCCGAGTGAATGCAGCAGAAATGGGATTTCTAAGAAAAAACCAAGGAAAAACAAAAAATGATAGAATCAGAAATGAAACATATGGAGAGCAATTGGATAAAATCAGGTGAAACATAAATCGAAGAAAAACAGCTGGGATGGTTGGGTCACATTTATAGGATGAAAGAAGAGAGGCTAACCATAAAAGCCGATGAAGCAAGATCACAGGGAAAAAACAAAAGAGGTATACCAAGAAGAACCTGGCAAGACGAAGTTAAAAAAGCAGCAACGGACAGAAACATCAAATGGAAAGACATAAAAATCTAGCACAAGACAGTAAAACACAACTCAACAGTCCTACACCTAACAGTAGAAGGACTCATGACTTAAATAACTCATTCGTGTTTAAAGTTTAGCCAAATGGACCGGGCATAAAAACAGTAATAAGAATTGTTAGTCATATGTAGTAAGGTTGTCCCATATATCATAAATATTGTGTTTAGCTTACTTTCTGGGTAAAAGTGCAACAGACCTAAAAAAAAATAACTTAAACAAATGTTACAGTTTTATATTTATCGTAGAAAAACATTGATTAATTAAGTAATTTACAATAAATCATGTGATTATTTCAAATGATTTGATCTTTACGTATTTTTAAGATTTGCTGGATATTTCCTGATGATGACAGAATGTTGTATAATTTTGAACATTCAAACTTTATTTATTAATTTAATAGATCGTCGGACTAACATTATTTATAATTACTTGCTGCTGATGTATATCTCACTTGAAAATCTCATATGCCGAGTAATCGATGATTAATTAAGATAAAGTTAGTAACATATCGTTAAGTAACGCACCAAATTTCACCTACAATTTGATTATCCTCTAAATTGCTCACGCTTGGCCTAGTGTGGGTTATATTATATGGCTATTTTGCGTGTAGCTTGTGTTAATGTAATACAACGTGGTGTAACATTTTTAAAGTTAAAGATCTGGAACAGTTAAGCTAAAAATGCTCCCAGGGTGTCCTAAAATTGGGTTGCGGAAAATTGCTCGAATAAAATTGCTCGAAATCAATTGCTCGAAAAATTGTTCCTCGAATGGACAGTTCCTCGAAAGCCTAATTGCTTGAATAACAATATCTCGAAAACAAAAGTTCTCGAAATAATAAAAGAAGTTACTTGAAGAAAATTTATTAAATTTATATAAATACAAAATAATTAAATGTACTAGAAAAGTTGTTTACATTTGTTTATCAGTAACTATCAGTAACTAAACAGGTAAAATTATTTATTACCTTATTAAGGTAATAAATATATAACATTGTCTCTCGACACTGTTTTCAAAATATTTTTAAAAGCAACAACCCCCCTAAGACAATTTCGGTCATTCAGATTGTAACAAAACATTCTAATTTCTTTTCGGTTTTCATTTTAAATTTATAATAATCAGTTGGTTTACAAAACACGTTTAGAATGAAAATTGACTACTGCTTTGTGTTTTTATTGATTTTTTCTTACATTATTAAGAGCTACAGTTTTCATGAAACTAATGCAATTATTTTAAAAATATTTTTTACATTTTGGGAAGTTTTTGTTGTCATAGCAATTTTTGGTACACCTTTTGTAGTTGAGAACATGTTTTAATATTTAAGTTATGGTCACTCGAACTTATTTAATGGTTCTGTTACAGATGGTAATTTTAATGATGATAAATATTTAATAGATCGTTTGTCTTTCAATTGGTTTTAACTAACTCAATAGACAGTTTTTTTATTGAACAGTTTAGAATTCAATAATTTATTATTCCTTCTATCTTGTAAGTTTATGTCTTTATAACGTTGTTCAAATACTTAATGTTTCATAACATAAAACACAAAAAGTGAGTTGTTGGAGTCTGCTCAATGTATTCCAGGCGAATCTTACGGTTAAGCAGCTTCCACGAGAATTGCATTGTATGTAAAGCTCACACGACCAAATCTATTGTGTGCTAAATAAATGACGGGAAGGGACGCGGAGAATCGCAACCTGGGAAATTGTGATTCAGAAATCAAACTCGGCCAGTGACTTGAGATTACAAAAATTGGAATAGGTAACTAGATCCGGCTATTGCGTAACGGTATTGTGGATTAGCGAACGGAGCTTACTAATTTCCCCTAATACACATTGTACACTTAAATCCCATCAGAGAATCTAATTGAGTTTCAATGTTGATCTGCCATATCACACACAGTCTGTGAAACAGTGATACGATTATAATGACTGACTAAAGATTAATTGCATTTGCAGCACTAAATCATACATTTTAGCGCTTAGTAATTAAGCTAAATCCACATTATAATCTAAATACAAAGTCACGTTTTGTTATTTACATACCATGCCGTTTAAAGAATCTGTATAATGTATCAAACCATAGATTTAATTAAAAAAGTTAAAATCTTTTGCTCAATTTATGGGTAAGGAATAAGCTTAGTTTTCCTGAACATATGTACTTGTTATCTGGAATGTAGGGCTGCACCAATTAGCACACCGTTTTCAAAAACAAACAAACATAACATTTGCAATAATAACAAGTATGTTGTTAACTAATTTGTATTTCCCTAGTAAACAACCCGACACCTCCACCAATATTTTCAAGAATTTTTTGAAATTGCAAATACACAAATATATTCATTTTAGACATGGGACATGCTCACTGTTTTTTAAGCCGGTGTGACACGATGAAAGATTTTGTATAGAAATTTGTACCAAATATTACACAGAAAATCTTATATCGTGTCATACAGGTTTCTTGTACAAAATTCTGTATAGTTTCTTGCATGTACAAGCGTTCCATGCAGTTTCTTGTACAGAAAATACAATAGGGCGTGTTCTATTTGCAAGCAAGTTTTGATACAGAAACTGCGTGCTACAGATGCGCATTTAGTTCGTGAATAATGGCGACTAACAGCTGATTTTGAACATCTGCTGCTAAGGGAAATATAAACAATAGAAATTCCTGTTAACAGTTAATTCTTGGTAATCCGAAGCAGGATGTTGTTAAGGTTTGTTCCAACAGGCTTGCTAACAGTTTGCAATTTCAATTGTCTAAAATTAAAACTAAAGAAAAAAAAAGAGGGCGAGCCTGATTTTTGTTACACCCGGTAGGCATTATTTGGTATGCATTTAATACTAAATTGGGCATGCAAACCATAAGGAACATTCTTTAAAATATTTATCACCAAATAAATATAAGTTTAAAAAAGTTGTTTAAAATTTATCCTTAATCACATATTGGATTATGAAACTATTCAATTTTAGTTAACGTAAGTTTTGCAAAAACTTTTGTGGTAGATATACCTAAAAAGGCAACGAAAGATTATATAGAACCCAGCACTTAAGCCTCTATCAACTTTTTGTCTTACACTGGATGTATGCTTTATTCCTTCTATGAATTATTAAAAACTAGAGTAATCTTGACATTGTTGAGGCGTATTTAGGGTTTGTACGTTAGTTTACAATTTCAATAAAATTGTAAACAGTATTACAATCTTAATAAACATGCATTGTAAAGAAAAATATTCATTTACCGAAAATTGCGTGAGGTCAGACGAGTTACGAAGAAATGAAGTGCAGTCATTACGGATCGTTAATCAAATGTCCACCACTTTGGATTATGATGTGGACCAGGATGTAAATTATGCTAGTATGACGCGGCACAGATTTTACACTATTGGCAATGTGGGACAGCCTTACAAAAAAAAAAGATTAAAAACCCTTATCGCAAAGTCCAGCCAGTATAAATTATCTTGTTATTTTTTTTGTGGTTACTTAGCACAAGGCTATAGTTTGCAACGAAAAGCATAAATCTAGTACCTAATGTGGAGTTAGGTTTTTAGATGAACAAGGTTAGCAAAAACTATAGATTCATTATAATCATTATAATATCTTTAACAGTATCTATTAATGCCGTTTTTCTCCATAGCTTTACATAATTAGCTTGTGGGCACGCTGTCATAGGCTTTTTTCAAATCCACAAACATGATTATGTGCTTGTCTCCCGCGTGCTTACTTTATGTCTATTATTTGCTTTAAACAGAACACATTGTCCGAACACGATATCTCCGGACGAATATTTAGCAACAGCGAATTATCTGTTCGTACAAGGGACATCAAACAGGATACCTAGCTAAACTTCTATGTTGCCACAAAATTAACATGATCTACAATGTTATCGTAAATTTGCTTTTCAAGGCATCTAAAGTTCGAAACACACGACCTTACAAGAATATCAAGACATGTGCAATACAATGTGCGGCTCTTGTAAGGAAATGATGTGCTCACAATGAAAACACAATAAGAGATTTACTAAATCCAGAAATGATGTTTCTATAGAATTGATTGTTTGAATAATAATCAAAAAGTCTGTTTAAAACATATTGAACTTTGCCTTAGATAATAATGTGTTATTCTTCAGACAAAATAATCATTTTTAAGTGGGCTATATAGTCTAAATTCTATGTCATTTTGGTAATAACATTGACACAACAGAACATAGCTACTAATTGACACCTTACTTCTGTGTAAGTCAATACACGAATCGAATAACATCTAATACTCAGTTTATAAAATAGGCAATTTCATAAACTGGGTTAAACATATACAGCAAATAATAAATGAGCATATGTATGGCGATTACGTGCGTATCTAGTAGAAGTTGAAAAAAAAAACATCGCATCAGCTTTGTGGTTATGTTACAAAAGCTATATACCCGCGACAGAAATAAAATGGAAATTGTTCCAACGAAAGTTTATTGCGAATTTATAAGAATGATCTACTAGCAGGTAAAATTAACTGCTTTAACATCGAAAATGAATTTAGATTATGTTAACCAGGTTTAAAAGACACACAAATTTAGAACGACATTATTTTAATTTTAATAATCCGTTGTAGAAATATAATGATTTAATTAGAGCATTCAGCTGATCAATTACAATGTTAAAAAATACTAGTGTAGGTACACATTTTGCATGGTTGTAACAAGATAGGAAATCTACACGCAAGGCACAATCAGAATTTAAAATTATCCTTTAGTTAGACGACGACTGCATTTCAACTAATGGATGAATCAATTAAGCACCTACTAATGAGACGTCCTTTACATCACTGAATATTTATTTGTGTGGCCCCGAAGCAAATATTTAATTAATTAACTGTAATAAGCTTTATACCATTAATTTGTTACCCGTAACGTATTGCTGGGTAGCATGAACTATGTGGCCTGCTTGTACAAAGTAACACTGGTGCTAAAATACGAGTTAATTCCCAAAAATAGAACACTTCAGCGCCAACAATGCTGCGATTTGGCTAATTCTAGGATTAACGTAGTTTAACTCCGGGTTTGATTTTTATGTAATCGGGCTTTGTACAGGGTGAGGCATCACTTATGACACACCCACTTGTTTTGATATTGGAAAGAATTATCAAAAACAGTTTCAAATAAAAGTTGTTTGATACAGTATTTCCCAAAAAATTTTCAAGTCAAATTTTTGTTTTCTTTTGTTTTTTAAATGGCACTATACATATTTTTTTATACCATTTGAAAGACATTTTTTATACCCTTACATAACAAGATAATAGCAAAAAAATCATTTTGTTTTAAAAGCGTACGTTATTAATTAATTTACATCAGTAGGCTTTGAAAATGATGCAAAACGGTAGCAAATTAAAAAGAAAGTTGATTAGGTTACAACGGTTAACATTAAACTACTGTAATAAATGTTCAAAATGGTGTCCTTCCTGCTGAAAACATTTTCGCGAGCGTCTTTTAAACGAATTTACTGCACCACAGCCCTTGTTTTCATTATTTCTGCACGAGAAAACAAAAAAGGCATTTTAAAAAAGTACTAAACACAAAACTGTCAAACTGTGATCAAATTGCAGGGTTGACCGGATTTAAATCAATTGATTTGAATCACGATTTAAATCATGATTAAGATCAGCTGATTAAAAAAAATTAAAATCATGATTTAAATCAAACTTTATTTATTTTCTTATAGATCGGGGAGAAATAAAGTCTCTTCAGGAATTTTCTTGTTAGAGACGCATTCCGGTGGATTTGCTTTGTAAATTTTTACAATAATTTTTTATTTTAGGGTCAAAAGATCTACAGCTCTATTTAAAAAGTCTGCTACAATTGAAAAAGTTTTTTATTATCGGTTTCTCAGAAAATTTTATTCCTTATAAAAGTTGATGCATGAGCATGACCTAAAATTAATATTAAGATGGAAAAAAAATTATGAAATTAGACTTTAACGATTTTAAAAATATTCGCAAAAGTAAAGTGCGCCTGTTTTAAGACTTACAAAATAAAAATTCTTGGGAAAAAATTGTTAGAAATCAAAAATATGACAGTACGAAATTTGACGTTAAAATTTCATTTTGGAATTTTATTGTAGTGTCAACATTCAAAAAGTTTGCAACTAATGGAAAAGTTTTTTATTATCGAATTCTCGGAAAATTTTATTCTTGAGAAAAGTTGGTGCATGGTATAAAACTAATTTTCAGTTAAAAAAAGCTCGATAAAAATTCATACGACATTTTAGCTTTTGAACGACGCTGTATAGAAGATATAAAATAGTATGAATAATGAATAAATTAGTAGTAAAAAGGGAAAATAGCAAAGTTGCTTTATAAAAATAAAAAAAAGTCAAATTTTTTTAAATTTAAATCTATGATTTTTGATTATTTTAATAAAAATCAAATTTTGCCCAACCCTGTCAAATTGTGACATTACATGCATTTGTTTTGTTTTCTTTTGGCAAAGCCTACTAATTAATTTATGATCGATGTTTAACAAACTTTCGTAAAAATGCTTTTGCTTGTGATTTTCTTAAAAATTTTGGTATGTAAGGGTATAAAAGTTTTAGTGCGTTGAAAAGAGAAACAAAATGTCTTTCAAACCGTATAAAAAATATGTATGGTTTCATTCAAAAAAAAAACGAATATGTTGTCACAACTCCTAAAAAACAAAAGAAAACAAAAATTTGACATGAAAATATTTTGGAAAATATTGTATCAAACAACTTTTGTTTGAAACTTTTTTCGATAAATCTTTCCAATAACAAATAAG
Source organism: Elmis aenea (assembly GCA_947652605.1). Classification (NCBI taxonomy): domain Eukaryota; kingdom Metazoa; phylum Arthropoda; class Insecta; order Coleoptera; family Elmidae; genus Elmis; species Elmis aenea. The sequence goes on from OX393576.1 coordinate 65,287,643, forward strand.
TGGGGGTGTCATAAGTGATGCCTCACCCTGTATGTGGTATAATTTTTATTGTCCAGATATTACTTAATGCTGAGATTTAAAAAAGCGCTTTTTTATTTGTCATTGCACGATGTTTTTGTAAGAATATAAATGAATATCTTCAAATGTTTTTCACGAACTTTACAACAGAACTTTAAACCAATAAAACAGAACGAATGTCAGGTGGTAATTATTTATGAATGACGAGAACCTTACAAAACAATATATCGAAATGTTTAGCGATTCTCAAGAAACGAACAACGTAAATAAAATCGGGAAGTATACTCAAACGTCAACTGCTCTATCTGAAGATAAACTTGTAGAGTGTAACAAGTGTTGCTAAAATCGTGGCGAATATCGATTTATAAGCCCTACAAACTCGTGCACAAAAGTTGAAATGCTATGTTTAAGAGATTTAAGTTGTATACGAATTCAGAGGAACGCATGTAAAATGCTATCTTTGGGCTTATAGTTTCTTTTGTTTTACATCGTTTTTGTTTGGTAGATTCTTTCTCTGAAGTTAAATTCCACTTGGGCTGTTGTTCCAACAACCACTTTCATGTAGTAATGTACATGTCACATACATCGACTTAACCAAACCATTTATCAAGTTCATCAGCCTGTGTTGATTAACTAGCTCCAATCTACCGTTTATGAGCAAGTTGTAAACTCGCTTAATTCAATCGTTAATAATAGACAAACTTAAATAATCCGCCATACATGATCGACTTGTCCACTTGCTGAATATGTTCGTTAATAACAGAAAACAAGCGAAAGTTAGGTTTAACACAGAAATTGGTCCTGCAACCAAATCGTTGTATTTTAATTTGGGTTCCAGTGCTTGTGATCCAATTAATCGAACTTCGAATTTGCTCGAATTAATTAAATAATAGCAAGCGAAGCAAAAATATAACTCGTGATAAACATGATTTTTTAAATAAAACGATCTGATAATGATGCACAATTTCTTAGAACCAACCTTCAAAATTTAGCGGGAGTAATTTTCGTTAATTATTTTGTGCGGAACAAAGTTTTAGCATTCTTCCAAACTTTATATTGCAAGTCCTCAATGTCTATTTAAAATTAATTATTGAGCTACGCCATAAGGGTAAGGTATTCAATAGCAACTGACAGGTTTGGACGCAGTATAAACTTAAACACATGCAAATACCCCAGCAACCAATTCTTACAAAATAATAATCTAATTCATACTCAAATAATAAAGCTAAAAGAAACATGTTCTTGAGAAAAAAATCACTTTTAAAGATATTTTTTTTACGACCACTAATGTAAATGACTTTTACTGTACAGGGTACAGCCTGCATGCGTAGTAAGTGAGTCCTAACGCACTGTAAGCAAAACGCACATTTGTCTAGAAAGATCGAAGTAGCCTTACGTCAAAATTGACAAGACAACATAATTACATGTGTATATTAGCCAAAAAGCCGTTATAATCGTAGGTATTATGTGTTCGTAGAAAAAGTAAGCTACATAACACGAGTTGTAAAGCAATTACGCACTCGTGGAAATACGCACTCGCCGGGCTCCGTGCATAACTTTTCCACTCGTGCGTAGTATGCTTCTTACAACTCTTGTTATGTAATATACTATGATGTTGAGTAAATTAAAGCAAAGATTTTTGTCACGCCCTTATGGTGCCTGTCCACGTGAGAGTAAACTACTCTCGATAGCAGCGTCGCCAAGGATACAGCCCCTGAGAGTAACTCGCGATTGGCTGTATCCTTGGCGACGCTGCTATCGAGAGTTATTTACTCTCAGGTGGACAGGCACCATTAGACTAGCTTGGGACAAAATAACAACAAAAAATAAAAACAGTAAAATTATGTATACAGGGTGGTCTACATAGAAGGACCACAAAGAAATTTAAATTAGACAAATTGTTTTTCTTTCTGAGACCTATGTAGTGATGGTATAATGTTTTAAAAAAGTTTCATGGCACGCTAGATAATAAACAAAAATCAAAATCAAATTTTTTTAAAAATCGTTAATAACTCGGTTATATTTGATGGTACAAAAATATTTTTAAAGATGAAGTTGTAGTTTTTTTTACGCATTGTAAAATGAAAACATTCATTTGTTTCAATATTGTTTAAATTTATGGCACTCTATAGCTTCATAGGGACTTTTTGATGAGTTTTATTTGTTTTGAGACTAAATATCAAAATAAATACTTTAAACCTTAAATTATTGAAAAGAGGAAAACAAAAATTATTTTTTTTTGAGGTCATAGCCAACTGTTTCCATTAACAAAAAATGTAAGTTTGCAATTTATCCAAGAATTTAAGCAATATTAAAACAAATGAATGGTTTCACTTTACAGTGCTTAAAAAAACTATAACTTTTGCCCAAAAATATTTTTGTACCATCAAGTATAACCGAGTTATTAACAATTAAAAAAAAAAGCCCATTGTGATGTCTTTTTTTATTATCTAGCGTGCAATGGAACTTTTTAAAAACATTAAAGCATCACTGAATTAGGTCTCAGATAGGGGAGCAATTTGTCTTATTTAATTTTTTTTGTACTTCGTACCGTTTACGAGGTCCCAATAGTGGCCCTTTTATGTGGACCACCCTGTATATAAAACATACAGATATAAATAATCGCAGTCTTGTATAAGTTCTGAATAAAGTATAATATAAGTATACTCTTACAAGAGATGAATATCTTTAATAATGGTCATTTCGGGTGATTATAGCCAACCACAAAGTGCAACTACCCTAAACTAGGTCTTGCAGCATATTTACATAAACTCTAAAAGTGCCAAGAAAATTTTGCCGTGTTATATTGATATGTAAATATGCTGCGCTGAAAATTTTTGATTCAGAAAATAAAAGCAGCAGTCCTGAACGAGTATGAAGTTGAATGTGTTTAAGAGGTAGTAGTATAGTCTAGAATTATTTTAGTAGTGTATTAATGAAATTAAAGGCAAATTCTAGCTCCCCTATGACAAATAATAAGAAACTTACTGCTCTTAAAGTTACTTTTACGCGATTTAAGATATTTTGACCGCAAAAGGAGTTGAAAAAGAGGTTTCTTTTTATTGTAACAGCATCGGTCTCATTATTTGATAGCCACAACTCGTATGTTAACCTAACGATAAAAACTGCCAACACAAATAATACAACTTACTTTTAAGGCGATTTAATACTGAATAACCATAAAACACTTAGTTAAATTGTATAAGAGGCAGTGTTCATATCTGATGTGTTGCCGCGTACACACCGGGTTCGCGAACTGTTCGCGAACCCGGTGTGTACCCAGGGCCCGATCCAGGGGGGCGCGAGCAGGGCAACTGCCCAGAGCGGCAAATTTTGGGGCGGCAAAATTGGTACAAAGAGAAAATTAAAATCAATAAAAACCAATAAAAAGCAGAGTATACAGAAATACATCAGAGTATTAGTGTACTTTAGAGGGGGTACAATAATAGTTCTCCAATGGTAAAGCGTTTAGGATTAGTTTAAAGTTAATCATTCCACTTTGAAATTTATTTTCATTCTAATTCTCTTACTTAATGTTACTTACTATGTTTTACATACAAGGTTGACTGAGAGTATTGTACAAAAGGACTTTACCATAAGGGCATAAGGTGATCATTCGTCCCCGATTTTCGGGGACAGTCCCCGAAACAAGACCCAAGTCCCGGATAATTCTTGTCCTGATTTACATAATTTTCTCATGAATTTTTAAAATAATTAATGGAAGCTATGGTACGGCATTGCTGCAAAATTATGCAAATCCTATAGTCTGGCAATATATTGCAACAATGTAATCGATCATTGGAAACGAAAACTGGAATAGGAGGAAGTTTCGAAATGAGCAAAACTGTCCGAGTTTTAACTTTCCGCTCTTTAATTGAATTTTGCATGATTTCCGCGAAAAATCGTCGAGTTTTTTTTCATAACCCTTGGTTAGCGTCCCCGAAACTTGTGAGAAAAAATTGGACACCTTACTTTAGTATGCAAAATTAATTAGTTGCAAGTGTTGGCTCTCCTGATCATTTCTCCCAATCATTTTACGACGTAAAATTACGACGTAATTTTATGAAAGGTGAAAAATTTGCGTTTTAAATTATTTTTTATAGGTAAAACTTGATCTTCCTTATTTATTATCATATTTCGGCGATTTTTTAAAATTATTCTCATCGATTGGCCAAATTGTACTGTGAAAAATTATTCTTTACCTGACAAATAACTTTAAGGTGCGACCTCGTAAATTTTGGAAAGCGCGTGTAGCGTAAAATGACACATATGAGAACTTTTTTTTATTTATATAAATAGGTCACTACTATATCAAGACGAAATTATTACAAAATATTAACGAAGTTTTTGCAACAAACAGAACTCAGATATCTTTGTCTTTGTAGCGTCCTGGCGTGTAGAGTTTTTTTAAACACTGTTATTTTCCGAAAATGATGCCAACTGCACTTTTAAAATTTAGATCACATTAAACTTACCTTCATGCAAGATATAATAGCGCTTATTTATTTCCCATTTCATATTTATTTAGTAAAAATTTCAAATAATTCTAGAAAAGTGAGAAATGCCTATAAAAATTTAAAAATTGTGCCATTTTGCTGATGTTAACGCATGGGAGCGAAAATGGTAACCAAATTGAAAATGCAAGTGAAGAATCTTAAGTAGTTTTTGATTATGAAAAACTTTTATGTTTACACTTTTGTCGTAAAATAATCATGGAAGCCAATATTTGCAAATATTTAATTTTGCATGGTATAGTCCTTTGTACGATATTTTCAGTCAACATCCTGTATATTGTGATATATGTTATACCAATCTGTCGTTGCATATAATAATAATTTGAATATCCCTCGCGAAGCAGTAAAATATTTAATTTTTATGTTGTTTTTTTATTAATTTAAAAAAAAATATTTTGTGTTGTTTCTTTTTTTTTAAGAAAAAACATGTACCTATTTATATTTTTCATTTTATGTTACTGATTTTTATGGATTTAAATTTTTTTATGGAACAAAAGACTTGTTATTCAAAATACCTGCAAAAATTACACTCACTGCAAAAAATTATGCTTAAAAAAATAATTTATAATTAAATATAAAGGGCGGCAAAAATCATTTTTGCCCAGGGCGGCTGAAAAGCTAGATCGGGCCCTGTGTGTACCTAGAGTATGCAAACAGCTCCCCAGTTCGGGCAGAGTTCGCTCTTGAGGCGGTACATCAAAGGGGCTGTTCGCGAACTCGTGTCTGCCATAACCTCAATTACTGATTGCACACGTTATTTGTGGTTGGTGTTTATCATCGACAAGTCCTAAGCTTAAAGACATATTTATTTACAAAACGCAAACCCTTTACCAACTGTTTTGGAGCTGTTACGAACACAATAATGTTTTGATGTGGACGTGTTTGCGAACCTGGTATGGAGGAGAGTTCGCAAACTGAGTGCGCGAACTGAGTTCCCGAATCGAGTGCACGAACCGAGTTCGCGAACTTATTTTGGTCAGTACGCGGCTTAAGGTGTAAAAAGATCTTTTTTCTACGATCACTAATGTAAATGACTCGTAACCGTACAGCCTGCATGCATAGTAAGTGGGTCCTTACGCACGGTAAGCACAGTTTTTTAAAGAAATGATCAAAGTAGACTCACGTCAAACACTTCCTGCATGCCTATTAAGTGAGTTATAACGCACGGTAAGCAAAACGCACACTTTTTTAGAAATTTTAAAGTAGACTTACGTCAAAATTGACAAGACAACGTAATTACATGTGTATATTAGCCAAAAAGCCGTTAAAATGTATGTATTATCTCATCGTACAAAAAGTTAGCTACATAACACGAGTTGCAAAGCAATTACGCACTAGTGCTTCTTACAACTCTTGTTATGTAATATAATATTAAATTGCGTTTGCTTTTGTATACTAAAAATGTGTACAAATAAAATTGATTTTATATACGTATTCATTTGTTTTCGTTACAAATAGTTAAATAGTGAAAATTGTTTAAATTAAATGGCTCTAGTTATTTTGCTGCAATTAAACCAGCAATAGCCATAGTAACCCTTTGTTATAGTTTATGCTATAATTTGACAAATAAGTTAATACATGAAACTGTACTAAAATCTTAACAGATTGAAATAAACGCGCACGTATTTAATGTTCTTAGCAATCTTATTATAGTACTTCGTTATTATATTATGATGTGTTTTTATTACACACCATTCTCTTCTTATTCATAAATTATAACGCTTTCATATTTTTACATTGTTACAGTAATGAATAGAATGTGAAAAAATAAATATGTAGAGATTTGGTTTAATTTAGGTAATAGAAAACTGATTCAAACCTTCAATGCGACAAGAATTGTAACGACAGGAACAATCAAATATTGGAGCACTGATATTTTTTTGATTAAATGTTCGATACTAAAAAATATGCGTAGCTCATGTTTTATTAACGTTCTAATGACAATATACAGGCATTGGATCGATATTTATTTATTGGAAAAGAGACAGGAAACGAATGAATTTCTTTATCATTGCGTTTGATGTTACTGAATCTTGAATTTAAACCAAAACTTAAGTCAAAATTCAAGAATAAAAGTTTAAATATGCTATAATAACTTTTACAACATGAGAGTACTCTATATAATCAGTATTTTAAAGATGAAATATTTGGTGGTTATGGGTTATGATACAAGGGACGCTGAAAGAACGATCGATTGGGGGGGTGTTTATTGCCTTCCAGAATAAAAACCCGCTTATAACAGCCATTTTCAAATTGAAATGTTTGATTAAGAGGGTTGGAGTATTATTTTAAAATTAATTATTATACCGGTTTTACGAATTTTTGATAACGTAAACATTTACATTTTGTATTGCGGCTTAAAATACAACAATAATTAAAGAAATGAACTGTTACGAAAACAAATAGGAGCTAATTTTGAAAGTGCTCCATAAGATAATAAACAATTTTCGTTTATCCAAAGGTGCATTAAGCGATGAATATTTAACAGGTAACTTTTAGTTTTTTATATTGACTTGTACCATCATGCAAAACTTAATGTGATGTGCTGCCCTATCCAGATGAATTAAAAATTAAAAAAGTAGCGCGTCGTGCTTTGGTGTAGGTACGCATTCTTGTTCCTAACAAAGTATGCAAAATAATTCACGTTAAATAAATTTATCACCACAAATAATATTTGCATAAAAAAGTAATTTAAATCTGTTTTTACAGGTTGGATCAACAGGACGTGGTTCTGACTTTACGAACAAAATTCGACAATGCACACGCTAAAATAAGTCTTTTTTGTGTTGACTGGCGCAGATTCGTATAAAGTTTTCGTCTTGGGGTAAGTAATTATAATAATAATGTAATTTAGTAGTAGTTGTAGTAGTCTTCATTTGTTCTGAAAATCCAAAAAGGCGTAGAACATGTCACAATAATGATAATACACATATATACGCAATATACAACCCAAAATTATATTTACTTAAAAGAGTTTTTAAAGTAAGTGTCATTAAGATATTCACTAACTCCATAGTATACTTTAGAGATTAGAACATTTCTTAATCTTTAGATATATTTGAAGCAATCGGGCTTAACATTTTTTTTTATGTCGGGTATTGGCTGCATGGTTTCTTATATTCACTTCGAACAGATCAAAATTGTTTTTTACGAAAAGGATGGCTTCGAGAATGAATAGACCGTAAAATGTTAATATTTCTTTGTCACGAAAAGTGTCTTTACAGTGATCTCGGTAGTTTAGACCAGAAATAGTTCTTATACATCGCTTTTGTATAATAAAGAGGCGTTCAGAGTCACTAGCGTTACCTCAAAATTTTATAACTTGAGTTTTATTGGCGTTTAAGGTTAAATTGTTTAATGTGAACCAATGTTGGAGTTGGCCTAAGCAGTCAAAGAGTTTTTGTTCAGAATTTTTGGAATCCGAGTCACTAATAATAGCAGATGTGTCATCGGCAAATTGTATAAGGGAAGTTTTGGCAAAATCTGGAAGATCATTAGTGTACAGTATGTATAAAGATTGATCCTTGCGGGACTCCTTTTTTGATTTTCTTTTTGTTAGATTTTAGAAATCTACCTGACGAGTCTTTTCCGGCAACATTGATTTCTTTTCGAGAGATAGGATTTTATAAGGTTATGGGCGTTTTATTCCTTTAATCAGATTTTTTGAGGTATCTCTTTTTTCTAAAACTGTCCATATATTTTCTCTTCTAACTTGATCAAAAGCTTTCTCTAGAACTAGATCGACAAAACAGATATGTATGTTCCCTCTTTCAATCATTGCTTTCTCCGATAACTGCCGAACAATAAATAAAACATCATTTACTCCACGGCTAGGTCTAAAACCCATTTGACTATCTTCTAGTGTCATTTCCATATGTTTTCTTAGTCTCTTCTTCAGTACTCTTGCATAGAATTTTGCTACCTATTTATAGGTACTTATTCGTATCCCGTTCATTATACTGTTTTTTTTCAAAATTTTAATTACAAGTATTTTGAAATTTGACGGAAAATTTAACTAACTAATAATTCCTGTTTATTTAGACAATTTCAAATTAAGTTATCCATGTTAAAAAGAACGTTTAATTAATTTTATATTAGCACAATGTATACAAATAAGCATAATCGAATGCAGTATTTGATCTAGAGCTTTAAAAGAAATGTATACGGAAAATATTTACAAAATTGAATTATCCCTCCCATTTCTGTTGGTAAAATATGCTTTTTGTACAACAAACTGCAGATATTTCATTTAAATATCTGCGCATTTTTGTATAAATTTATTTTTCTTTTAGCCGGACTGAAACAAGAAAGCGTTCAAGCGCCCCGTATTTATATTTATTTTTTTAAGAAAGATTTATTCTTCGTTTAATGTGGGTATAAGTTATTGAGCGAATTTTTTTGTTGAAACCCTTTTTATCTCTTAGCTCTGTGAAGGCGCAGGTGTTCAAGGAAACAAATCGTCAACATAAAGGCACTAATATATTTGATAACGGCATAAAACGCTCATCTATATAAACGCGTCTTTTATAGCTCAACTTCATTGCCGGCAATTCTTCCTGACAATATTAAAGAAAGCAGAAAGGGGCTGTGGTCTCCAACATTATTCAAATCACGCACGCGAAAGTCGCATAAATGTTTAGAAATACTACTAATTAGGATTTGAAACGAGACATAACCTTTAACTTGAAATTGTTCACATAAATGATATACTTCAGCTTATATACTTGTTATACCTGCATCAATCACGCTTTGTTAATAAGCGTATATTTATGCAAAACCGATGTAAAAGGTAGTTTAAGCAAGCCCCTTAACGTATAATAACAACGTTGTTAGCTATGCAAATTGTTGTTAGTTATGTAATTGTAATCAAAGAATGGCTCAGCACAGCTATACACTAAACTTTAAATATATAGTGCAGTCTCTGCAACCTGAACTAATTAAGGACAGTGATGTTAACTGTTTAGCGGAGTTCATGATCGGTAGATCTTAGAACTGATTTAACACTGGGGATTAATAAACACTAGCTATCACTAGGAAGAGCACATATAAGAACAATTGAATATTAGGTAAATTATATAGGGTGTTTCTTAAGTATTGCAAAAAAATTCGGGTGGTGATTCCCTATCAAAAATTAAGGGGGGTCTTTCATATACATTTTTTTCTTTAGACGTCTCCTTTCGGAATTACACTCCCCTTAAGGGGAGCGGTAAAATTAGGTTTTTATTTTATTTTTCAAATTTGGATAACTGTAGGAGAATGATATTTCGTAGATGTTTTATACTTATTAAAAGGTTTCCCATAGAAATATTTTTAATCACCTGGTATAGGTTATTATTAAAACAAATAGTATAAATAAATAAAAGAATCTCTACCTAACAGTTGTGGCTGTAGAAAAAAATAAGTTAAGCAAAAAAACAAAACATTCAAGATAAGTAATTTTTAATTTAACCTACAAACAACATGAATCACCCAGATGAATGGAACATTTAACAAGCTGATAATTGGTCATGTTTAATGGAATTTACTGACAAAGGATTATCTGAAAAGCTCCAATGAAATATACGCATTTTTTTTTTAAATAAGCTCGGTTAACTAATTGCACGAATTGTTTTTACTTTGTATGGGTTTTATACATCTAACAAACAAAAAATTGCCCGGCTTTTTCTATAATATTTCAATGGGGATGTACGCTAGGGCAACCTTTCTGAAAAGCAATAACACACACGTACGAACAACACACACAGTCACGTACAAAGCGTTTAATTTAATTTATACTCATCTATAATACAGCCTCGAGAAATAAAAATCACGCGTTTTGATTTTCCCATGATTTTTCGTTGTAGTAGTCTGTATTCAAAATATTTCTTACATAACAAAAAACTGAATAATTGAACATTTATTAGTACCATTTTTTCTTAAATGTATAATTCAATATTATGCTCGCAACCTTTTTCTTGTCATCCAATATAAATTTAATAATATCCTTAACGTTAATCTGCATATAGTAAATATTTTTATTCTGTTTAAGTAACCCCGATAGCAATTTAATCGCAATTTTGTTTTAAAACATGATTGATTACCTTTGTTTTATTCGAATCGTATCATTAATAAATATTTTGTCCAATAAATAGTTCAATGAACTGTAATCTTCGATCAATGTTCGATGGATAAAATGAAAAATGAATACATTTCAAATATTTATGGTCTATAACAAAATGTCGTCTAAATCACAGCTAAACGGAAATTGATTGTCGTAATAAATATTTAGCTCGATAAAGTAAACACGTATTTACTTGCTTATTTATCGTTTTTTCATAACGTTTAAAAATATATTAAAGTAGTGTGTGTTGTATTAATACAGGGTGGTTGAAATTTGAGAGAGAATCTGTAAAAATTACGTTATAAATAAAAACAATCATATTTACAAATAAAATTTGTGATATGCTTGTATGCGGCGAAACATTGTGGCGGCGAAGAATTGTGTAGGAAAAGAAATGTGGGCGAAGAATTGTGGAGGCGAAGAATTGTGAGCGAAGAATTATGGACGAAGACATGTGGGAGAAGAATTGTGGGCGAAGAATTGTGGGCGAAGAATTGTGGGCGAAGAATTGTGGGCGAAGAATTGTGGGCGAAGAATTGTGGGCGAAGAATTGTGGGCGAAGAATTGTGGGCGAAGACATGTGGGAGAAGAATTGTGGGCGAAGAATTGTGGGGGAAGAATGTTCCTAGACCCATACTCTAGCTATTCTAATAAGCGAGAACCCTATGCTTAAAACTCGAATTTCTACCACCCTGTATATAGATGTCATAAAAAATTATATTTATGAAAAATGATTAGGACTCCCGCAGTTGCTTATTTAACAGCATATTGCAGAAGCGAAAGGTGTTGTAGGTTATTAATATCTATGGCAAGAAAAAGTACAAGCAAATTTATATAAATGTATCAACAAACTTACCTCTAATAAATGAAAAGAAGCGACGCATTTTAATGATCACCTTGTTACATATCTTATGGAAACTGTCCAGCTAAGAATGGGCGATGCAATATTTTTTACATCTGTAACAAAGCAAACAAAAACCAGATTATACGCAACAGTATATGCATATACAGGGTGAGGCATCACTTATGACCCCCCACTTATTTTGTTATTGGAAAGAATGATTAAAAAAGGTTTCAAATAAAAGTTGTTTGAAGTATTTCCCAAAATATTGTCATGTCATATTTCGTTTTAGGAGTTACGGCACCATATTTGTTTTTTTTTAAATGGCACCATACATATTTTTTTATACGGTTTGAAAGACATTTTCTTTCTGTTTTCAACGCACTAAAACTTTTATACCCTTACATAACAAAATTTTTAAGAAAATCGCAAAAGAACAATTTTGTTTTAAAATGAAATGATGCTATGGCATTCTTAAATACAAAACATCATATTCCTCGTTTTTTTTTTTTCCAAAAACGATAAAATGTAAAACAATGCAGATCCATCTTGACACAATAAAATTAACATGTAACCACAAAATTACTTCAATAAGTGTTCAAAATGACCTCCATCATTTTCAGTACATAATCGCACTCTCTTTAAAAGCATTTTTAAATACAAAACATTATTTCTCGTTTTTTTTTTACACTCTGTTCCTTATTTTCAGCTTTTCCTAAAAACCGGTTTGATTTTCCGAAAACTTCACTTGAACAAAGTTGTAGCCCATAAAATTTGCTATCTGGAATAGGCCGTCGGTGTTTTTGTACAACCTTTCGTTTTAAAGATACAGCGGTTGCAAAGTCTAAGAAACAATTAAAGTTTTTAAATTTTAAACATTTTTTTTTGTACAAACTGCTTTATAACTTTTAAACCATTGCCTGTAGACAAAAAATAATTATAACCAATTTTGTAGGTAATTTTATGCTTTATTAAAAGGCTGCAAGGTATTTACGATAAAATTGATATTTTTGGCGACAGAGCAATTTAAATGAGAAGTATAAAAAAATCAAGAAGGCGTTGACATCTGATTAGCATTTGTTTTACTTGAAATTTTTATTAGAAAAAGGCTTTCTATCACCACTTAAAATATTTGCGGTGATAACGGGGACACCCTGTATTTTAATAAGAGGTTTCATTATTTTGTTTATTTGTATGTAGCTAAATTTAAATTTTACTAACATTTTCGGTGAAGGTAAGTCTCAGGCAATTAAATTACATGCTGAAAAATATGTTTATTATATTCTTGGGGAAGCACTTTACACCGTTAAAATTTATTTTGACATAGTTCAATCAAAGTTTATTTCGATATAAAACTTAACGATATGTTTCATTATAGAACAAACGTTTTATACACTCACAGAATGTTTAATCTTAAGTTATTTAGTTGTGTAATAAAGTGTAACGACACAACGTGCAATATATTAATAAATTTTCTGAGCAGTTCGTTGTTGCGCTGTAACAAAGGAAGCCGAAAGAGCTTTCACCCCCCGAAGCGACCGAAAGCGTACTGCTGAATTCCTAAACCGACGCCTGAACAGTGTAAGCTTGGAACTAAATGATATACGACAGGTAAAACAGGACCTTCCCACGCTTGCGCAAAATATATAGAAACCACAATCCCTACGACACATGGGAAGTGTCAGACTCTTTAAACTATAAAAGAAATTGCTTTAGAAAGTAAGGTCGTTTGACTGTACAAATATTGTTTCAACAGCTATTATTGCAACGGCGCACCTTTGAAACAACATTGCTCCTGTGTCACTTGAATCCTGCAGATAAGATACCTACTGTGTTTGAAAAATTACTTTTCCGATAATATGAATTCAAAATTGGTTGAAAAGAGAACGATCGGGTTTATATGCGAATTTTTATGAACATTTAGAGAAGAATTTTGGCGATCAAAGTGATTAATGTTGTATGTACAGGGTGGACCAAATTCGAATGTTTTACGGGGTATCTCGGTTACCGTAACAGTTAGCGAAAATCTGATATCTCTCTCTTGGGCTATTTGTTTGAGAAAGGAACGCCTGTGTAATCAGATTTTTTATATTGCCTTTCATTTTGGCACTAAAGACAAAATAGTTATTTATGTATCAAGGCCAAAAAGTGTACCTTTTTCGGCCGCGTCTGGACAAGGCCGAAAAAGTACGTTTTGGCCGAGGTGCATATTACATTTTTTGTGCGATCGAATAAAAACAATTTAAATTTTTAGTAATTTTCAAAATTATAGGTTAGAAACTACGCGACATTCTGTCACGGACAGATGACGGCGTATGTACTGCATTACCGGCCCTCTCCTTAGCAACGGCCGTAAAAGTTACTTTTTCGGCCGTTGCTAAGAGTAACGGCCTGAAAAGTAACTTTTACGGCCGTTGCTAAGGATAGGGCCGGTAATGCAGTACTTTATGGTTGCTAACGCGTCCGTCAAACAGCTGTTTCTAGTACGATAGCACAAAAATTTTTTTTTTTCATTTTTGAAAATTTACTACAATTTCTTTATTTATTAAAATAGAACAAAGTGTTATGAAGGTTTTTTATACAGATTTTTATGCCTAGCGACTTTGACTTTCGAGGTAAGAAGTAAAAAAAATAGAAACCCTTGTTGGCTATGACTTTATATAGAAGAAAATTGTATAAGTACCTTTTTAAAAATAAATAGTGTTACATATTTGTTGCAAAAAATAACTGAGATATGGCTAATTTTGTAAAAATTGCCTTATCAAAGTTTGCAATTATTAAACAGCTAAACTTGGAAATGCCGTTTAGTTGCTTAATAATTGCAAACATCACTTATTTAAAAACTCATGGTAAACTTTGATAACGAAATTTTTACAAAACATGTATATAACGTAAATATGGTAAATGAATCCCGGGATTTAAAAAAAGTGTTATTTTCGTTTATTTTGAGCTAAGATCTTTGTAATACTATCATAACTTATCAGAATTTATTATTAATAGATATCTTTACAGTAAATTATGGAAAAACTTTATTTTTATTTCAAAATAATTTTCTCTTTTATATTTTTGCTTTTAGTTTGGTGTAAAGAAGCCGTGGAGACAGCTCCATAACAAATTTAATAGCTTTAAAATACGTTTATAGTTATATTTTTGTGTACCCTAGTAATTCGAAGCAAAATAGCTTGTAAATGAAATTTTATAGATGAAAACGATGTTTCTTTGCTGCTAGATGCTCTCAAGACAATTTCACCTACAGCAATAGAGACAGAGACATTTTATACAACAAGATTTCTTATTAATAAATAAAAAAAAGAAGACTAAAATTTGGTGATCGAAGCACAGATCACCTTTGTTTTCTTAAATCACATTACAAAAGTTCTTTGTAAAAATTATATTGTGTTCATAACGGCTTACTTAATATAATATTAAATTTTGGTTCAAAAATTATTTGAGGTTATAAAAATTAACCAAAATAGTGCAGTTGTATCCAAAATCGCTTCCTCTTTCCAAAAATGTAAAAATGTACATAGTCTTCCATTTAAAACCGGAAATAAAATAATTTTGAGCTTGTACCTAAAAATCCGTTTTTTTGCACATATCATATAATAAAAGTTTACTTAATATCTCGAAAGTCAAGGTCGCCAAAGAAATTTTAATTTTGTTTTTATATTAAGCATAAAAGTCTGCATGAAAAACCTTGCTAAGATTTGCTTTTATTTTAGTAAAAAAAGAAGTTATCGAGAATTTTAAAAAATGATGAAATTTCATTTTTCGTTCGTAGTGCTAAAATGGGAAGCGATAAAAAAGTCTGATTACACAGGCGTTCTTTTCTCAAAAAACTTGCCCAAGAGACCTACATCAGATTATCGCTAACTATTACGGTAACCGAGATACCCCGTAAAACATTCGAATTTGGTCTACCCGGTGCATAAGTTTGTATGTCTAATTAAAAATCACTCGCCTATTCTGTTGTTTGTTTATAATTTAGTTCCCAAATAGATAAACCGCTAAAGATAAAAGTCATTTATGACGATACTATGAAACAGCGCATATCCACAATACCGATAGGGAAACAGAATTTAAATTATTCAAAATAGAATAAGCAATTTTAATTTAATACATGCAACAACATAAGCAAATGTTATTGTCAATAAAACTTAATATTAAAAGTACTGAAGCTTTTATGCCGACAATGTTTTTTAATGTTGTTTATTGCTTTTGATTGATAGCAAACAACCGCTAAATCAATATTACACCCCAGCAACGCTCTTCATTCGGTAAAAAATGGATACTAAATATTGTTTATGAAATAACTGTCATATTTTCACGAAAAAATGTAGTCTATTAGCAAATATACAAATGTTGTATTACGTTTGGGGCGTTTAATGAAGGCAGTGAAACTTTTTTGCATAACGATAAAGCTATTTAATTTGTGTATGCCCACAAATCTCTCTTTCAAACTATCTTTTTTAATCGGGTGGCAGTAAAATATTGCCTGTGTGGAAATCTATTGAACTAATATGACGAATGGTGACATACGTAAACACACAAATTATTATTGCTGTGACATTACAGGTATGCAAAGTATACAAAAATAAATTTACAGACGTGGAACAATGAATAAAAGCTAATAATTTAATGTGTTAAATAAATTAATAAAAATGTGAAAAGCGCAAAAATCGTTGTATTCCTTTATTCAAAATTAACGACTTTAAAAAACTACACCTAACAACCTAACAGATTAAACCGAAAGTTGGGACATCGGCAAATTAAAGAATTTCTTAACCTCTTCAGACCTGAATTAATTTTGAGGCTTAAAAAAATTATTCTGGCTTGTGAGTACATTATTTAGGTTATAAATAACGTAATTCATGTTTTTTAAATTTTCATTTTCCTGGATTTTCCACATGTCCATTTTAGTGGACATTGGGTCTTGAGCAGATATCAAATTAGGTCTCGCGGGACAAAAATGATTAAAAAAAATTACGGCGATTTTTCTTAAGAACATTTTTTCACAATTAACAAAAATCCGTAGCTTAAACATCAAAAAACCTCAAAAAATTCGAATTAACACACACCACTGAACTGACATCTTTCGTATCAACGTCAGTACCTAAAACGAAATGCAACCATAATGCGGCTTAGATTTGCTCACCTCACGAAAAAAAAAACTGATTACATCTCGAGAATGCTATTTTTCCTACGAATTTAAACTTATATTATAGAACGAAAGTTAATGTAAACGAACTATATGACAATATTATTATATGTATGAAGTATTAATTAATCATTTAATTTCCATAGCGACACCACCACACTGACATTGACATAAATAAAATTATAACCTGCAAACGAAATATATTTAATATTAATTTTTGTTACCATTTTTAGGCTTTTATATAAAATGCTACATTAAAATTAAATTATTTGATTAGAATATTAATGCAATTTTAGTTTATTATGAGTTTAAGCTAAACAAATCGTAAATTTTACAATTTGATTTTGACATTGACATTATTTTCGCCACTAGTGACGAAATTAAAACTTTCATGTAGGGTAGGCAGTGAGAAAATGATAACTTTCATGTACATAAGTAGAAAAACGTTTTGTTTACGACAAAAACGCATTTCTAAATGTAGACAAATATGTTATATACCTTCAATAATTTGCCGGGCTCCGTGCCTTTTGGCAATGCAGAGAAAATGTGATATTTTCGCCTTTTTTGTTTTACCGCCTCCAGCTTCAAACAGGAATGAAAAGTGCGAGGGGTGAATATAATTTAAAAACAATTGTTTACAAATTAAATGTCGTTCCACATCGATATACGCGTAAACTGTATCTACCAAGTTATTCATAACATCATGGTTTGAGAGCCGCAATATCATTACTATCGTAATTTATACCGTACGAGTATCATTTTTAAATGAAAAATATTATGCTGCAGAAACCCCTCAATGTTTAAATTAAACTTAATTTAAAATTTGTAATATACAGATATAAAAACAAACAGTAAATAATTTACTGTCCAATAGAAATGTTGAACATCTTTACTTAAATAAAAACGAATTCTTTAAAATAATACTTTGTTTTTTAACAGTGTTTTTAAACCTACTTTATTTGTACATCTTGGTAGAGTTATTATACCATCTTTACTATCTTTATTTCTATTTATTGATATGCGTATTGGGTATTAAATTATTAAAATGTTATTTACTCATCTTTTTAGTGATAGTCATTAATTATATTTGTCATATCTGCGACTAAGATTGTGTTTAACAAACTGTAAGGCACAGTTTCATGGCGTGATAACGTGGAAACAAAACTTTCTTGTAACAAGATATCAAAGTTGTACCTCTGGGTCCCAATTCATCAGTGTGTAAGCTTAAAGAATAAAAGACCAATGTCCTCAAAATAAAATGTTCTTGTATAAGTTTTTTCTTAATTAATATATTTTCCCCAAAACCAATAATTTAAACTATGCATCGATACATTTTAAACACGGAATGGAATGTTTGATATATGATATATGAATTTGATTCAGGATTAACTTTTCTATAAATCACGGTGGCTTTGAAAACCAAACGACAACTTTTTTTCGATTAATTTCTTTTTTGTCTTAAACCGTATGAATTTTTAATTCTTTTTTGTAATTAATTATTAGAAAGTATTTGATTTGTTTAAATAATTTACATCTGATGGGCAGCCAATAACACATGCTTTGGTTACCTACCAACACTTTACGATGATATTTGTGATATAAATTCATATACAGGGTGCCCCAGATATTATTTTCAGAATGGATCTCGCTTATTACAAGAGATACATGTTTAAATTAGATGAATTATTCTTTAGTATGAGAGGAGCTATAATCTCTTTTATAGTATCTACTGTTTTGTAATTCGATAGTCTTTTTAGCAAATTTGTTATCATATAATTTTGGGCAGATTTACAACTAATGAAAATTTTGACATGTTGATATGCTACATTTTTTGCAATAGAAACTTTGTAAAAACGGATAGTTTTTATTCCTGGATTTGTTTTGGATTTTTGGTTGGTTTCTCAGCGGAGCCATATTCTTTTAAATTTATTTTCATATTTCTGTAATTACTCGCAATATGTGGCCTTCTCTCGGGATGTGTATTTATTTACAAAACGAACATCCTCTGCGAACTGTTCATTATGTCCCGAGAAATATTAACTTTCAACATATGACATACTAAATATATTTTATCAGCAAATCATGTATCTACAAGAAAACGTAAAAATAGGTATACAGGGTAGAGGGTGTTACATTTGAAATAGTAAAGTTGCTTATTGGTTCTCGAAAACTAAATACCCTGTGCATTTAAAAATAATTGCAGGTTATATAGCTAATAAATTCCAACAACTTTTGTGGTAAAAACTTTTTTGTTACTACCCTAATAACAGAGAACAAATAATTTGTATTACAATTAGCTTAATTTTTGACCCTACGCATCCACCAGAATAATAACTCTGGAAATGTTAACTCAAGACAAAAACATATTTAATATTTTTTAAAGACAATTAATTTATCTACAAAAAAACTTAAAAATATACAGGTGTTCTACTTGAAATAGTAAAGTTGCATATTAATTCTCGAAAACTAAATACTCTGTGCATTTAAAAATAATTGTTCAGTCGAAACCAAAACATACTTAATATTTTTTACTTGCAATTAATTTATCTATAAGAAAACGAAAAAATATACAGGGTGTTCTATTTGAAATAGTAAAGTGGCATATTGATTCTCGAAAACTTCATACTCTGTGCATTTAAAAATAATTGTAGGTTATATAGCTAATAAATTCCAACAACTTTTGTGGTAAAAACTTTTTTGTTACTCCTCTAATAACAAAGATAATAAATAATTTGTCTTACGATTAGCTTAATTTTTTAACCCGGCGCATTCACCGGAATTTCATCTCTGAGGGGCAGAATAACCTATATTTACGGCTTTGACAATAGCAACATGTTATTGCACAACGTATATTTACGGGTTAAAAACGGCTTAAAACAAAATGTTATAGCTCTTCGATTTTTAGAAAAAAGTTTCAAGTGTTATGCTTTTTCGATGATATCCGTAATTATGTGTACATTTTCAATGGTAGTATGTTTTCCCTGAATCCAAATTATGTTCATCTACAAGATGTGCGATATTTTTATGTTTCGTGGGGCGATTATTCTAGTATTTTCTAAGGACTTTCTTTCGTTTTATCGGGGACCGGTAGCGGACCTCGGACTACAGTTTGGGAGACGCTGCTTCAAGGGTTAAACTTCAAGCGGTATCTTTAACTTAATCTCAGCAGGCAATTGTTCGTAACAATTTTTACAGTATGATTTTAGCGTGCGGCTTTGATTACAGCGCGTCCATTTTTGCCGGCAAAACATATTACCTGGCGTGGCTCTGCGTGATTGTTAATTGTTTAGGTATGAAATGTAGCGACACGAATACAGCAAACGCCGCTACAGTTTCCATGCTCGCACGTTCACTCTAGGTATTGTTTTCCCGTCACGATATCATCACTCTCCGGGTTCACACGCTTCGCTCATTGCTCGTATTGGATCTCATTTTCCATGACAATATATCTTTTTATTAATTTTCTGTTTCGAATGGGAGAGGCAGATATATTGCCTGTGACGAATAATAGTGGTTGGTAATTAATTGTTTTTTTATAGTGTTATATTTATGTTGCTGTTACAATACAATATTAATGTGGGCACGTTGTCTGCTCCTATAGACGTTATTTATCTTGTTTTTTCGATTATAGCGAATGGCCAAAAGTATCAAGTAATTTGCTAAATATCTGCACGGCTGCATCACTAAACTCGATTCATTATGGGGAAACTTACTTAATAAAAGAGATAAAGAAAAGGTTAATGAGCAAAAAAATAAAAAACAACTTTTAGCTATGATTGTTTTGACAGCATTTTTAAAACATCTGATTTTTTTATGGCCCCAGTGGCGGATCAAGCAGTTGGAGGGCCCCAAGCGCAACCTAGTTTAGAGGCATCTTTGTTTTATACCAAGTAATGCTATCAAATCAGTTAATTACATAATTAAAAATTTATTGCTAATTAATCAATTGTGTCCTTAAAAACTTGCTTAAGAAACATGTATTGCAATAATTGGCAGGTACTTTTTATTTGTTGTTACAACTTATTTCAATTCAAAATAGTTGAGACAAACGACATTTCACTTGGAAAAATTAACTCTATGGTACACTGAAATTTGAAAAACGTTGGAGCCGTTTCGAGAAACAATTTTAACGTATTGAATTTTTTAAATAGTATATTACTCCTACATAACAAGGAGTTGTAAGAAGCATATTTCGCACGAGGAGAAAAGTTGTGCACTCGTGTTATGTAGTATACTTTTTCTACGATCACTAATACTTAATTTTACCGATTTTAACGGCTTTTTGGCTAATACATGTAATAATTACGATGTCTTGTCAATTTTGACGTAAGCGTACTTTGACATTTCTAGACAAGCGTGCGTTTTGCTTACCGTGCGTTATAACTCACTCATTAGGCAATAGACATGCAGGAAGTGTTGGACGTGGGTTTACTTTTATCATTTCTTTAAAAAAAACTGTGCTTTTTGCTTACCGTGCCACTTACTATGCATGCAGGGTGTACGTTAAGAGTAGTTTACATAAGTGGTTGTAGAAAAAGGTTTTTTAAAGACCTCAACATAGACTACAAGCCTACACAAACAGAATATTTTTATCTATTACCGTTTTTATTGTGATTTTGGATTAACGTTATATTGTAACTTAAAAACCCTATATATTAGTTATTATTGGAAATATTGGCTCTATCTATTTTTTTTGCTCGTTTGTCGTTTGACCAAAGGCAAATTTTCCAGATGAAGACCAGCTAAGATCCAGTTTTCTGCGCGTTATATTGTAAGGATGTAAAAATAACATTCGTTCTTCTAATCTAAACTACGGTCTATGTTAATTATTTAGTCAACAATAATTAGAACATTAATAAATAAAGCATGTTCTGAAAACTGCTGAGTCTCTACAGAATGAAATGAAACTGTTATGTTATGGTAACATGACTTTTGCAGCAATCAGAATGCTTTAACTCTTTCGGGAATAGACCTGATGAAAAATATATTTTTTTGTAGTGCAATGTTTAATGTTCTGTGTTGTTGTACCACCAAATTCACTTTGATGAAGAATGTATACTATTGCAACACTTTGTAAACATTTATTTTAGTGTAGCATTGGTTTATTTATAAGGATAAAAACTCGCCTATTTTATTCCAGACTACACTGATATTTTATAGTACCCTAGAGACATATTTATCGTTACATTATAATTATTACGGATATTTCTCGTATTCATTGTATTAAGCGTTTTACCATGAATTACTTGTGGTTGGCAAGAAGTAAATTTTGATGCTACTTCTGTAAATCTTTGTCAGAATCGCATTCGGGCCTCTTATGTGCAGCTCTTGAGATCTCTAGCACGTGACTGAGACCTCTTGGGTGATGGATGTGACTAACGTCATTTCAGGGATTTCAGAGTCTCATTCAGTCGTGTTCGCGTGTTCATTCTTGTCGGCTTGTTGATGATACCGTCTATAATTCTTGGAATGCTTTGCACAATTAACAATTGTAAGGACCTTGCGCCTTTGGTGCACATTGTTATCTCTGCACATTCATCTTCAATACTGAATTTCGGTTTCCACTTGGGATTGCGTTAGGGCCGACATATACGCCCTGATTCTGCACTGTGTCGGGGTCCCGTACTACCTAAACACCTTACAAACTCTAATTTTTGAAATATATGTATCATTGAAATGAAAACGGACTTCAGATATCTAAATCCGTTCTCGAGCTATTGCTACGTTGATCATACGTCCTTGATTATAATGCACTGTCCTTTATTCTAAAGGACTGTCTTTTATTCTAAAGGACTGTCCTTTATTTTATAGTGATGTCCTTAAGATTTATTTATTTTTGAAAAATTTAGGTTTGTCATTAGTTATAAAAAATATGCGGCAATAAATTAGTTGGGTGTTTATTATGCCGGCTACATATGGCACAATTGTATTATTATTGGTATAAAATGCCTTTCAGTACAGTTTATATTAAAGTTATAACAGTAAATATGTATAGTTCCTTTTACATCTATTCTATACGAGTTAAAATTTTAAGAAAGTTTATTTTGAAATATGTTTAGTATTAAAGATTATTAATAGAGTACAGTAAAGCTAGGTGGTTGACTCTATTACCGACTTTAAAACTATTTGCGCCTCTCAAAACATACTTTTTAGGGCAGGAGAAATGTCCTACAATTTTGAAGACCTTTTTCTAATAATTCCTTTCCTGAAGCACGGTTATTTTTTGCCCATTGTCAAGCTTCAACTTCCCATAAACACATTCAGAAAATGATATATTTCAATGTGCGAAGCTTTCGTTACTGTAAAAGAAATTTAACTTCAATTGTCTGAACACAAAAGTTTTTACCCATTAATGTAAAAAAAAAACTATTTTGCGATTGGAAAAAGATCACTATCAGACAACAAAATAATTCAAAGGATTTTGCAATCACTTTATTAAACTTTTATTGGTTAACTATTTAAATCGGTAGGATAATATGCTTTTCAAGAAATGGTTGAAATTAACCGGGTCCTCTTAAATGAAATCCCTTTTGGTCCAGAGTAGAAAAAAATTGTGTTTCGTTACCAATAAAATAAAATTACAAATAAAAGGTGATCTTTTTGAGGAAATTTGTTGTATCAAACACTTTGTATCCAATGGCTCACGAATAGAAAAGTTCAATAACCGTTGCATTCATTCAACATTTATTTAAAAATCTAATACTTTTTTAAAACCTATCGCAAATTGTTGAGTATGTTTTATGTACTACTACTAAGAGGGAATTTTCTACAAGAAAAAAAATCAATGAAAAAAAAATGAGAGTCCAAACACTGGAAGCTTGCATTTACACCAAATGTTATGAACTGTGTAGAATTTTATAATTACAAAAAACATACATTGCTCTTAATAATATCATTGAATATAAAATAAAATAAAATAAAATAGTTAATTGTTTTTACTATTTAATAAATAAAGTGTAGTTTATAATAGTAGCTATATTACATAAGAAGAGTTGTAAGAAGCATATTACGCACGAGTGGAAAAGTTGCGCACGGAGCCGCGTAGCGCGGAGTGCGTAATTGCTTTATAACTCGTGTTATGTAGCTTACTTTTTCTACGATCACATAATACCTTCGATTTTAACGGCGTTTTGGCTAATACACACATGTAATTACAGGGTAGTTCACTACCCATATGTTGTCAATTTTGACGTAAGCCTACTTCGACATTTCTAGACAAGTGTGCGTTTTGCTTACCGTGCGTAATAACTCGCTTACTAGGCCTGCAGGAAGTTTGACCTGAGTCTGTCTACTTTGATAATTCCTTTAAAAAAACTGTGCTATTTGCTTACCGTGCGTAAGGACCCACTTACTATGCATGCAGGCTGTACGGTAAGAGTCATTTACATTAGTGGTCGTAGAAAAAAATAATTATATTCTATTTTTGTTACTGACGTGAAAAATACTTGGCAATGTCAGGCCGGGAAATTTCGGCGCTTACCTCGTATATCTCGAAAACTGATTTAGATATTTGGTATCCGTTTTTCAGTTTTTTTAAAATTTAAATCCGGTATGTCCTTTTCAATGTAAGTAAAATCAGGAGGTTTATATTTAAATTGACAACAGATAACATTGTCCTGGCTGTTTCTGACTGTTATTATGACGGAAGGTTTTTAGAAGTCCTAGTTTGCATCTTTTAAAGTTTATTAAAGCTGGTTTAGTAAAATATTTTTCTGCCTAAGTAATATCAGTAACACTGATTGTTGACAGTTAAGAACTCTTCTTTCGCTTAGTTAACGGGGTAGGTGAACCATATTTCGCTATTAAACAAATTGATGGCAATGCACGCAAGCATAAAAATTTAATTGGGCGATAACAAAGACTCTCTCTCACAGTGAAATGTAAAGGTTTCAACTTGTTTTAGTGAATTTATATGTCATTATATACTTAACAAATATTTTATGTACAAAGTAAATATTCATGTTTCAGACAGTGTGTAACAACAAATAACTAATATGAGGTTTGAAGCAGTAATATTTCATATGAAGTAACAATTGTAGGCAGAACACATTGTCTATGCACGATTTAGGATCCAGGTTCGCAGCTTTAGCATTTTTCATTCTTTTTAGTGCCTGTTTTACTTCTTCTATACAGGGTGATTGAAATTCGAGTTTACGCATGGGATCTCGCTTATTATAATAGCTAGAGTATAGGTTTAAATTTGCCAAAGTTGCTAAATTTGGTGCTCATTAATAATCCAAAGAGAAATTGAAAATATCTCAAACGGTATCCGAGAAAATTAAAAAAAACCGGAAAATACGATTTTTGAAAATCGTCTATAACTCCTTTGGAGTTTGAAATATTTTAAATGTGTAAAAACATTGCTTAAGCAACTTTTTAAGCCGAATCGTATGGGGGTCACAAATTTTTCCCAGATCGATTCGTTTTTGTTTTATGATAACCAACTTTAGTTTTTCTTGTGGGCGCAATTTTTGCTATTTACATAATCAAATAGCATTTATTTTTTTGAACCCATTGATGTATCATACATGGTATTTTACATCTTTATTCATTGTCAAATAAAAAAAAAAGGGTTTTAAACAATAGCCATTATAAATCAGGTAGGCCGGTCTTTGTAGTTTATGTTGCAATGAGCAATGTTTTTACACATTTGAAATATTTCATATTCCAAAAGAGTTATAGACGATTTTCAAAAATCGTATTTTCCGGTTTTTCCTAATTTTCTCGGATACCGTTGGAGATATTTCCAATTTCTCTTTGTAATATTATTAAGCACGAAATTTGGCAACTTTGCCGAATTTAAACATATACTCTAGCTATTATAATAAGCGAGATCCCCATGCTTAAACTAGAGATGAAAAAAATTATACATTTGCTGACAATTTTATCCAAAATCAAAACATAAAACGCACAATTTTTTTGTGCAAATTTGCTGTTTTATTCATATAACGACCAAAAATTTCTTTTGAAATTCTGTTTATTATCATTCAAAATATGGCAAACATACTATTTTTAATTATAAAGACAGTAAACTATCATGGACTTTCAAAATGATAGAAGAAAAATACAAAAGTTAACTGCCAAAACTTTTTTTTAATTAAAATTAGAAACCACACCGGAATTGAAAAAACCCTGCTTTTGCTTATTTATAAGTCGAAATGATTTGCTTAAAATGTTTTCAAATCATCTGTTCCAGGGAGATGCATTTTAGAAATGATTTGCTTAAAATGTTTTAAAATCATCTGTTACCAGGGAGATACATTTTACCTCAAATATTATAAATGTACTTCGTTGCTATTTAACTTAATTGGATTATCACATTTCAAATTTCGTCCTCCCTTACCTTTCTAAATTTGTTTTGTATATTTCATTCCCTAATTCATTTAATTATCGAGATGCATTATTGTTCGTAATTTGTTTCATGAAATTAAAAGCATCGAAGTTAAAATAAATAATAAACATAAATATTTAATTTCTCTTTGTAAACATCGGTAGTTATGAGTACATCAATTAATAATAATAATAATAATAGCTTTATTTAACATTGAAAGCTACATGTTTACATTTTATATAAATGACAATGTTATTATATATTCTGTTATTGGTGTAATAACAAAACGTATTTTAAATCCATGTTGTTTCGGTCCAGTATGTTTTTAAAATAAATGTTTGATGTTATAACAAAACCTTTATTTGTAATACAATTATATTCATTTTAGGTAATTTGTAACTACACAGTAAAAAGTACGGTGTCTATTTTAACACCAAAACGTAAACTATACTGCTCCACTTTTGTCTAAAGGTAATTTATATAGTACCTATTTGCCTTAGATTGTCTGTCAAATTTTAACATGTTGGAACAGACATTTTGGTTAATATTTAGTCCATTCCAATAATTTTTATAGGATAATAATTATCTCTGGATTTGGTGAATGTGTTAAAATAATTGTGTTGAATTTAAAGTGTTACAGATTTAAAGTATCTAATGATTAACACATTTTCGTAGAACACCTAAATAAATTGCTTAAATTGTTAGATTACATACACACATACATACAGTCTTTGATTTGGTGACGTTTTGCTACTAATATTGATAAAAAAATTCTAGGTTTTTTTGAGTATTTACGTTTCCGAATTCGTTGTAACAATCTCTTTGTTTATTGATATGTATATCAGCTTTATTCCGCAATAAAAGGACATTTAAGCTATATTCTTGAATATCTATTACTTGAAGCGTATTAAAATATCAAATGGTTCCTCATAACGCACACAATTAAAGTTCTTTAGTTCAACTTTATTGTGAATTCAGTGAAGCAAACGAATGAATAGGGCGTGGCTTACTATTTATTCAAGCGTACGTTATGCTCTGCTTTTATACTTGTAGATTCAATGCCCGGAAATTTATGTCTCGCAAATTTTTCTACCGTGCGTGCACTTCTTGATAATAAAAATATGCGTCTTTGAATGTTTGTAAAGACATTTATTACCAGCTTTGTTTAACTATTGTAAAATTAGATCAAGAGACAAATAAAGTTTTCGTATAAACTGTACTACAAAGTTATTTTAATTAATAGTTATTAACGTAACAAAACCGGAAAAAAACTGGACGAGTGACAGTTTTTGGACGAGCCGTATGCGAGTCCTGAAAGCATACGAGTCCTGTAAAGGCACTTTACGGGTATGTTACGTACAATATTTTTTGTGCGATCGTACTAGAAACAGTTGTTTGACGGACGCGTTAGCAACCATTAAGTACTGCATTTCCGGCCCTATCCTTAGCAACGGCCGAAAAAACTTTCTTTTTCGGCCGCTACAGCGTACGAAAAAGATCATTTGCATTAAGCAGAAGGGAAAGCGCATGTGCGTGTCTGAATATAAGTTCTCTGAGATTATGGCTTCCCCGCTAAGAGTAGTGACGTAGAGGTCTTTAGGTTGTTAACTGTCAGGTAGTTTATAACCTAATATTTTCGTGTTGATACTGTTACTGAATACTGTTCTATTGCTGTCAATTATACTATGTATTAATAAATAAATATATGAAATGGTACACGTTATGTAATTAATAATTAATCAATGTTTAAATTTATGAATAAAACATTACAATCGCTCAAAAAAAGGTTATTTAAATTATGTACAGAATTATGCAAGTACGTTTCCACCGCCAACAGCATACGCCGTCATCTGTCAGTGACAGAATGTCACGTAGTTTTTAACCTATATTTTTGAAAAATACTTAAAATTTAAATTGTTCTTAATTCGATCGTCAATTTCAGAACTGTTGCTTTGGGCAATTAGGCCTAAATTCGTAAGTTGTCCTACACGCTGTTATGAATTTCCAAAATAGATACTGCTTATAGCCATTTTATTTAACTATAAAACATTAGTGTAATTTTGAAAATTTCTGAGTTAAAACTTCGTTAATGTGGACTTGGTTATAATAAACCATACCAGTAAATATTCATGAAAGTAGAGATATACATACATATCTGATTATTTAATTCCATGCGATTTCGTTATTAGCTACATAAAGTTTTTAATCAAACAGTCGTACACATTTACTGTAATGATTGTTTAGAATAAATTGAATTAAGGGAAGATTCTGTTTCATGTTTTAGCGTGTTTAATATTTCACCGCAGAAACATAATATAACAGAGCATACCAATAAATTGTTCCACAACTGGAACGCTTTTGACTGCAGTAAAACAAAATTAAATCATACTTTTAATGGTTGTTTATAAGTTGTTTCAAACTGAATTTTCTCTTAATTGTGTTTCAGTTTGCTATTACTAGCCGGTTCAGTGTTTTGTACCAAGATGTAAGTAGTTAAATTTTGTAATGGATTATTGTAATTTAGATTTACGTATTATTTGATTTTGCTTCTGTCATTTCAGCTTAAACAAATAAAACTACTTTTCATTTTAATAGAAGTATAAAGGTACATGTGTGAGTGTGTGTGTACTGTGAATGTCGATTATATTTCTCTAAGTTCGATTCTTAATTACGTTTACTAATAAAAATTACATTTGCTTTCATATTGGTTCAAAATAAGTGCAAATCGTTCAAATATTACTGCATATTTATTAAACATTTCAGAATATCAAATAAATATGACTACTCCACAAATATTTTATATCAGTTTACACAAAAGCTTAAATAAACAATGTAATAAAAACTGCAGTTGAAAAGTTGCATGTGTTTTTTGAACTGTTATGACTCAAAACGAGTGTAATAAAATATTTTTGTTTTATCATACTATCACAGTAACGAACAAAAAAGTATGTTTGAAGATTATTAATTTTACATTTAATATGTTTGTGCAGTAAACGATGGTTTTTGCTTTTAATATTAAGCAAGGCCCACTCCAAACGTTGGCCCAGACGTTGAGATTTTTTGTTATACGATGACTCACCTTCAAGTAGGGCTGTTGCTAAGTTATTTTTATCCTTAGGCAAAAAATATAATATCGTCCCCACGTAATTTTTATACATCATTTTACCTTAGCCACAAAATTATATTATAACATAGTGAAAAACAAAATAGAAAGAGAACAGCGCGACTACAGTAAGACGTAGTAGCTTGTTCGAAACAAAAACGTGATAAAAGAAAATTCTTATCGTATGAAGTAGGTATACATAGATTGACTTTTTTTTAATCAAAAGTGCCAACTAAAGTAGCATGTGAAAAAGTATAAAACAACAAAAGGTAAAACAATGTAATTGGAAATCTTTGATAAGCCGTTACAGATAAGTAGAGAGAGGTAAACACAAAAGAAAAAATTAAATAAAATGAGAATAAATAGTAACTGTCTTTGTTGTTGAAAATATTACATTTTTAAATCTTTTTATTTCATCTATTTTTTTAGTATTACCTACCTTGTGTATGATTTTATTCATTTCTGTTCCTACTTTTTGTACATGTTTTTGTCGTTTTATAATTTTTTGTCAAGCTACTTTGATTGACCTGATGTTTGCGTATATTATTTCATAAACTTTTAAATGCTGTATTTAAAATCTCTCAACTAAATGAAAAAGACACGTTTTGTGAAATTGTATCCAGTCTTTTCTTTCTTCGGGTAGAAGTAAAGCATTAGTTCTTGATTTTATTACCTGCAACTATATTTTATCCAGTGATAGTCGACCTAAAACATTTGCTTCGTTTCCTTCGAACCAGTTGATAAAAATAAAAACAATGGAAGTACAGACAAAACAAACTTACCCGTTGAAGTTCTGCGGTTTTGTTGGTCAGACAATATAAATGTGTAAAAATGTAGTATTTTAATAAACTTGTACGTTCTAAACAGTGTTTTTGAACGAATTAAAGGTGAAAATGCATTGTAAAACTTTAAAATGTTAGCAAAAAAAAATGCTAGGTTATACGTACACTTGGAGTGTGTTTACAAAATTTCAAATAGCTGTAAAAAATTCTTTTCGGCAGTTTTTGAAATAAAAAAAGGAAATGTATTGCTTATGAAGATCATTGCAATTGAATTTTATTTAAAAAAAAATCATTTGTAAAGAAATTATAAACCTTACAGTTAAACAAATATTAATTTGTGAAACCTCAGCTCCTATTATCACAACCATGTTCAAATTTTTAAAACTTTTACCAATATGTATTTTTAAAACAATTTAAGTATTCGAGCAAACTGTTGAAAAATGCTTTTTATTTTGCGGTAAACATTCTGGACATTTTTACAGGTTTATTACATTTACTCAATTCTCATTTTGACCTTTATATTGTTTGAGTCGTTTTACAAAATTTATTATTGTCGTTGCCTTTGTTGACCTTTTCATAATAGTTGCCGAGGATAAGTCTAACAATGTTATATCCGGTTTTAAATCGTATATCTGCCATTCTTTTGTTCTCTGTTTGATGTAACAAAAAGTTATGCAAATAAAAAGAGTTACAGACAGTTAGCATTAACAAGTTCAATGCTGACGAGTTAATACAAAGCGCATTCGCCACTGTGTTAATAATTTCATACAAACATAGATGTGTTTTGTAAAGAATTTCATGAGAAGCTTACATATATGTCAACTGTTTCAAATTGAAAATGCATAGCCGTGTTGATGAAGAATGAGTTTAAATTTAATTTTTGGTTGTTGTAATAGGAGTTACTTTTGTTTTTGTTTACTTTGAATTTGAAATAAATGTAAGGTTACCATCTACGGTAATTTAATTTGGAGTTTAAGAAACTTTGAATTTGTTCAAACAGTAAAGGGAAACTTGAAAGTTGGTAAATTGATGGTGGAAAGTTTAAGTGAAGACGAAAATATTTACCGTGTGACTTTTAACAGACAATTTGCTTATAAATATTGGTTTAATTGGTCACTCATTCTTAATTACAAATAAGTATAATTTAAGGCATTAATTTTTTTTTAAATTTAATGTAAAAATAGTTCCCATTATTCACTTACAATGATTGCTTTATCGAAATGTTGATTAACGATTATATAAATCAGGGATGCAAAGACTTTTTAAGACCAGGGGCCACATAGGTTTTCTATGTCTTATGGGAGGGCCGCCAAAAATCATGTAAGTTATGTATCATATATCGTGTTTATAAAACATATTTTCAGTTTGATTAAAGAAAAGTCTGAAGTTACAGATTATATTGGCAGAGTTTTAGGTTTCAAAAATGAAAATCTTTGCATTTTTTGTCATTCTGTTTAATCTACCACTTAACTATTTAAAATATCGATAGCATAATAAAAAACTGTTACCTTAGAAGACATTAAAGGATTTTCAAACCTGTTATCCTCACATAGTTTACCAAAAATCACAATCAGTTAATGTTTTCTTTTTAATTTAAACTATTGTAAATCTGGTACAGCAGAACGTCTAAGGGCCCCTAGAGCTTCGGGCCCTTAGAGCTTCGAGCCCCTACGCGGCGGCATGCCTTCCACCCCCTATTTTCGCCACTGCATATTGACAAAGAAAGAAAATCTAAACCAAATTTTAAAAAAATTATTTTTTAGTTGCGTTGATAATTTTTATGTAGATATTGTAACACTTCGCTAAGAACTTTTTACTTTATATTGTTTAATATACCCCCTTTTTTGTTCTCTTTTTTTTTAAAGCTCGTGATCGTCTGTTGTTGTGGGTAGACCCTTCGACGTTGTTGTATCTTAGTTCACCAGTTACTAGAGGAGTTTACAGACAGCAAAAAATAAAACATTAAAGATTTTTAATCAGAGTTTATTAATTTATATTCGCCAGCTCTCTCACAGCTCTACAAATGAATTAAGACCATTAATACAGACTCTTCGATATTAATATGAACGTTTTGAGAAGGCAATCGATTGTCATAAAATAAAAAAATATAAAATTCTGAAACATCCATGTTTTATAATTGAAACGTGCGTTTTGCTTTATTATTAAAGAAAGAGAAAATACAAATTCATTTTTGATAATATCTGCGTAATTCAGCTTTGTTTATTTATTTAGTCATTAGTCTTTCTACCATGTAGGACAATTAAGCTTTATAAAGTGTCAAGTGGTATTATTTAAATTTTTAAGTGGCGCCTTGACTAGTTCGCTCGTTAATTGAGTGTTTGGATCTAGTTAATTCAGCGCAGCCGTTTTCCAGTTCATTTGCAAGTGCTGCCAACAGATAATTAATTACTGATATTGACATCAAGCTTGAATTAAACATTTGACTAATCGCCCACGATTCTCGGTCAGGGCTATTTCTATGGAAGCTTCGAATAAGATTTACATTTTGATATTGATAGCAAATTATGTAAAATTCTTTAAGTTGAAGCAAAGAACATTTTCATACTGTTTGCCACGAAACAGCTTTATTATACAGGGTGATTGATTAGGATCGGGCATTAAAAATATATGAAGAATGAAAAAGGGTATTGGTCTGAAATTTTGGTTATGACCATAATGGCATCTGATCTGTTAAATGAAAATATTTTCAAGATGACGACACTTCCGGAAAT
The DNA here is from genome assembly GCA_947652605.1 of Elmis aenea. NCBI lineage: Eukaryota > Metazoa > Arthropoda > Insecta > Coleoptera > Elmidae > Elmis > Elmis aenea. The sequence continues at coordinate 65,320,222 of OX393576.1, forward strand.
ACCGGAAGTTGACGTCTAATTTCTTATTTCAAAGACAATGGTCGATTTTTTATTGCATTTTTGGATTTAACACGTTATTTTAGAGGGACCTTTGATAGCTTCTCTATACCTAAGAACAGTCGTTTTTTTTTAGATTTTTTGACTTTTTTGAAAATTTTTCGATTTTCATCGTGATGCTTAATATCATCTACCGCCGCCATTTTAGAAGGGAAAACGCTTAAATTTAGACTATGCATGGAGAGAGACTGCACTTGGGTATAGAGAATGCTATCAAAAGTCCCTCTAAAATAACGTGTTAAATCCAAAAATGCAATAAACTGGACCATTGTATTTGAAATAAGAAAGAAGACGTCAACTTCCGGTATTTCCGGAAGTGTCGCCATCTTGAAAATATTTTCATTAAACAGATCAGATGCCATTATGGTCATAACTAAAATTTCAGATCAATACCCTTTTTCGTCCTTCATATATTTTTAATGCCCGGTCCCTATCAATCACCCTGTATGTTTTGTTATATTAACTGAATTTTTATCTCTTATATTAAGCGATATACACAAAGCGACCTGAACTAGGGTTTCACATATTTGACATTTTTGCTTGTCCGGCGATTCCGGGAAGAAATTGGTCTACTTCCAGGGATTTAGCGGGATACCGGGAAGTTATAAAATATTTCAATATTTTAAAATAAATACCTACCCGAAAAAGGGAGAGAGCAGTTTATTACTTAAAAACAATTCCAAATCATCTAGTGAATTCATTTTATTCCAAATAATATTGGTAAGAGAAACATACATTCTAAAAATATTGCAATTTTATTTTATTGAACAGAGTAACATAATTTTAGCAAAGAATTTTGTGATATGATTTAAGAAAACAAAGGTGATCTATGCTTCGGTCAATTAGTCTTTTTCTTAATTTATTAACAGAAAGTCTGCCACATAAAATGCTTTTTCATTTTTCTATTGATGTGGGTTGAATTGTCTTGAGAGCATCTAGTAGCAAAGAGACATCGTTTTATTAATTACATTTCATTTATAAGCTATTTTGCTTCGCATTACCAAGGTACACAGAAATGAAACTGTAAACGTATTTTTATTATATAAACTTTGTCATAGAGACCGGGCTTCTTTACACATTCTACGGATGTACATAATTTGTTATTCTAAAGCAGGAAAACTAAATTGAAAAGAGAATAAAGTTTTGTTTTTGTAAATTAATATTAGTTAAGATATTTATAATAAGTTTTTATAAGTTATGATAAGATACAAAGATTCTAACACAAAATGAACGAAAATAATATTTTTTAAATTTCCTGGGTTTTCCCGGGACGATAAGTATTTGCCGGGAAATATAAAATAGGTAAAAATGGACCGGAATCCTGCGAGTTAAACCCTAACCTGAACAAAGTGGTGCGCCTCGTGTATTATTTTATGTGCTTTTTGTACTTTATAATTGCATAGAGCTTACAATTAAATCAAAAAGTAACGTTCATCTATACTATTTAAACTTATTATTTTACTTCGTAATATTAATGAAGTAATAGCATTCATTTTATCCCCAAAACGGAACACAAAACAAAGTAAAAGTGACTGCAATATACGTTTCAGCACTTTTATGATATTGTCTCGCGATGATAAACGAGATGTGGTTGCTAAATCTAAGAGCTTTTTGTAGTAATGTGAAAAGTCTTTGTCACCATATTCGTCCCAGTTGTATTTGCATTCCATATATCTACATCGCATTCAATTTATCTAAGAGTATGCATCATTTCACACAATATAACACTTTTCAAATAAAAATATAATAATATTCTATCGGACGTGTAATGGGAAATATATGTTTCTACCGACGCCATTTGTCAAAGAATTTTAAACTGTTTTATACATAATGCCAGCGCGTTCAAAAGCAGTTAAAAACGTTGCAGAATTTGTGTCCAAATTTTATTTTTTGAGTATGGAGACGTGTTTATAACTCAAACATTGCCCTTTTTAAAATAAAAAGACTGCAAAAGTTGAACACGTGCCATGGTTTAATTTAAACTAATAAAATTCCCCACTTCTAGTCTGGATAGTTATATTCAGTGGCACAGCTAAGGGGGGGGGTCAGGTCCGCCTCAGGCGGCACTTTAAGTCTACCCAAATACTCAAATGGGGTAAAAATTAAAATCTCGGGGTAATGAAGGAACAGTAGATATAATAATCAGTGCTGGCACTAGCGCTAGTCCCAATGAAAAATTCACATAAAAAAAGAATTCTTATCGAAGTTAGAGGATAAAACAAGCTAGTCGACCCGGCTACACTGAAAACCCGCCCCCTTGTTACGACAGAAATTCCAAGTAATAAAATGTATGATAGGTTACGAACCATTCAATAAAAGTGTTAATAAGTGCTTAAAAAAAAGCAGAGTCGGTGTTTGTGTTAGTGCACAAAAATAGAGTGCCAAATGCTAGAACAGATAAGAGACGCTAATGGGTGACTCTTAGATCTTATTTTTTCAATAGTATATTAGGAATAGAACTAAGTTACTTATTAGTCTAAGATTATATGGTGACATTATTTAAATTTAAAAAAAAATCTAACTTTGGATTTAAATACGTTTAAACATTTGAAATTTAAAAAAATCGCCCGTGGCGCATTTTTCTTCCCCCCCAATTTTTTTTGTGTCGATACCTGTTTGCTTTTGTAAAAGTTGAGAGTTGGCAACCCTAATCGAGAGGGTCCGCAAACTCCGGGACAGCCCCGGGCGACACAAATTCTAACTGCGCCACTGGTTATACATGCATAATCAAATAGAATCATATGGAGGTGTTGTTTGTGCTTGTTGGCAACTTGTATAAGCATACAGTTAATGCAAAGGCTATCAGCAGCAAAGTCGCAAGTTCGCAACTCGCAAGAGCAGTTTATCTTCCAAGTAAATAGTGAACAAAACGCCTCCAGGATATATTTGTAGGACTATATAGACAAGTTGTATTCAGCGTATAACACAGAACATCCGGCAAGTACTTGCTTGTCACTTCAGTACAGCTAGGAGAGTTAGCAGCTGAATGATTCACTAAAAGCATGCAGCTTATTTGCGAAACATTTTTTCAAGCCTTTATTCCTTATAATTAAATACTTGCCGAATATATAATAAAAATAACATTACCACGTAACAATAGATAAGAACACTGTTTGTATAAAAATAAGGTGGTAAAAATATCATACCGAGTACCCAGCTTATAAGGATCCTAAAACATATTTGGAGTGCTTTGTTTTATTAATAGTTTTACCAAAAATATTATAATTGTCGCAAAATCTAACATAGAAAAATGTCAATGTGCGTAAATTTTTCGATCTACAACAACAAAATTTGATTTAATTTATTGCAATTGTTTAATCTCCACAATAATTGTCATTAATTCTTCTTATCCACACCCTCATCTACCACAGGTGTAGAAGTGTATGTTTTTCCAATTACTTCTTTTTATTGCCTCGCGTCTCGTTTCAGTCCAGGTTAGTTTTCCTTTCTTCAATGCATCTGCCACTCCTGTATTCCATTTTCTCCTGGGTCTACTTTTCCTTCTCTTGCCGGCTATTTCCATCTCCCATATCTCCTTTACTACTCTTTTCTCGTTCATTCTCACCAAATGTCCAAACCATCTTAATTATTGTCGTTCTATTTTTCGCACTACCCTTGCAACTTTTAAGTCTTTCCTTATTACATAACTTCTAATTTTATCCTGTCTTGTCACTCCCGCGAATTTTCAAAGTACATATTTTCATTTCACATGCGTCGAGTTTTGGTTGTTTTTTAGTTATGAGCCAGGACTCGCTTCCGTACCTGAGTGTAGGTACCAAGACTGATTCATATATTCGGATTTTTGTTTTTGTTGTTATGTCTTTTTTGTTAAAAGAAGGCTTATACAAGGTTCTATAAAGCGCCATAGTTTTGTGTATCCTGCTTAGTATCTCCTCCTCAAGTCTTCCATCTGGTCGCGTATATGTTCCTGGGTATTTTAGTCTGTTAGCTTCTTTTATTTCTTCTCCCTTAGTTGTATCTTTATATCTTCTATCCTGGTTGTAATTTCAATAATCTCTGTCTTCTCCGTGTTTATATTTAGCCCAAATTTTCTCATACCTAAACTCCATTTTTCTATTCTCTCCTGTAGGTCTTTTTTATTGGTTGCAAATATTAATAAGTCATCGGCATACAATAGTTCGTTTAGGAACACCGGACGAAGTTTCCTATATCCTAGGTGTGTTTTCTTTTGACCCTGGTTTACCTCTGGATATTTCGTCCATTATTATAATAAAGAGTAGAGGACCCAGTACACCTCCCTGTTTTACACCTCGTCTTGTTATGAACCTATCAGATGTTTTCCCGTTTACTCGAACTACATTTTCAGTTGTTAAGTATATACTTACTTCGGTTAGCTTTCTGTTTACGCCTCTTTTGTTTAGGGGTTTTTCCCTTTTTATACTATCAAACGCCTTCTCTAGGTCAACTGCTCCTGTGTATACTTTGTTATTTGTTGCCAAAGTTGTTTCTGCAATTTCCCCCAGTACGAATATCCAATCTTGTGTTGATCTATTTGTTCTGAAAGCTGCCTGTGTGTCGCTTAATGTTTTCTCTATTTTCTCTTTAAGTCTTTCTTCTAGTATACGTTCATTTGGTTTATAATCCAACGCAAAGAAAGGATATGCCTCTGTAGTTGTTACATTCGTTCATATTTCCTTTTTTGTGGATTGGTGTTATGATGACTTTTTTCTCACTCATTGGGTATTTCTTGTGTGATTTATGCCAGGTTTAGTATTCTGTGCAGTGAGTCAATCCCTTCGTCGCCCATATATTTTATTATTTCTGGTTTCAACCAATCTATTCCTGGTGCTTTGCCACTTTTAATCTTTTGCATTGCTCTTGTTAGTTCTGGTCTATTAATTTCTTTTTTTGCGTTTCCCTTTTCTCGTGATATTTGGTCTTCTATATTTTGGTCTTGCTCAGTAATTTGGTCTTCTATTTATTCGTGCTCTACCCTTGGCAATTGTTTATAGTATTCTTTCCATCTCTCTATTATTTTTATTTATCCTGTGGTAACTTTGCCCTCTTTATCTTTTACATTTCTCATTGTTTTTTTTCCTCAGTCCTCTTAGGACGTGGTGCAACATTTTTGCGTTACCAGCAGAATTGTTCTCCATTTTTACTTCAAACTCCTCCAATGATTTTGCCTTTGCCTCTCTAGCCGATACCCTGACTTTTTCTCTTTGGTTTATGCAGTCATTAATCTATATAATTCATATTTTAAATTCAGCCTCAAAATGTAGCCATTTATACTGTACAGGAAAGCAATTGTGGATGAATAATAAACTTAAGTGCTTATTATTCTTTTACGTAGAGACTTTTTCTGTATCAAACAATAGGAACATTTATGTCGTTATTTCGTAATTACGTTTTTAATGTTAAGCTAAAATGCGTGTTGTTTTGTATCTTGAAGATATTAATGTAAATGAAGGAGTACGAGATAATTAGATTAAATTATACATAATTTCATAATTTGGTGCGCTCCTAGTACGCTTAAATGCTTAATATGTTTCAAAGTCGTTAAAATTTTCCTATTTAATGTTCTCTACAAAATGTTTCCGGGAAATTAATGTAATATCATGCATCACTGTGATAAGCAAGACGCTAAGAACTACTTAAAAATTAAAGATAGCTAACGTTGTACGTTTAATTGGCAGATAATCATTTTAATTGTTTAATTTGTAATGACATTTGTCTTTTCATTATAATCAACGGTCGTGCTTAAAAATTCAAAACGTACAATATTTTTACGATTTAACCGGAGTAGTTTTCAGGAATTCTTTGGCCCCAGTTTATATCGACTTATTAAAATACATATATTTTGTATGTATACAATGTTTTATACCTTTCTTCTTTTTAATGCAAATTAAACTAGTATTTATTAATCTTTAAATCGTACTCAAGTATTTTTAAACCATGGTCAATGTCTTATACAGCTAAATATTTGTACCTTTATGTTTTTTGAGATAGATTTTATAATTTAATAACTTTAATTTAATCTGCAGCTTAAATTATTTTATAATGAAAACTACTAATACTAACGAATATTTACTTCTTATTTCAGGTATATCATCTTAGCTGCCCTCAGAACAAGGACTGCGTCGATAGTGGTAAGTCTACTTTAATTTTGATGTTGAAACGTCGAGCATATGACTATATTACGCGGGTAAACTCCGAAGACCAAATTAAAAACAATAGTAACCGTGAAAATCTAAAACGAAACATTGACCATGGTGTAGGTACATACAGGGTGTCCCAGCCAAGACGAATTATTCGATAGCTCTGTTATTAGTAATAATATTAAAAAAACTTCAATATAAAAGTTGTTTGTAATCATTTACTACATAACCTAAAATTATTTTCAACTATACACAGTGTTTTGTTTTTGCGCTCTGATACCAAACATTGTTTTTTTATACGGAACACCCTGTATATTTTATAATTTTTGGATGTAAAATTAAATTCTCTTTCAAAAATAATATAGGTTGTTTATGTCTAAAATGAACTGTTTTTGAGTTATTAACGTTTTTTTGAAAATCTTGACAGATGCAGACCTTTATAAAAATATTTATATTTATTAACATAACAACACCAGAACAATTTACTTTGGTAATTTATTAGACAATAGTGTCATAGTGATCGTTGACGAGTTACATTTTAAAATAATATACAGGGTGATCGTTATACTCGGTCCAATTAGCTAAACTTTAAACGCAGGTAAGTAATTTTTTTTAAATGGAACGCCCAATATATTTTTACATTTTCTTGTAGAAAATTTAATTATCTTTCAAAGTTGTTAAGTATGTTTTATGTCTAAATATAATATTTTTGAAGTTATTTCGTTTCTTATAATTATTTGCGAGTATTTTACCTAAAATATCGGTAGTAGCCTTTGAAAATTCAAAACAATTTGTATGAACGGTCAACCAGAACAGTTAAACGGCAAAATTTAAACTATTATGCCACTAAAAATCCATATTTTTTAATAGTTGTAGATACACAGCATAAATGGCATCAAATAACACAAGAATGCGGTGTATCTACAACTATTAAAAAATATGGATTTTTAGTGGCATAATAGTTTAAATTTTGCCGTTTAACTATTCTGGTTGACAGTTCATACAAATTGTTTTGAATTTTCAAAGGCTACTACCGATATTTTAGGTAAAATACTCACAAATAATCATAAGAAACGAAATAACTTCAAAAATATTATATTTAGACATAAAACACCCTTAAGAACTTTGAAAGATAATGAAATTTTCTACAAAAAAATGTAAAAATATATTGGGCGTTCCATTTAAAAAAATTGACTTACCTGCGTTTAAAGTTTAGCAAAAAAGGACCGAGTATAACGAACACCCTGTATATTATTTTAAAAATGTAACTCGTCAACGATCACTATGACACTATTGTCTAATAAATTACGAAAGTAAATTGCTCTGATGTTCTTATGTTAATAAATATAAATATTTTTATAAAGGTCTGCATCTGTCAGAATTTTCAAAAAAACGTTAATAACTCAAAAACGGTTCATTTTAGACATAAACAGCCTATAATATTTTTGAAAGAGAATTTAATTTTACATCCAAAAATTACAAAATATACAGGGTGTTCCATATAAAAAAACTATGTCTGATATCAGAGCGCAAAAACAAAACACTGTGTATAGTTGAAAATAATTTTAGGTTATGTAGTAAATGATTACAAACAACTTTTATATTGAACTTTTTTCAATATTATTACTAATAACAGAGCTATCGAATAATTCGTCTTGGCTGGGACACCCTGTATATTTATTCAAAGAGAATATAAATAATTGTAAAGATTTTCTATAAGATCTTATAGGGTGTATTTGTATGCAATTCTTCGTCTAGTTTATCAACAGTTAACTATTGCTTGACTTTAAACTTTTTGGTCTTACATGCTTCCTGTTTCATGAACAGATTACAATTACACTTCATGTTGGATATAACATATAATTTCCTTTTATAACCACAAGCAAATCGGTAAAATGTACTAATTTTTAATGAGTTTGCCACTATATTCGGCAATTCTTCCTTTTTACTTTAAAAATGTACTCAGAATGTAAAGGAATTGTATTTTTAACAACTTAATCGAATTATCGCACATACAGGGTGAGTAATTAGTGCGGGATCGGTCGATTGTGGCTAAACGGTTTGAGATAGAAAGTTGATTCAGACGCTATTTCATACAGTTTTTTCTTCCGAACACGATAAAAATATTTTCAAATATACAGGGAGTCACCTCTCTAGAATTAATAGCAACGTTTATATTTCAAATACAACACCCCATTTTTTATTTAATATTTTTGACCGGCTTTATTTTAGCTTTGCATCAATATAAAACTACAGGTTTTTATACGGCCTTGTTATTAAAAAAATAATTTTCAAAATTTTTCAAGATTTTAAGTCTTTATTTAAAAAATTCGCCTGAACTTATTTTTCGAAGTACAGAGTTGTTATTTGGTAGGGACATGCAGAAAACATCGCTCTATTCGCTCGATATGAAAAACTTTAAATCACGCATACAGGGTGTTCATAAATAGGTGGCAACTTCCATGATTTTTAAAAGCTCGTAACTTTATTTTTTCAAATGCAAACCCATGAATTTTTTTATATCATCGAATTCGTCTTCAAGAGAACTTAATTTTTTGTTAAGTGTGTCCTATATGCCAAAACTCATATTTTTCGAGATTCTTCTAATCGTTATTGTAGCAAATAGAGTGCCGTGGAAATCGAAAAACTGACTGTTCACTAACGTCAAAAACTTGTCATTCATTTGTTAAATTATTGCATTTCCATAATGAATTTTACTTTACAAGAGCAAATTGATATCGTTTATTGCCTGGGAGAAGGTGAAAAAAGTTAGGTTGTTCCCCGATCCTTTCCAATGCCCAATTACAAAAAGCTAGACGATTTTCAAAATCGCCTTGTTCCAACTGCTGCATGAGTGTTATGTGATATGAATAAAATTTGTTTTTTCCTTATATTCTAGATACAGAGGTTTGACTTAACTCTAACTGCTCACTGATTTTTCTGATCATATTATGGAGATCCTCAATAACACTCGTCAATACTAAACATTCATTTTCTTCACTGGAAATATTCTCCTGCGATCTGTACGTTCAAATCGCTCCTTCGACTTTTCAAAAGCATCTCATTTTGGATGGCATCTCTTAGGATATCGTTGTGCGTAAATCCTTGCTGCCAGCAAAGGATTTCTTTTACCTTCTTCCAGGCAATAAACCATATCAATTTGCCTTTGTAAAGTAAAATACATCGTGGAAATGCAATAATTCAAGAAATAAATGACAATTATTTGACGTTAGTGAAGTGAACAGTCAGTTTTTCGATTTCCACTGCACTCTTATTTGCTTCAATAACGATTAGAAGAAGAAATGTCGAATATCTTGAAAAGTATGAGTTTTGGGTATAGGACATACTAAACAAATAATGAAGCTTTCTTAAAGACGAATTATTTAACAACAAATTCAGGGGTTTGCATACAACAGTTTATTCACATTGACTAGGAACATACAATAGTTTATGAAAAGTCATAAATACAAAATTACAGAATAAAAGATGCAAATGCAATCAATATACAAATACAAAAAGAACAATTAGATAATAATATTTAGATACAACAAAACCCTAGTTTTCTAGAAGAAACTCTTTAATCGAGTAAAACTCGCGCTGCATTAGATAAATTTTCAATTACTTCTTAAACAATTTTAAATTTTCAATCGCCTTAAGGTTTAGTTGATAATAAAATTTCATACAATTATGATAACAACCCTTCTCATACAATGAGGTAACATGTGCAGGTACCCGCAAATCATTCGATCTTAAAGAATATTTGTGGTGAGTGGATGTTCTTTTGTTTACAAATAAAAAAGAACAACAATTCACAGCGAAACATTTTTAACATTAAATTCGGCCGCACCACACTCGAAAACATAATACTCAGACATAACAAAAGACCAATGATAAAACACGAAATAAAATGTCACACAAGAAAACCAGATGTTACAATTATTGACAACAAAAAAAAAAAACAGTAATATAGATTGTAGAAACAAAATCATTATAAAATTATTATAATAAAGATCAACTGCTATTAATAACCCAGGTAGGTTTACAAAAAAATATTTTTAACGGGATAAATTAAAAATATCACAACAGATAAAAAATAATTTGTGTCGACAAAAGTCGTTACTGTTATCAAGTTTACTCGTATTTCATTTTAATGGATCGATTTAGTAAAATTTGATTTTGAATCAGTGCCATTCAGCCAGCAATGGCGCATTGCGTAAAGAATGGATATGTAAAAATAATAACCACTGGTATAGAGATTACCGATTCACGCGGTTCAACAGAATTGTTTGAAATCGCGTACAGGGTGGTCCAAATTCGATGGGATTGCATGGGTATCTCGCTTAATAGGCAAGATAGAGAAACGGTTAAATTACCAAAATTGTGCAGTTTTTTGAGACAAACTCAGAACCGTTTTCAAAAATATTCTATCATTTTCAGTTGTCGAGTTATTGTATAAAAAGTATTTTTTTGTCATATTAATAATGTGTCATATCTCCGTTATTGTTGTAAATATCAAAAAAGTTTATAAACAATATTTTTAGATATTTTTATGTTAAGTTTGATTACACTAAAAAAAAATTGTTTTGCGCTCGCCGTTAAAAAGTTATGACACAAACTTACATTTTTTTAAATGAAAGCTATAGTTGGCTATGGTCTATTTAAATTCCTTATTTTTTCTCATTCTAAATATATAAGGGTTGATGTATTTATTTTCAATAATACGCAAGTTACAAAGGTTTTTCAATTTTTTTAAAGATGAAAAACAAAAAGTAGGCTGTGGAAACAAAAAAAATCAAGAAAAACAGAAAATGATAGAGTATATTTGACAACTGTTCTGAGTTCATCTCAAAAAAGTGCACATTTTTGGTAATTTAACTGTTTCTCTATCTTGCCTATTAAGCAAGATAACCATGCAATCCCATCGAATTTGGACCACCCTGTACAGCGGTTGAGATTTTAATTAAGAAACAACTTAATTTTTAGTTTGCATTAAACAAAATGATTAAAACATACAGATCTTGCAAACTAAAGTTGTTTTAACGTTATTTTTTAGTTCTACTTTTATTAATTACAATTTACTTAAGGTCGTACGAGGTTAATTAAATTGTAAAAAAATAGTGTTTGTCGTTATTGATAACAATTGTGCTTAACATTATTGAATAAATTATTAAACCACTAAAATTTCTACTATAATCAATAAACTAAACACCGATCAGTCTACGAGTGACAATATTCTTTAAAAGCATCAAAAATGAACAGAAATCGTTAGTTATAAAAATAAACTAAAACTTATTTTGCGCTATCAACATTACTCTGGTTTCATAGTCAAATCTAGTCACTTCAAAAGCAATTAATCATTTTCCAAGTATCATACACAATAGCTGGAAAAAAACTTGGAAGTTTGAATCTCTTAAGCGTCATCTAATATTGTTGCTGCGCTTCTGGTTTAATTACTAACAGCTTTAGATTGGTTCAATTAGTATATTCCGATATGTTATGCAAACAAATGGTCAGGAAATATAATTCCAACAAGTTTAAATCTAAATATCATTAACACATACACACACACAAAATAGTCATGGGACCTCAAAACGTGTAAATCTTTTGAAATCTTTAATATCAAAATTTTCGCCAACACAATACTTTCTTCATACTACGTATGGCGAAAGTTAAAATTATTATATACATTGACAACGGTAGAGAAGCTAAAACTTTAGCTTAAGAGCTACAATGCGAGATAAAAGGGATTTAAAAAAATGTACTATATGGTTTTTAAAGTTAAACTATAAATAAAATCATCGTTCTATGGTCTACATTACTAAAGAAATATCGTCAAACGTCATTAATAATAAAAGTAATTTTGACTTGTCGTCAGACCATTCCCCTATAATCCTATAATACTAAAAGAACAACAAGTATTAAAACAACTCCAAGACCATCATTATACAGGGTGTCCCAGATTACATTTCCAGTATGGGGATCTCGCTTATTATAAGGGATACAGGTTTGTTTAAATTAGATGAATTATTCCTTAGTATGAGAGGAGCTACAGTCAATTTTTAAAAGTACAAAATTCCTCGTGCTTCAGATGTTATAGCAAAAAATATGAAAATATCGAATTTCTTTTTTCTCTCATAACTTTTTTGTCTTAATCATGAAAACAATTTTGTTTGTATCTTCTCAAGGTACTTTTTTATGCAGAATGCATCCATTATTTTAGATTTTTTTTAACACCTACCATTTTCGAGTTATTACCCCTTATTTCATTTTTTCTTATGGGCTGCGAGTTCAAAAGTTTCTATTTTTAAGAAATGTGTGGTGACAACCAAAATTCGTTTGGAAGTTATGCTTCCTATAACTTTGTGCACGATTTTTATTATTTAAAATTTTGAAATTTAAAACGGCGTTACTTTTGATCGAATTCGTTAAATTCTTAAATACGTGATATTTTTGAAAGAGCTACATTGCTCAGTATTTTCTAAAAAAAAAATTAATTACTCGAAAACGGTTAATTTTGGGCCTATATGACCTTCCAAATTTTATAAAGTACATTTAAAGAGGAATCCAAAAATGTAATAATAAACAGGGTGTTCTATTTAAATATTTAAAATAACTAAGTTGGTTGCCATAGCAAATAAACCGTAAAAAACAAAACAAAATCGAGTATACCATAAAGCGCAAAAAAGATAGCGATGCATCTTTTATAAAAAAACATTTTGTTGTTTAATCAATATTTTAGAAGATAAAAGCGGTATTTCATACTTTTTTATGTTAAAATTGAGCTTTTTTTATAAACCCTTAAGGTTTATAACTCGATAACCATCGAGTTTTGGACTATGGTTTATAAAACATTTTTTGCTTAAATTAACTCGAGGAACATCCTCCTTAAGTTTCGCCGTTTGGTCATGCAACACCCTGTATAGTAATGGGTTTTTATTGTTAATAAACATTATTTAAGAAAACATTGAACTGCGATAAATTTATTTTTAGCACGCATAACAGTTTAATATTTGAGCTGTTTGAAAACATCCTTCCGCTGAGTATATTCAGGTTGTTATTTTTGTTTTTAATGTTGAATGGTAAACCATATGGCTAGCTTTTAATGAATACTAATTTACTCGTGAATAAACAATGCTCATTTTTATTAATTTATTCTGTGGGATTGCATAAGCTGAGAAAACTTCGAAAGTCATTGTTTAGTGCTTTATGACGCCTGGAGTGAGATAAAATAGATAAACACAGGACTGCTATGATTAGCAGTGATAATATTTAGTTAGGACGGAATTTCCTGGTGTAGTTTATTCCCTGTTATTAGTTTAAAGCTCGGGGCAATTTACTCGTGTGCAAATATTTAATGCGATACATTTCAATATGAATAAAAAGATGTACGTTTATAGCTAGTCCACGTAATCAAGATACTGTCAGTTAAAATGTTCGTACTATTGCAGTTTCAAGCTTAGCCGAATTTGAAATAAATTGAGTACTTGAGTATTCATATTAGCCGTACTCAGACATTCTAAGAGGATTGAGCGAAAGTTAAATATATTGTTTCTCGACAATGCTTCTCTATGAAATTCATTCATTTGTAAGTAATTTGACTTGGTAAGTAGATAATTTTTTTAAATAATTGTTATATCTTTAATACTTTGCTGTAGAAGGATAAACTTTCTAAACAATTTTTGTTAATAATATTTGTAACTTACATCAAGCGAAATATCAAAAGTATCGTAATTAAGAAAGCAATTGTATACCGGGGGACAAAGAAGTGTGTTACTATATTCATACCATACTTCCGAATAGCTTTAGAAGTGTTTAAGAAGTCTGGAATCTGCACAGACGATGTTAATTAAAAAAAAAAAAATGAAAAATTTTCTACGCCTGCATTCTTTTCAAAAAAGTGCCTGTAGAACGTCAAAATTATTATCCTCTATTTTCATGAACAAGCAAGATATAGTCATAAAACCAAAAATCGAAAAATCGAGTTATCGGCAATAACTCGAAAACAAAAGACGATAACCAATTTTAGTTTTTACCATTATTTTTTTCTCGAAAAAAGAGATCTAGGAAGCGGGGTCCGATTTTGGATACCTCTTATGGTTACCGAAATTCCCTATAAAAATATCGAAATTTGCCCACCCTGTACAGGGTGGTCCAAATTCGATGGGTATCTCGCTTAATAGGCAAGATAGAGAAACGGTTAAATTACCAAAAAGGGGGCAGTTTTTTGGAACATACTCAGTACCGTTTTCAAAGATATAGTATCATTTCCGGTTTTTGAGATATTAGAGAAAAACTGTTTTTTTGTCATATTAATAATGTGTCATATCTCGGTTGTTGTTGTAAATATCAAAAAAGTTTATTAAGAATATTTTTAGATATTTTCATGTTCAGTTTGATTACACTAAAAAAAAATTTTTTGCGCTCGCCGTTAAAAAGTTATGACACAAACTTTTTTTAAATGGAAGCTATAGTTGGCTATGGCCTATTTAAATTCCTTATTTTTTTCTCATTCCAAATATATAAGGGTTAATGTATTTATTTTCAATAATACGCAAGTTACAAAGGTTTTTCAATTTTTTTAAAGATGAAAAACAAAAAGTAGGCTGTGGAAACAAAAAAAAATCAAGAAAAACAGAAAATGATAAAATATATTTGACAGCTGTTCCGAGTTCATCTCAAGAAAGTGCACATTTTTGGTAAGTTAACCGTTTGTCTATCTTGCCTATTAAGCAAAATACCCATGCAATCCCATCGAATTTGGACCACCCTGTACAGTAATAGTCATTCAACAAAGTGATCGTAAAAACAAAAAAACACATTTAAAAAAAAATTATGTTAAGGCGTTTGATACAATCATAAGACAAAAAGTATGAAATAATGCACTAAAACTTGTCGAACTCAAATGGTTAAGTTTGCTTTGTTATTCGGTTGTAAAAGCAAATCTAGAGGGTAGAAATTTTTGACTTAAAACACATCAAACTGTTTGTAGGTTTCATACTCTACTGTGCTCTAAATGCAGTGAATCTTTTCACACATGAAACACTTAAGGTAGCCACAAACACTACGGACGGCTAAAAGGCATCCCTTTCCGGACAGTAAAACTGAACCCTCGAGAGTTTTTGGTCGGTTAACATAATAACTGACGAGGATATTGTACTTCTAGAACTGACAGCGAAATAAGAAAAAGCGCTTTACTGAATGGAACATTTGCTAAATGCACAAAAACTTTCGCTAATTACGCAATGTTGTTGCGACTAAAATCAGTTGTCCGACGTATTATATCTGATATGCTATGGGGAAATTCTGTAAACCTTGGATTACGTAAATTCGTGTTATAATACACAACGGCTGCAATTTGATACTTGATAAATAACTAAGCTGTAAAAGACAAGTAAATTAGTGTAAATTAGAACTGTTTTTAAATGTTAAAGAAACATTTAAGGAATATGCAGGTACCAATGCGCAATGGTTGGAAAAGTCGTTAAGATTATTCCAAAAGTAAGTAACAAAAAAGACTCAAAAACTGCAAATTGTTAATTTTTGTTTGTACATGGTGGTCCAAATTCGATGGGATTACAGGGGTATCTCGCTTAAACCTTTCACTGTCGGGTAATTTTTGTATGCACAAGCCGTCTGTGTCGGGTTTTTTGTTTTTAAAAGAAAAATTCTGGTGGATGCGTCGGGTTAGAAATTAAGCTTATTTGAAGACAAATTATTTATTATCTTTGTTATTAGGGGAGTAGCAAAAAATTTTTTTCACAAAAGTTGTTAGAATTTGTTAGCTATATAACCTACAATTGTTTTTAAATGCACAGAGTATTTAGTTTTCGAGAATCAATATGCAACTTTAGTATTTCAAATGGAGCACCCTCTACCCTGTATACCTATTTTTACGTTTTCTTGTAGATACATTATTTGCTGATAAAAATATTTAGTATGTCCTATGTCTTAAGTTCATATTTCTCGGGACATAATGAACAGTTCGCAAAGGATGTTCGTTTTGTAAATAAATACACATCCCGAGAGAAGGCCACATATTGCGAGTAATTACAGAAACATGAAAATAAATTTAAAAGAATATAGTTCCGATGAAAAACCAACCCAAAATCCAAAACAAATCCAAAAATAAAAACTATCCGGGTTTACACAGTTTCTATGGCAAAAAATTTAGCATCTCAACATATCAAAATTTTCATTAGTTGTAAATCTGCCCAAAATTATATGTTAACAAATTTGCTACAAAGGCTATCGAATTACAAAACAGTTCTATAAAATAGATTATAGCATTTAAAAATAATTGTAGGTTATATAGCTAATAAATTCTAACAACTTTTGTGTTACTCCCCTAATAACAAAGATAATACATAATTAATTTGTCTTGAAATTAGCTTAATTTTTAACCCGACGCATCCACCAGAATTGTTCTTTTAAAAACAAAACCTGACACAGACGGCCTGTGCATACAAAAATTACCCGACGGTGGAGGGGTTATTAAGCTAGATACCCATGTAATCCCATCGAATTTGGACCACCCTGTACATTACCCTCCCTAGACTCTTAACTACATCTTGTAAGTCCTATTGTACTAAGATTTTGGTCCACATGGCTCTCTTTAGTAATTGTACTTGTATCCTTGCCATTCTTTTTTATGAGCACATATCTTACGAACAGTGTCTTCCAGTTTTCAGTCATAATTTACAAATATATCAACAAATTGTTTATCGATAGACAAAACCCAAACACTAACGATGTACACGGGAATATGTTAACACTATTTTGTTTCCTTTAAGTTGAACTCTCCATAAGTTAAAGAAGATTTTAGTAAATAATTTTATATTTCATATTATCCAAGGTTGTAAAATTATAATTGATTAAACACAACAAAATTGTTAGCAAATAAAACCAAAATGGCTGTAGCTGTCTTCTTTTTCGTTGAAAAATCACTTTCACCGACGATTTAGCTGTAACATAATTTCACAATAAAACCGCATATAGAACAGCAAGCGCATACAATGATCGCTTGTCGACGTAAAATTTACTCTTAACAATGTAAAATATAGCACCCGCACGTCGTGCATCCATCCGTTCAGAGTACAAAAAAGGCGAACACGACTCAAGCTGAGCTCGTTCGGTTTCACTGGTTAGCGTCAAACACTTCGTGGTTGCTGCAGTATTCACAAAAAACTTCACCGGTTTTAAATATTCTTAATTGTTTAATCCATTTTTGCTTGAAACATTCGTAGACTTCTAAGCATACGCTGTGCTTTAAACGAGATATGCGGGTGGTTACATTAAAAGTTTAGAGTTTACCTAAGGTGCAAACAAATTTTTTATTATACAAAAAAGGTGGCATCGTAAAGTTTTTATATTTATTTACATTACTTGCATCAACCGTTGTTGATTATATACATTTTTGTTTTTATTATTCTCAAGAAATAATTTAATAAATGAAAAAATAAAATAACTGCGTTTAAACCAGAGGTCCCCAAACTTTTTTCGCACTTTTCAGCCCCCTGTGAAGGTGGGAGATGATTAAAAATATTACTATGGGTAAGGTTTTAATAAGTATACAACATCTACCAAATATCATTCTCCTACATTTATCCAAAAAACTCATTCTTTTAAGTGCATTTTTTGTATTTCGCAGTTAATTCCTCTTACTAACTAAACATTACCCAAACAATAACTTGTCAGACATTAACGTTTCTGAAAATATGAATGTAAGATATAGCACTCTGATATGTGGTAATTTCGTAGTTCGTGTTTTTTACATAATAGCAGTAAAGAATTATTCAAGATTAAGATAATAATACTACAATTCAGCTTTTAAAGTATACGGACGATAAACAGCGTAGTTTACGTGACGTAATCTCAAAATAAAACAGTAGTTTTCAGTAACCTTTGACTTTAACCACAGCCCACTTGAAATGCATAAAATGATTGTTGTCCCAGTGATTATTAGCAACTTGATTATGCTGTTTTTTTTATTTAAAAATAATGTTAAGAAAGCTTCATGGCTTAAAAAAATGTTGAAAATCCCAATGAATAAAAAAAAAATGTGTTATAACTTTTTTTCTAGATTACACTAGCATGGTTTGAAGCGAATTTCCGATAATAAAATGTCACTTAGACGATAGCGGCTCTTGAGGTAGCTACAAAGCTACAATTATTGTAATTTTTAAAATATCACGGACACACCGAAAACGTTCAAGCAAACGAATGATTTCTCATTTTAAAACAATACCTATTGTTCGTCATTCAGTGTTCTTATTATGATTTCAATATGTTGTGTTTTGTGTTATTATAAAACATTACTATCTTGCAGCTGGTACCACGTTGAGAATAACAAAATCTACATAAACATCGCAAACGAACACAAAGTACAGTACATCAAAACGTTTATGTTCTCTATAACGGAATTTCGCAATGGACATTCAAGTTGGAAGTTAAATAAATTTTATTGAACTTCGAACGGAATAAAACTGGCTTTCAATATCGGAAATGCAGTCGAGTTCTTATTCAAAAATTCAGTATTCTATATTCGAATAACACAGAATTGTCGTAAAATATCATCCTATCTAGTATTCCAAAGTTTAATAATATAACTTGTGATATATTAACTTTTCTATACAACAAATTAAGATACGAATTTCTTAGGTATAAATGAACTAGAAGTAAGCTTGCTTATTGTCCTAGATGTTAAACAAATGAATACCATATACAGAGTTAGGAGTTTCTTGTCAAGAGACCGAATAAGCGCTTTACTTTGTTTCACAACAGGATTACACAGGGGCAAATAACGATTAAAACCAAATCGTAGTACACTGTATACATATATTAATTTATATTATTTAGGAATATGAATTCACCGTTTAGTCTGGCGTTTTTCTGGCGTTTTTCTGACGTTTTTCTGGAGTTTTATTTTTGTGTTTTTCTCTTTTCTTTTTTTGGCATGTGCTTTTTCATTGCTTGTGTCAAATCCGATGTCTTTTCTCATTTCTTTTTTTTAAAGTTTATTTTCTTACTCATGCCTTTTTTCATTGCCTGTATCGTTAACCTAATTTCTATTGTTCTTTGCTATAAGTTTTTTGGAGGTTGATGTTTTTTTGTTGTTTTATTTTCTTTCATCTCCATTCTTTTCCATCAATTGTGATCTTTTGATATCCTATTTTAGCTGTTCTTCCTTTCTGTCTCTCTTCTTCCGCTATTTTAGCTTCTTTTGAATTTTCCGTTCCTCTTTTGTCATTTCGTTGTTTATATATACTATTTCTTGGAGTTGTTTTAACTTATACTTGTTTTTCATTACCTTTTCTTTTTCTAATGGTTTGACTAGTTCTAACTTACATGCTTTTGTTCCTATCTGTATGGCGTTTTTAATCTGAACTTTTATACCTGTTCCTCTTTCAATAAGGTGTTCGAATTCATGTATAAGGTCTGCTTTGTTATCAGTTTTTGGTTCTTTTTTTTCCAGTCTTCTAACTCTATCTTTTATGGATTTCATCTTCTCTTTTATTGTCTTGTTGTCATTTTTCAGCAATTCATTTTTCTGTTTCAGTTCCTGAAGTTCCTCTTGATATGACCTCTGGTCATGTTTTATTTCTTTTATATCTCTCATTACTTCCTTGATTATGCTCATAAGCGTATCCGTTTTATCTTCTTTCTCTTTTTGAGGTGTCCTGTTAAACTTTTTACTCCCTTTTGATATGTCTTCTATGTCCTGTTCTCTTTTCCTTTTAGAATCCTCCGACGTATACTCATCTTTCTTGAGATGTTTTGTTTCTTTTATATCTTTCATTGTTTCTCTAATCATGTTCGTAAGCATATATTATCTATTTTTTTTAATTCTTCTGACGTATATTCGTCGTTCTCACATTTTACAGCACCCCCTCCGCTGTGCCATAATACGCACAATACACTTGCTACACCCTTATTGCACTATTTTTTATTGTATTCTCTTAACATTTATTTATTTCATCACTCCGTTTTTATTCGTGTTTGGCATTGAAGAAGAGGACCGGATAAGTAAGTTATAATAACAAAATTATAATAAAAAGATGAAAATTAAGTTTTTCGTTTTTTTTTTCGGGATACCTATAATATAGGTGTTTTTAGTTTAGATTTTTTCCGAACAAATAAAACCCTGGCTAGTTTAATCGAGATTCTCATGTTATTTATTTTGAGACATGTAATTAGCAACGATAATGTCGTCTCTTTTTAAGGCGCCATCGTCAAAGTTTGCGCGGGTGTAAAATTTACTCGGTACGGCTCTAAGCAAGCAGATCAAATATGTCCATAATTTTTCTTTTAAACATAGTAAATTAATAATAGCTAATATTGGCAAGTAAACAGTAATTTTAAAGGCCCTGTAATTGAAAACCGTGCTGGAGGCATTTGATGCAAAGGAGAACGGAGGACAATATATGACTAACGGAGAACTGTCGTTTAAAAAGAGGACAGGTGGCAACCCCTCTCGAGATGAAGATAAAATATGAATAAGACGAAACGAAACAAGAAGCCAAATTAATTTCGTCTCGTCAGCGTCACTACATTCCAAAATTACGTACATTTTGTTTGAAAACAGCACGAAAACATAGCAATAACGCTACAGGGTTGAAACAAGATAAAACCAAAACACAGTTTATGGAAAAAGTCGCTTCGCTTTACTAAAAAATTTGATTTGTAATTACTTAGATGGAAATGCTGATGCTTCGGCACGTTGACAGCAGTCAAAGTGAAACGCGATGTGCCTTCATTAAGCTTCAGTTTCAGTGCATTACAAACTACCTTTGGAAATAATAAGGATGAAACGTGTTTCTCATGCAAAATAAGGTCGACGTAAGGGCCGCCTTGCTTTAATCTAATATCCTTTTGTGACTAACATTAGCAGTTCTGTCATGCTTTATGTTCACCTTCAAAGACACTTTTCATTAACTCCTTACTCTTTATTGTTTTCGTGTACTTTATATTTATTGTATTATTCAACATGCTTTTGTAGTTTAAGAATACAAAATAGAATAATTATACCTAAATAAAAGCGCTTTTGTTTGTAACCAGCGAAGAAGCATAAGTAAAGTAGTTTTATAATTTAAGCGAGTTGTAAGTGCACTTAAATTATTGTCTTAAGATGAAACCAGAGTTAAAACTTGTCATTGGCGATTTAGTAAAATCCATTTCATGTTTAAACGAATCCTAATTAAACAACTGTTTGAAATGTAATGGTTACTTAAAGTTGATGGAAAAGTTGACACAATGTTCCACAATACCGTTAATTATGTGTGGTAAATATTACAACAGTCAACTTTACTAAAAGGGTTTTAAATTAATTATAAAGTGTGTGGGCTAATTTACTTGTTAATAATGGATGATGAAAGAATGCGTGTAATAAAAAAACTGGTGTGGCCAACACATGATTTTGCCACACATTATGCGAAATTCGTAATGCATTTTTTAAAATCATAACTTATTTTATGAAAACTCTATTCTAGAGAGTTAAAATAAACTGCATTTTATTAGGAAATATGAACTCTGTAACATATTAAAACTTAATAAATCGTAGGAGACGTTTTTAAGGAACAGTCTCAAAACATCATTATAGACCCCAATATAGACTATACTTGTCTTAACAAAATATTGTCTCTTACCGGTTTTCTCTAATTTTGGGTTAATCATACAGGGTTAGCCAATAGGTATGACGGGGATGTTAGTAGGCTATAGAAAAAAACATAGGCAACACTGAAACTTCATAAACGTCAAAAGATCTTTGACAGTCTTTGCAATTTATGAAGCTATGGCGCATTTTTCTTTAAACCAATGAGTTTTCGCTGTACAGACGTTTTTTGAAACTCGTAGCATTGTAGAAACGCAAAGAATGTTTCGGCGTGAATTCCAAGTTCCAAGACACGGAAGAATACCCACAGGCAAAACTCTTTTAAGATTGATACGCGACTTTCGTGCTCGTGGAAGTGTTGTTTCAAAATTTTCTAGTACTACTCGTTCAGTTCGTTCTCCTGCGGACATTGAACGTGCAAGAATTGCTGCCGAACAGGCCCGTTCAGCTAAAACGACATTCTCAAGCTTTGAACATCTCGAATACATCGTTACAGCGAATCTTGAAACACGATCTTCACTTTCACCCTTATAAGATACAAATTGTTCAGAAACTAAAAGCCCAGGATAAGAGAGCACGTGTACAATTTTGTGAACGTTTTCTAAAAATTTTTAATGCCAATGAAAATCTATTGAATGAACTTGTGATGACCGATGAGGCCCATTTTCATTTAGATGGATACGTAAGTAAGCAAAATTTCAAATACTGGGCTCCGCAAAATCCTTTGTGTTTGCATGAAAAATCTCTACACAGTCCCAAAGTTACCGTTTGGTGTGGAGTCACCACATCAGGAATTATTGGTCCTTATTTTTTTGAACTGGATAATCAGACTGTAACGGTTACCTCTGATCGGTACGTGGATATGCTGCAAAACTTCCTCATACCTGAAGTAAGAAGACTCGGTTTAAACAATGCAATGTTTCAACAGGACGGTGCTACGGCCCATACAGCTCTTCAGTTGATGAACGTCGTGCGAGAATTTTTTCCGGGAGAGTTATCTCACGATTCGGTGACATTCAATGGCCTACCCGATCTGAGTGCCCCTGACTTTTATTTATGGGGCTATCTCAGGTCTAGTGTAGTTATTTTTAAATGCTATAGCTGAAATTTTAGATTAATATCTTAAACTAAACATCGCACCTTTAGTAATAACATAAGTACCACTAGTTGCGCAATAATTTTATCATTCTATTGTTACCGTTATCTTTTGTATAAGTTGAATTGGCAGCCAGGAATTCACGAAAACGTTTAAAACAATGTTCAACTCCTATGTTCGAGCTTGCAACTGGACACCCGGTATATGCGTGACATGTGACTATTTCGTTACTTTATAGATGATATTTTAAGGGCGTCATTACTGTTCATGGCTGCGTTATCAACAGGTGTACACATTTTTAGCAAATATGTCAACCTGTTCAGTTCATAGGGCTTAGTTAAAAAGTACCTTTTTAAGTTTTTCAGTTCACGTTGCTGTTTTATTATAACAAGGATTTATTTTTAAATAGATCATGGTTGCCAAAACATCAAAATTTCACTCTGCATAGTCACAATATGACATGAAATATGTCAGCTACACCGTTACAAGAAAATATACGAAAACGTTCTTTTCGAGAGCTTAAAGAAGCAGGTATTATCTTATCTAAAGATCTCTTACTACAACTTTCTATAAGAGAAATAACACTTTTATTGGATAACTCAATATATCCAGGAGATATGAAAAAAATCAGTAACGTTATGGAACAAGAAAACATAGAAAATTCATCTCGATTTTTTAATCTAATAAGCAAGGACGCAAATAAATGTTCTGTGGCAAATAATGCGAGTGGGGACTTACAAGAAGAGCCTTTATTAAGTGAAAGCAGTAAAGATTTAGAATCATCTCTAGCTGTTAGTCAAAATAATAATTGGGAAAAGGAACCCGATCATAATGAAAATATCGACCTTAAAAATGATATACGGCGATCAAAAGCATTTTTTTCGCATGCTTTCGAGAACTTTAATAAAAGTCGAGTAACTTTTTTAAAGATTAAAAATAAAATGGACAATATTAGAAGATTTTATCCAGAGTTATATTTTGAAAACGACAGCATAATACAAATTTGGGCTAGATCAGATTTAAGCAGCACATACGATTTCACCACACTGGAGGCGACTAATTATATTATTAACAATACACTGTAAACATATACCGGTATAAATAAAAGAGTTATAATTGCAACTGAATATGTATTTTCTAAGATTTGTAGAGCATATTTCAAAATAGAAAATGTAACCTAAAACTTGTTCGCTTTTTTATTAAGCACTAAAATACGTTAAAGTAGAAATAAAAAAGAATAAGCAAACATGAATTGTAAGAAAACTTTCAACGCGCTTTCAACCTGCAAGCCAACTCTACAAATTACTTTTTTATTCCGTCGAGGGTTTTAAAATGTCAACTGATCGAACAATATTTAGATTTTGCTCAATAACAAGTGTGGCGTACTAAGTTTAGCACTGCTATCTACTGATTATAATTAAATGCCAGGTTAATATTTAAACAAAGCGTTAAATTAACACTTCCAATCGAATCGCTCTTACCCGTGGTGCCAATATGGTTTCATATTAACAGAGGCCGGCAATGTGGAACGGTCAAGGAGGCCGCATACTTTCTGCCTGTATATGTTTCAATGGTCTTAATGAAGCCACATTGGTCACACTGCCGCATATAAACGAAAACATTGTAAAGCCACGTTGGATTCACAGGGTCAGAACGTCCCAAAAAGATGTGAAGCTAACGTGGACTCTTATGGCACTCAACGTGTTAAAAAGAATATTTATTTGATGTGACTTTAATAATTAATTAAATTGACAGACAAATACTGTCAAACTTTACGTTTAATAAAAATCACGGTCTTTCAGATTAAAAATCATCAAATTTTGGTTTAATATCTTAAACTAAAAATTCGTATCCTTAGTGTTAAGTACCATGATATGCGCAATAATTTTATCATTCTATTGGTACCGTTACCTTTTGTACAAGTTGAATTGGCGGGAAGGAATTCACAAAAACGTTTAAAACAATGTTCAACTCCCATGTTCAAGCTTGCAGGTGGACCCCCAGTATATATATATATATGCGTGACATATGACTAGTTCGTACCGAGCTTGGTGGCTGGTTGGTAAAACAACCTAACTTGTAGTCGGGAGGTCCTGGGTTCGATTCCCAGGGCCGACTGTCATTGTAGAGGTTTCAGGTGGTTTCCTCTATGGTTAAGGCAAATGCTGTGGCAGTACTTCCACCTATCCTTGCCCATCCTTGACTATCCACATCCCTACCCATTATCCTTGTACCTCTTACGAATGAAGAGGGGGTCACCCCCCCCCTATAGCAGTCTCCGCGCGAGCAGAAAAACACGTGACCTTTGACCTTTTTGACCTTTGACTAGTTCGTCATTACTGTTCATGGCTGCGTTATCAACAGGTGTACAAATTTTTAGCGAATAGGTCAACCTGTTTAGTTCATAATGCTTAGTTAAAAAGTATCTTTTCAACTTTTTCAGTCTACGTTGCTGTTTTATCACGGTATACTGTGGTGTGACTGTGGTTTTATTATAACAAGGATTTATTTTAAAAATAGATCATGGTTGCTAAAACATAAAAATTTCACTCTTTAGAGTCACAATCTGACATGAAATATGTCAGCTACACCGTTACAAGAAAATATACGAAAATGTTCTTTTCGAGAGCTGAAAGAAACGGGTATTATCTTATCTAAAGATCTTTTACTACACGTTTGTAAAACAGAAATAATACTTTTATTGGATAACACAATATATCCAGGAGATTTGAAAAAAATCAGTAACGTTATGGAACAAGAAAACTTAGGAAATACATCTCGATTTTTTTATCTAATAAGCAAGGACTCAAATAAATGTTCTGTGGCAAATAATGCGAGTGGGGACTTACAACAAGAGGCCTTATTATTAAGTGAGAGCAGTAAAAATTTGAGAAAAATCAGTAACGGTATGGAACAAGAAAACATGGAAAGTACATCTCAATTTTTTTTTCCAACAAGCAAGGAAGCAAATAATGCGCCTACGGACTTACAAGAAGAGCTGTCATTAAGTGAAAGCAGTGAAGATTCAGATTCATCTTTAACTATTAGTGAAAATTATAATTGGGGAACGGAAGAGCCCCAAATTGAACATTTCGACCGTAAAAATTATATACGGCGATCAATAAAATTCTATTCGCATGCTTTAGAGACTTTGGATAAAAGTCATGCAACTTTTTCAAAGCTTAAAAATAAATTGGACAATATTAGAAGATTTTATCCAGAGTTATATTATGAAGAGGAAAACGTAATGCAAATTTGGGGTAGATCAGATTTAAACGACAAATACGATTTCAGCGCACTGTAAGGACTACTTATAATAATTATACACTGTAAACATATACCGGTATAAGCAAAAAAGAGTTATAATTGCAACTGAATATGTATTTTCTAAGATTTGCAGATCATATTTCAAAATAGAAAATGTAAATGACAGATAAAACTAGTTCGTATTTTTATTAAAGACCAAAATAACGTTAAGGTAGAAATAAAAAAGAACTAGCAAACATGAATTATAAGAAAACTTTCAACGAGCTTTCAACCTGAAAGCCAACTCTACAAATTACTTATTTACTTCGTCGAGTGTTTTAAAATGTCAACTGATCGAACAATTTTTATATTTTACTCAATAACAAGTGTGGCCTACTAAGTTTAGCACTGTTATCTACTGATTATATTTAAACGCCAGGATAATATTTAAACAAAGCGTTAAATTAACACTTCCAATCGAATCGGTCTTGCCCATGGTACGGTTTAAGTAAAATTAATTGTTGATTTAGCTGCGACAAAACGCGAGGCAGACAAGATTCCGCCGAGCAGAGGCCAAAAATGATACTTGTGGTTCCTCAAGTCAATATTTAAACAGAATTATTATTTACCAACCTGTTCAAACTCAGATTATAATGCGTTAGCGCCAACAAACAACGCCAAAAGTTTAACAATAAAAATGAAAAAACGAAATCGTGTAATGTGTCGGCTATAGAAATAATAACCACAAAGAGATTGAGTGATTGCGTAACGACACGAAACCGTAGTTGGCTCCGAAATCAGAAAAATACTTATTTTGATCTATATTCAATAATTCACGCTTTGTTTTATACATTTGTATTGATATCTACACAAAAAACAAATTAGTTAAAAAACCTCACAAAGTATAAAGCTCTTAAAAACGATTAAGTTTTGTCTTAAGCGAACTGAACTCAACAAATGTTGTCTAAAAATTACCACAGTCTACCTTCATAGCTTCATAAAAATATTACGTTGCCCGAATAATTGAACAATAAAATCGTGATATCTCAGTTAAAGTTAATTTTAGGTAAAAAAAACAAGCTTGATTTTTTTAAGGACAATCGCATTTTGTGTAAGACTGTAAAAAAATATAAGTTGTGGTATTTAAGAAAAACGAGTTATCGATGTTTAAAGTTTCACAAGTTTGACCTAACCTAAGAAACGCCCTGTATAATATTTTTAAAATGTAGCTAGTGCAGAGGGAGCTCATGAAAAGTTGGAACATTCAAATATGGAATGTTCAAATCTGGAAAATGCACTGGTAGAATCAAATCATGGCCAACTTCATTCATAATCCGCTACGCTACTTATATGGCCGTCCCAATTGAGCATAAACGTCGTTCCCAGTTAAACGTCAAAAAAGTACGTCAACTGGCGCTCCCTGTGAAGTATATCATTAACTATATTTTTTAAATTGATAGTTAGTCACATATTTCTATAAAACTTTGGACTTGAATAATAATTATTTACCTGTAAAATTAACCAATTCCTGAGGTAAATATGTGCTTTACCAATCTCACAACTTTTTGACGGGTTTGTTGCTTTGCTAAAAAATATTTATACTTTTCCCAAATTCAGTGACAATTGCGAGTTAAATCATAAAGAATATTTGTTATAACTATTCATAAAAACGTTTGGGGAATTTTTCTTAACTTGGACATTTAACTACCATTATTAGTATTAACGTGACATTTTTGAACATAAATGACATTTAAAATACATCATTGAGGGCGCCACCTGACGTACTATTTTGACAGCCGATTTTGACTTCTCACAACAATGAAAAATTTGGAATTGGGACGGCCATATAAATAGCGAAGCAAGCAGCTGAGCGGATTATTAATGAAGTTGGCCATGATAACAGTAAATAATACAGGGAGTACGATATGGGTGACCAGTACGATTTTGGCAACTTTCTCCTTTAAACATTCAAATAAGTTAACAAGTCAATTTTCGTCTAAAAGAAGGACAAATGGGAACCGCGTTGACACATATCTTCATCAACTCGGGATGGAAATATATATCTCATAAAATATCAACATTAATGGAAGTAAATCTGGCAGAGCAAAATCATAATGGGAGAAGCGTGTGAACGAGAAAGCTGCTTCGATGATTGATGAGAAAACGATGTTCAACCTAACACGCGAGACGGTGCCAAAGGAATGAATATTGACACTGCAGTGTTTACTACACCCATTCATTATCCATGCACTTTCCACATTCTACGGAAACATTATGTTACAAAGTTACGGTTTAATAAGAAACTTAAGATTTTGGTAACGATAGAATTGCTCTTACGATATTATTAAAATGCAGCTATTTTAAAAGGCAATTCGCGCTGGTTTATTTTTTTTATATAACGACATATTTTAAATTAATTTAAATTAAAGAGAAAAAAGCACATTTAACTATTCCATAGCCAATTGCGCGGCCCATAAGAAAAAATTAAGTTAGGGGTAATATCGCGAAAATGGTAAGTGATAGAAAAAATCTAAAATAACAGTTACAATTTTTATTAAAAACTACTATAGTAAGTACTAATAAAATTTATCTGATGATTAAGACGAAAAAGTTGCGAGGGAAAAAAGAAATTCAACATTTTCATATTTTTTGCTATAACATCTAAAGTACGAGGAATTTTGTATTTAATTGTATATCCTTTCATACTTGGGAATAATTCATCTAATTTAAACAAACCTGTATCTCTTATAATAAGCGAGATCCACATGCTGGAAATGTAACCTGGGACACCCTGTATAAAAATTAAAACGTTCTCTTATTATAACTACTGAGCTTACGTCTAAACTTTAAATTTTAGTTTCATTTTTAAGCTCGCTTGTTAGATTGTTATAAAATTTCAGACCTTCATAAAATAAAGAATTTTGAGTGTAATTTCGTGTACTGAATGGCAATTTAAAGTCTTTACAGATTCTAGTCGGATAATTATGATTATAAGTTTTGGGTTATATATTTTAACAAAGAATTTGGAAGTAGGTTATTTATAAACTTGAAAATGAAAATTATCCGTTGTTTAATACTAAGCCACTGTAGAGTATCTAGCATTAGAGTAATTTTGATGTGTCTGGAACAGTGTAAAATAATTCTCATAGCCCTATTTTGCAATTTTTGAGGCCGGTCTAAATCATTAGTATTCGCCAGAAATAAAATACTAGAGCAGTATTCGAAATGGGGTGCTATGATACTTTTGTATATTGAAATTTTAGTAAGGACTGGAAGTTTACTGCTTAATCTACCAAGAAAACCTATTTTTTTAGAAACTTTCTTAACTATATAATTAGTATTACTTTTAAAATCAAGCTTATCGTCTATTATTACACCTAAGTATTTAATTTCATTGACTCTATTTAATACTACACCATTTAATCCCATAACTTGCTGATTAAGCACATTCTTATTGTTGTATCGCTAAGTAGTTTGTTTTGTCGACATTTGTTTTCAGTTTGTTAACCACGCTGGGCTCTACGTAGGCCAGTTTGCGTACCATGCTGTCAACGTTATTGCCACTAATATATACGAGCATCATCTGCAAATAAATTTATGACGCTGTTTCCGACATTTGCTTCAATGTAATTCACGTACAGTATGATGTAAAAATAGAATCAATTAATTTATTTTCGTAATCGGAAAACAACGTTATAGCCAAGTACGAGTACATGCTAATTAAATATGGTTCCCATTAAAAATTAAAACGTTAATGTCGGAAAAACAAAACCGAATCGAGTAAGAATTAATTCTATTTTCATTTACATAATCGGTGAACATTTGCTAACTGAGTTTTCGGTAAGTGGTCGGTATTATCTGCTAATTTATTTAAATTGAATTTGCTAGTGTATGGAGGGTTAATATATTTTTTTACTGTGCAAGGAATACGAATTATCAGATTCTCTTTAATGATGCACCTCAATATTAACGTTATTTAAAACCATATAACTTGCTTTACGATTACATTTTTAGCAGAATGAAGTAATCAGAAGGAAGTATGCAATCTTATTTAGTTTTGCAAATATAGTATTTGGTTAAGTAATGAAAGCTTTAGTCATTAGTATTTATTAGTATTTTATCTAGTTCGGGAGTTATAGAAACAGATATTCCTTTCTTTATATTTTCAGGGTTGGGCAAAATTTGATTTTTATTTAAAAAAATCAAAAATCATTGATGTAAATTTAAAAAATCAAAAAATCAGGAACTAGATTTTTTTAATGAAAACGATAATTTTTTCTTTTTTCAACTAATTTATTTATTATTCACGCTACATTATATCTTCTACACAACGTCATTCAAAAAGTATCAACAAATGAAATAGTTTTTTAATAAAAATATCTCAGAAACTTTTATTCTTGATAAAAGTTGGTGGATGACCAACAAAAACTAATTTTAAGATTAAAAAAATGTCATAAAACTTAACACAATAGTAGATTTTAGCTATTTGAGAAATATTCACAAGAGTAAAGTGGCCGTATTTGAAATGTTATGAAAAAAACCTAATAGAGAAAGATTATTTAGAATTCAAAAATACGACCAAAGGTGAAATTTGTCGTTAAAATTTTTATTTTAATTTTTATAGTAATTTAAACATTAAAAATTTCTATTACAAATGAAAAGTTTTTTTAAAATTGGTTTCTCAAATAATTTTATTCTCGAGAAAAGTTGGTGCATGATCTTAAACTAATTTTAAATGAAAGAAAGTTCGATATAAATTCATATAACAATAGATTTTAACTATTTTAGAAATATTCGGAACAGTAGTCAGCTTATTTAAAAAAATTTTAAAAAGTTTTAAAAAGTTGTTTACAATTTAAAAATAATATTAAGTAAATAACCATTTTCCCTTGTTTTTTTTTTAACTCCTTAAATAAGAGCACTTTAATCTCGCGAATTGTTCTAAAATCGCTAAAAGCTAGTGTTGTATGGACTTTAACGAGCTTTTTTAAACTTAAAATAAGTTTGACCATGCACCAACTTTTCTCAAAAATAAAATTTCCTGATGAATCGATAATAAAAAACGTATCTGTTAGTTGCAAACTTACTGAGTGTTGACACTACTAGAAAATTTATTCTAAAATGAATGTATAACGTCAAATTTCGTATTGTCATACTTTTGATTTCTAAACAATTAACTTTACATGAACTTTTTTGTAAGTTTTAAAATAAGGGCACATTTAGTGTGATATGATTTTTTTTCCATCTTAAAATTAGTTTTAGGTCATCATCAACTTTTATCAGGAATAAAATTTTCTGAGAAATCGATTATGAAAAACTTTTCCAATTGTTGCAGACTTTTTGAATGAGGCTGTAGATCTTTTGACCCTAAAATTAATTATTATTGTGAAAATTTACAAAGTAAATCTACCGGAATGCGTCTGTGTCTAACAAGAAAATTCCAGTAGAGACTTTATTTCTCCCTGACTTATAAGAAGCCAATAGGCAATATTTCCGGCGGTTGTTTCAGCGGGTGGAAGTAAAACGTGTATTTAATTTATATAAATGACGTGTGACGATGAAGAGTGAAAATAGATAAAGGTTGATTTAAATCAGGAATTTAATTTAAAGAATCAGCTGATTTATCATGATTTGATTCGTGATTTGAATCAATTGATTTAAATCAGGCCAACTATGACATTTATACATAGTTGAACAGATTTCGCAAATTATTAAATATGTATAACACAAAAACGAATTACATGAAACAATGGCGATAGTGTCGCATCGTGTACGACTGCATTATCATTTCATAAAAATCCTCCGTGTACGCGTAAAAGTAACATATGTTTGTAAGCTTTTTGTGGCTTCCCATTCTCCGCAAACGATATGCCATCAAATTTTATTATTTCCACCCAACAAAATTTCAAATGAAATTGTTGTTTATGAAATATACAACTTCCTCTTTTTTTACAGTTTTATGTGTCAGCCCGCTTTCCTTATTTATTATGTGGATGCTTCATGTTCCGCAGAGTAATTTTGTAATTACTTTAAGCTTAAAGTAATTTATTATTAGGTTGATGCATAATTATCCGCCGATTTAAAAAAATAATATTATAACATAAATTATATTGTAACATAACCAAAAACGAAAATAAACTCAAAACAGCTATTGAGGACATGATAGATTGGAAATCGATGACAAACAAATGTATACTATTTGTCTGTTATGTCAAAATATAAAAGTATCATAGGCTTACGTCAAATGCCGCACTGTCAATATCGGTGTCGCGACATCGCGGCACTAGTGTCGTGGCATCGTGGCATCGCGACGTCAGGCTGTTCAGACGACGACATTTGATACCACGGCACCTAGTGTCACCGTGTAAACTACCCTTAAATCGTGTCCCAATCACTCAAACTTCTAATTCTAATTGTTTGGATCTAATTGTTCCTACAATTAGTTAATCATACATCTCCTTATATCCTTGATTGTTTTTTTTTCTACCTGCTTCCACTTTTTAATTATAAAGATCTGAAAAAAATCTGTGGCTTATTTATTTTTTGAATATTGCCTTTAATACGCGGCGCAAAATCTTACATGATAATCAAAATGTTGAACACTAAATGACCTGAATATCGTATTTTTTGGTAATTTTGTGATGGCTCGTAACACTGATGCAATGCTGTATTAGTTTAACCGTGTGAATTTCCTGATCAAATTTACACAATTTTGACATTGTCACGTTCTGAATTTTGTATTGATTGTAGGAGTGTTTTTAATTCCATTCGTTAAAACATTTGCGTTTTAATTATAGTATTAATTTTACACATGTTAGTTAAACTTGCTTAAACCGTTAAAATGCTATAAAAATCGGTAATGAAATGTTAATACTAATTGTTTTGAGCATAGTAAAGCAATTAGTCCCCATTAACAATAAGGCAAATGTTTACTTCTCGCACTATAATACTCCGTTGTTGGTTCTAAATGTAAACACTCTCGTCCTAAGTACACATTACTAACAATGTATTGATCTCTCGCCAGTCCTCAATGGTTTATATAAAATACAAATCATTTAACATGTCTAGCAATAGTCAACACATCGTTACATTGATTGGATTTACAACAAAAATTGGATATGCCATACGCATATACAGGGTTCTCGTTTTTCGAGGGCCACTATGGGGATCTCGTAAATGGTAAGAGTTACGACTTCGGTTAAATTAGGGCAAAGTTGTATATTCAGGTGCTTAATAATTTGAAGCAAACAGAACTTATCTAGCTTTTTTAGTTTTTAAGATATAGGCGAAAAAGTAAAAAAGCGAATTTTTGTTTTTTGCAAGTAACTTTCATGTGATGTCGAATATCATTTATGTAAAAACGTTTCACGGCCACTTTTGCAAGGAATCAAAATTCCCAATTATATCTTTTTTAAACCATCATCAAGTCAATTTTTTCTTAAGGACGCTATAACTGATTTTAACGCCAATTTGTAGAGCATTTTATTCTAAATTCGACAATGTATAAAACACTTGGCACTTTTTTAAAACAATTGTTAAAAATGGTAAAAACAAATATTTTTTTGAAAAATTCCCAATAGGTATGGTAAATAATTGTCTTTGTCCCTTTTTCCTTGAAAGTGAAGCGCATAAAATTACCAGTTGCCATTTCGCTAAGAAAAATAGGTTTTAATAAATATGTAAGGAATGCAATAACATTGTTTACTTATTAGCAAATATTTTTAGAATATTTTCTTGAGTTTAGTAATAAATTTCACTAATATGTGTATTGAATCCCTTATTTGGAACACAATTATTTGTAAGAAACAGAAATGTGTCTTATTAGAAGCCATTAACGCAGATAAAGGGCCTAATTCGTTAAAAATGTAACCAATGCGTTCGTTTGATAAGTTAAGTTAGTTCTTGGTTGGGTGGCCGTGCATGGATGGCATAGCTGTTTTTCCCCTTAAATAAATAGATAATTACCTACCTATTTTCGTTTTGTGTTAAATCTTTAATTAAATCCCTTTAATAATAATTTCATGCGGTTTACTTACCTGCTTTCAAGAAAAAAGGACAATTAATTACCATGTCGATTAGGAATTTTTCTAAATAAAATATTAGTTTTTGCCATTTTTAACAAAAATTGTTTCAAAAAAGTGCCTAGTGTTATACATTGTCGAATACAGAATAAAATGCTCTACAAATTGGCGTTAAAATCAGTTATAGCGTCCATAAGAAAAAATTGACTTGATGATGGTTTAAAAAAAGTGAAACGTGGCATGCAAAATATAATTGGGGATTTTAATTCCTTCCGAAAATTGGCCCTAAAAAGTTTTGACAAAAATTAAATTCAACATCAAATGAAAAAGTTACGGACAAAAACCAAAATTCCACTTTTGTACTTTTTGTGTTTGCGTTAATTTATTAAGCACCTGAATATGCAACTTTTTCCTAATTTAACCGAAGTCATAACTCTTACCTATTACGAGATCCCCATAGTGGCTCTCGAAAAACAAGAACCCTGTATAATTCGAAAAAGTTCGATTTTTCATTTTTGTCAGTGCCTCCTTGAAACTATTCCTGTTAAAATTTCGCATTTAGCTTTATTGTTTGTAATAATAATAATTTTACCAACTCGTTATTAACTTTATTGTAATAAGACAATAGACTTAGTATTTTTACTCATTAAGTAAAGTAAATAATTAAAATGAATTTCAATTGCTTATAGCAATTATACCTAATTACAATAGATAATACCGTTCTTGTTCTTCCGAAATTACAAATAAACAATTGTTAGAGATTAAATATTGTAACACCTTAGAACTGTGTCACTGTTCAAAGGAACAGATAACGCCTTTAAATTCCATTTTAAATGTAAACACTTTCAAAGAGTTTCAGAATGTAGCAATAAGAACGTTCTGCTCTTAAAAAGTTACATCAAAAGTTTAAAATTCATGTAGTTTTCCTCTGCCGAAAAGCTGCGATATAAAAACTTTGTCCTTTTATTGTATTGGTGGTACTTTTAGTTAAATGGATGAATAAAATGCAGACTCATCTTTAATACATTAGCTGCCGAATGCAAGTGTCTAACATATTACATAATTCATGAAAAATTGTTATTTCCGACGAAGATTTAAAATTCACGAGTAAACTTTTTATGCCGTTTTGACGACATTGTACGTTTAAGAAAGTTTCCGTCAATTATTTTTTAACTTCTACACTCGCTCTTTACGTCATCAGTTATTTGTATTGATCACAATTAATTATTATCGTTACTGTAGTAATACGGATAAATAATCTATCTATCTATCTTATATATATAAAAGAGCTTGTTTGTGTGTTTGTTTGTTTGTTCGCTATACAATCCTAGGTCCGTTGACCGATCGGGACCAAATTTTGCACAGTTACTATTTAGGACCTTGCAGATCTAACGCCAAACTTTAAGTACAAGCACATATTACCAATTAAAAAAAAAAAAAAATTAATTGGACGGGATTCGATCTTACGTCGGCAAATACCTGGTCAAAACACGATACGGCGCGGTGTATTTCTCAAGTAAAGATTGTTTTGTATACAATTAGTAATAAATGTACATGAAGTATTATTTTTATTTGTACATTTTTAATTGAAACAAGACGAAAGAAAATAAATTTGAGTTATTATTCAATTTTTAAGCAATAAATAGTTATTTTTTAATGAATTATAACAAAATGGAAAGATGATTGATCAGAGTATGTCATTTGTGTATGATTTGGAATTATTGGGCTTATTCAAGTTAAAACAGTAATTAAAATTGTAATCGCCCGTGCAACGCCGGGTAAATCGCCTAGTTATTAATAAAATCAAATAAATCCAAGATATGCATGTTCGAATAATAGTACTGACTTGTAAACTATTGTGGATAATCTAAAATTAGAGTATGTTTTTCAACCTAAGTTTGTTTAGTCTGTGTCTTATTCAACCAGCTCTTAAAGCATTAGTTTAATATTAATTTTTCCTAAATCAAATTTATTTCTTTTATAAAGAATGCCTATAATCAGAATTGAAATAAGGGTGTTTGGCTTATTACGTAAGCAGGTGGCCAGACGCATATGTAATAAATGACACTATAAATCGTTAGCACAAAAGCATTGAATTACTTGATGATTGAAACAACAAGTTCTTGTTATATTGTGTGAAATTTACGTAAGAGTTGATTTTTGTAAAATAATAGCATATATCTAACT
Source organism: Elmis aenea (assembly GCA_947652605.1). Lineage (NCBI taxonomy): Eukaryota > Metazoa > Arthropoda > Insecta > Coleoptera > Elmidae > Elmis > Elmis aenea. The sequence goes on from OX393576.1 coordinate 65,356,555, forward strand.
ATATTATTATTTTGTATTAACTTGAATGCATTTTAACACATTTTTAGTTATTTAGTAATTTTTGGTGGGGTGAATCGGTATTTAGTATTGTTTATACAGGGTGTGTATAAATTGACGGAAGCGCTACACGTGGCGATGTTTTTCGTAAAATTCTAAGTCGAAAATCTTAATACAAAAATGTTGTACTATGCTTCCTATGGCCTCAGGAACCATTTAAAGAAACAAAAATTTGGCAACAATGCATCCATTGATTTGCGTTTGGACGTTTGGAAAGCCTTCAGTTCGTAAGTATAGCTGCAAACTTTTAGGTATCGTCTAACACAAACTAGAAATAATTACGAGAAAAACAGAGATGACAGCTAATGACAATGTTGCCATGTGTATTATTTTCATTCAAATCAGTGATTAACATATTTTCAACATCAATTGTTGAAAGGAAAAACACAATATCTAGAAAAAAATATTATTCGAAATTTATTTTTATTCCAAATCGCAGCTTTTTCATTAAAAAATATTAAATAATAACGCTTTTTAAAGGACTGAATGTCAAAACTTTGAGGACCTCTTGCAGACACAGCAAGCATGGTACAACATTTTTGTATTAAGATTTTTGACTTGGAATTTTACGAGGGACATCGCCACGTGTACCGCTTCCGCCAATTTATACACACCCTGTATAATCTAGTTTTGGAAGGGCGCAGTCACTAACAAATAAAACCATCCGGATTTCACCCCCTCTCGATGCATGCAATTAATTAACGAATTAATAAATGACCAAGCTTGGTTTTACGCTTTTTTTAAATCCAAAACTAAGGTTTCTTTCAGTTCAGAACGACTAATAGGCGTATTTTAACTATTTTTCACACCTCACCACCAATAACATGTATAAAAAGCGGTGCTTTTCATTTTTCAAAAAAAAAAAAGGCTCTTAACTGAGCCACGACACCTTCTGGTTTTCTGGTTATCTAGCTGGTATCCTGTTGTAACCTTTGGGCGAGTCATCGTTGTCAGAGCACACCAGGTGCCATTCGTCTTTGGTGAACCTATTAGAGAATCTCTAGACGAGTCATCGCTTTGAGGGTGTTCCGGAGGTTTACTCCCTGCCTGGCCTAGTGTCGTAGTTTTTTGGGCGACTTATCGCCGGTTCTACCTTGTCCTATCGTCTAAGTATGCTTGGGCGAGTAATCACTGTCCGGCCCGACCTGCAGGTCCATCTTCTTTCTTTACATGATCACTTCGTATCTTCGATTTATTTACGTAGAAATAAACACGTAATACTAAAGTTATACAAGACAACAAAATAATTGGCAAAAAATGTGATTCTACATAATTTGTGTGGTTTTATTTACTTTCTACAACCTCAGCAGCTGTTCTAAACTTCGAGTTCTACGCAAAACGACGTAGAGTTCTCCACAAAGATTCGACGATCACGAGCCTAAACATCAAATAAGCATCTTACTTAAGATAAAATTATAAAATCTAAAGTAATAAACACAAAATTACTCTACTGTGCTTTTATTGTTAATGGTACATGTAAGAACGTGTTAACATAATTACAAATGTTGATCACGCATTGTCCTGATACGTGCATTAAATGCTAATAATCTGTAACTTGTAAGTGTTGTCGACGCCTGCAACTTTAATAATTAATTGTAACTACAGCTCCACTTTGTGTGTAGATGGAAACGCCTTAAGGATAATGTGGAACTGCCATACACCATTAAATGTGCGTTTGTACATGAGTAGGTTAGGTTGTATGCGATATATTAATATTGCACATAATTTTATTGAAATCGATCAGTGGAACAAATTTGTAATATATCTATATTGCAATATTTACTTAGCCTGCTATGTTTTTTTATGTATACTCTGTTTACTTTTATTATACATTAAAGTTGGCTATGTTGGGGTGACAGATTTCACTCTGTATACAGGGTGTCCCAGCGAAGACGAATTATTCCATAGTTCTGTTATTGGTAATAATATTAAAAAAAGTTAAATGTAAAAGTGGTTTGTAATCATTTACTACATAACAAAATTATTTTCAACTATACACAGTGTTTTGTTTTTGCGCTCTGATACCAAACATTGTTTTTTTTTCATGCGGAACACCCTGTATATTTTGTAATTTTTGGATGTAAAATTAAATTCTCTTTCAAAAATATTATAGGTTGTTAATGTCTAAAATAAACCGTTTTTGAGTTATTAACGTTTTTTTGAAAATTTTGTCAAATGCAGACCTTTGTAAAAATATTTATATTTATTAACATAACAACACCAGAGCAATTTACTCTGGTAATTTATTAGACAATAGTGTCATAGTGATTGTTGAGTAGTTACATTTTTAAAATAATATGTGTTAATGATTATTTGCGAGTATTTTACCTTAAATATCGGTAGTAGCCTTTGAAAATTCAAAACAATTTGTATGAACTGTCAACCAGAACAATTAATCGGCACAATTTCCACTATTATGCCACTAAAAATCTATATTTTTTAAGAACTGTAGATACACAGCATTTTGGTGTTATTTGCTGCCATTTATGTACAAAGAAAATGATTTTTGTGATATAGGGAAATAAACCACAACATTAATTTTAAAATAAATTTAAAAAATCCACACATTTTTGCACTTCGTCAAGTTAGTTAAGTATTCGAAGTTCACTAAGTTTAACGAAGATATACACATATGCAGCAATTACAAACGTACTTTGAAGTGACATAGTCTTTATAAACCAGATTTGTTTCAACCCCCCAAATTAATCATGTCTTATTGTAACTTAATAGCGGTTGCCATTTTGCACAGGCTTATTAACAACTCAAATTTGATGCCAGAGCTTTACCTTAAACCATTATTACTCGTTAACTCTCGTTTAGCGTAAATAGCTTGTAATTTGCTGTTAATTTAGTGTCAAGTATTTTACATTTTATATCGTAATTACTATTGTAGCTGGATTACATATGACGTTTATTATTACTTCTTCGATATTACTAAACAATAATCAAATGATTTATATACCTTGATTATTTATAATGAATTAAATTTTTTATTTAAATACAATTTTTTTTTTCAGGTGAAAAGGAAACAACTTTAAGTTGGAAAGTTTGGTGAGTACAATTTGGCTTCGTTATCTTGAACCTCAATAAATGTAACTTCATTAGAAGTCCTTCATTAACCTGACCACTAAGCTGCATGTTTATCTGCTTCCCTGCAAAGTACACATTTGAGACCGAAAATGTACTGAAATCGCTATGCTTGTTAAAAAAAGCAGTTGAGTGCGATTTTATTCTTTACAAATATGGTACTCCAGCATTTTTACGAAACGACAAAAAGTGCTTTCGTGTCGATATACAGTCATAAAAAATGTGAATCATGCGCCATGCGCATTTTACTACTTTTGTACTACAATAATTACAAACATGCGATTCTCAATCAGTACACCACGGGATCTTCGCAAGCTAACGCAAAAGTTCCGCAAAAGTTTGAGAAACGTAACTTACTGCTTAATGACAGATTAAAAATTAAAATTATTTGATTTACACTGTTTACTTTAGGTTTGTTCCGACAAGCGATTTAAAACCACTTCATGGATAAGGGCATGCTGGTTTACTCGCATGCGTGAACTATGTACTAACAAATGTATTGGCCAGTATTAGCCGTTGTTGCTACGCTTTTACGACTGGCCTAACTGTAAATGACATTTGTGTCTATTGGGTTCATAGAGATGTGCGCATCGCAAGGGTAAACACCTTAAGAATCCAGTACTAAATGGGATTGAGAGGGCGATGGATAGCTACCAGAGCTCACGTTATTTATGAACAGCGCATGCGTGTAAAGATCCAAGCGCTAGTACATGCCTTCATTCCCGTACCGTTTTGAGCGTACACTGACTAGTTCATGTATTAATTTTGTAACAGATGGAACAGCCGACTAACTGTCCGGTTAACTAACAAAGACTGCTGGAACGCGATATCGATACTGCTCAGAACCCTAATAGTACATTGGACCGTACATAACCTTGCTGTAACAAACCTTTTATAAACAATACAGTTTTTTTAAGCCACTTAAATGACTAAATAATCATTTCGAAACATCAAAAAGTTTGAGAAGTACTGGAACAATTCTGCTGCTATAATTTTTTGACTGCAGTTACTTGCTTAAAGCAACAATCAGTTCATTGTAATGTAAAGAGCATTCTTATATATCTAGAACCTTTTTGATACAGATTTAGCCCCAACCTTTGCTTGGAGCTTATTATGATTCGCCTCAGCAATTTCAAAGAGCATATTCTTAATTTCATGTTGTAGGCAGTGATGTGCACAAAAACTAATTTTAACCAGTTCGCTGAGATTGATGAAATAATAATTTCTAGAGGTAATTCAGAACTTTTCCCCCAGGAACGGTTGAGATTTTACTCTCAAAGATTTATTTTCTTATACACCCAAAAGGTTTGGTAAAAATATATGTGTTTATTTTTACATGATAGCCTATTAAGGAAAGTATTACAAAGAATAGCTAGAGAAAGTATGCAATTAATTATTAAAAAGTCTGAAGAAAATATTCCACATTCGTTTTTGCCTTTGTAAAAGTAGTTAAACGATTGTTGATAGCTCTAACAATAGAATAATCTTTTAAAATTTGTCTTTGCGAATTACCTCAGTTCATAGATCTAATTAAATGAGAAGTTTCAAGTATTTCTTGGCAGACGGAACACTAACATGGAGTATTTTGTTACAGTCACGTATAATTAGACAGTTAATTCTCGAGGTGTACTGCAATTACGGTTTAACATTTAATGTTCTCTTTCTCTTAACTTTTCATTTAAACAAACAAGTTTTCTAACTTTCTTGCTATTGACGAAAGATTTTACCACTTAAAGAAGTTAACTCTTAGGAAAAGAGCAATAAGCCTAAGACAAATAGCTACAGAATTTGCTGCAACTAATTAAATTATCTCTTTTGTTCCGTGTTGCAACATTCGCCGTCAGATGTCCGGAAGCATCAGACTGAGCATTATTAAAAGAGAAAGAACTAAGGTTAGCTCGAGTCAAACAAGCTTTTAAGTAAGTGCAACCTGATATGTATGAGAGTTAGTCGTTGAAAGGGTACAAATATTCTGTTTTTTTATAATCAGTATTTGGAAAAAGTTGTTTATGTGACTGAACATTTCCTTCACTGTCAAATTTGCGTTTTCAACCAATCACTAATCTTAAATCTTCTAGAGACTACCAGTAGGAGCATTATTACACGGTAATAATTTTACATTTCCCTGTCAGACGTTGATCCTCCTGCCAAATTTGCGTTTTCGATCAACAATAAACTCAGATTTCTTAGAAACAACCAATAAACATAATCATACACTGATATCCTTTTCGCAATTAACAAATTTTCATGCTTTTATTGGTCGTTTCTAAGAAATCTGAGTTTGTGATTGGTCGAAAATATAAATTTGGAGAGAGAATTAAATATTTTGGGTTTGATAATTTTTTGACGAATTTCGGCGACCAGTAGCGTTACTTAAATATAGATTAAGCCACACCCCTTACGGGTAGGTTAGGTGAAGGAATTTTTTTCTGACAAATCTTCACTTATGCAAGTTGAATCAGCAGCTCAACTTGCATTCGGGCATATTTACCAAAAATTATCGATAATTTTCAATGCACTTGTTAATTTTATATTACTACTGATAAAATATTGTTATTTTTAATGGCTTACTTCCAAAAATACAAGACTAACGTACTTTTAAAGAATAATTAGAAAATACATGGTAACATTTTAACTTTGCGTCATCCAACGGTTTTCGGTTAAGGATAAGATGGCAAAATTTTTGTTTAAATTGCACAATATAGTATATTTTTCTTTGGTTAAAATGTACATCTTTTTTGGATACAACCTTTTGCTTTTTAAAAGATAAGTTCTCGCGAAGATTTTACTCATAAAACATAAAAGATTGCCACCAAAGGTTTTTTATACTCCACAATGTCGATTTAAGTCAATATGACACGATAAATATTTTTTGCACAAAAGTTTGTGTAAAATATGAAGTTAAACATGCTTCGCTGCAGTTTGTGTACTGCGCGATAATTTTTTTACTTTGCATAAAATGATACGCTTTTAGTAATTAATACATTTTGTTTTCCGAGGAAACATAAGCTTTGCTTTGCATAATTACACAAAAACCTTACAACCATTTATAAAACACCTAATAGGATAAAATTACCTTAGTTGGAAATGAGCCTCACAAACAAATTAATGTTTTCACAAAGTATCGCAAAAGCTGGAGACCTGTTTATAAAACATTTTATTAACGGCATCTATTACATATTTTTTGATTACATGTAGACTGCAAATTAATATAATAATTATAGACCTGTCGTTATCTAAAAAGTATCGAAAGTAAATTATATTCAACTCATTTTGCGGCATTCAAATTGACACGTTTTTGTCTTTGAACGAATTTCGTTTTTAGACGATGTGCCTACTGGAGTGTGGCGAAGTCATGATAACAACCTGACACTGTTATAACTCCCATATGACTACGTATATTAAAGTTACGTAACAAGTGTCACAAATCACAGTGTACTCCTGTGCAGATAAAGATGCAAGTAAGGGAAAAACGATATAAAGATCTTATATCGTCGTTTATTAACAAAGTTTATTTTAAAGAAGCTTTGCGCTGAAATTATTGGATCCTATTGATCTTGGTTAAGTCCAAAAAATATTTTACAATAACCAGTTATAAGACTTAATATTGTCGCTCAACATTAAGCACAAAAAATTGAAAACAATTATAAAAGGTAAATTAAATTCTTGAGCTATTATGAAATTTTGTACACCTTGGATATTAAGATAATTTTAATAGATAAATTACACAACTATAGACATCTGTGGAGATCTTTTAATATGGATAAAATCATACATATCCAATAGAATAGACCACAGGCTGTAAAATTAAATGGTTTCATTTCTGCGTTTGTTAAAGTAATATCCGGAGTCCCTGAGCATCATTACTATTTAATATTAACATCAATGACAAACAGCATTGCTTTCTAAATTGTGAATACCTACAATAAACTGATGATTTTAAAGTATTTAGAACAATAACAAATATTTCAGATTGTCCACTGTTACAAGAGGATCTCCACAGATTAGAAATACACTGTCAAATAAACAAACTTGCCTTGAATGTCAGTAAGTGCTATAAAATTAGTTTCACACGAAACAAAAATAGAACCGTACATAACTATTCTTTGAATAATTCAACTCTTATGAACATCACAGTTGTAAAAGATTTAGGAATCCTATTAGACTCTAAACTTGTTTTTGCTGAACAAATCAAATTTACTAAAAATAAATCTCTTAAAATGCTTGGTTTTATCATACGCTCCTCAAAACATTGCAATAATTAGAACACTATTATTCATATGTTAAAAGCTTTTTAAATTTTGCCTTTGTCATATGGAACCCACAATATGACATCTACGCTAGTAAAATCGAGGGAATTCAAGATATTTATATCATTTTTGCACAAAAAAAAACTTCAAGAGAAACCATATGAGCAACATTGCAAAGATCTAAACATGCTCTCCTTAAAATCTCGTAGAACACTTAAGTGATATAATATTTCTTTGCAAAATTATTAACTACAAAATAGATTGTCCTAATATGTTATCGTTAATAAATTTCAACGTACCGAGATTAGGTCTACGACACCATTTTCTCTTTCATTTAACACCTTGTAGCACAAATGCCTTTTTTAACTCGCCAATCAACAGAATTCATTACTCCTATAATCAAACATTCATAAATATTGATTTATTTAGTCTATCATTTCATTCATTTAAGCATTACTCTAAAGTAATCCTATTTTAACTGGATCATTTACTTTACTATCTATGTTTATTAAAAATACAAACGAGAACATAATTTGGGCTCGGCCTGTTTTGTTCTGTTCTGTGTAAATAAATAAATCTCCAAAAATGTACTATCTTGACTAACAAATGCAAGAAAATAATTTTTCCCTCCCACTCAGTGGTTTGATTTTGAGTTAATTGATAAAACCACATTCCTTTAAAAGGAACTTTGATATTAGAAAAGAGTTTGTTTTTTCTCTTTTGAACAGTGTATCTTGACATATGATCCAAACAAATTAGGAATGTCGACTTTTAGAAGATTTAGTTTAAAAATTTATTCTCACGAAATATATAAAAAAAATGGCAATCAGTCTTCTTATAAGAAAGTTTTATTGAAACGTGATATAAGGTTATTCCATCTCGATTCCAGTTGTGCTGGGCCTGCCGTCGTAAACTTTCACTAAACCTACATTCGATTAGATTAGATAGTTATGTGGAGAGTCAAAGCGGTTCTGTATTGGTATTTTATTGTTTCGCAATATAGAAAAGCTCAACGTATAAAATTTGTCTTCGTGACGGTGTTCAGTTGAACAATGAGTTTCGAGAATGCCTTCACTTTTCAAATTTTACTTTTTGTATGTTAGATCACTATATTAAGAATTTTTAACAATATATTTAATGCAAACATTTAATAGTAGAAAAAATAAAGTTGATGATAGTCCAAAACAGACGAAAATTATGACAAAATCTAATTAGTGCAGCTTATAGAAAATTTAAAGTTGCATCAAGGAGTTAGTTTCATGTTTCAGTATATCTAAAAGTAAAAGAAATAAATTTAAAAAAACCAAATACACATTTCTTAGTTTTTCTAAATAATTTTTGACCTAAGAGCGTCTTGTTACTTTGCCCAATTCGTAATTTTTAAGATAAGCAAGATTCCCATGTAGAGCCTTAAATTTAAGACGCCCTGTATACCTACACTTTAATATTGTAGGTTAATTGTTACGAAAAGTTCTTATTCTTCTCCAGTTCTTCCAGTCAGTTCCACAATTTTTCTCTTTGTACTGTATCGAATGCAGCTTTCAGATCCACAAATGCTAAATATAATTTTTTCCTTTGTTCGTTTGCTCTTTCTATCATTTTTCTAACTATACTTATATGATCTTAATGTTAAAAAATTTAATAATTATTGCCATATTGCCAAAATAGTAAAATTTTGGGCTAATCAAACTCATACGTGTTGAAATATATATATTCGTTTAATTTAATTCAAGATGCAGGTTATTCGAAGCAACAATCTTAGGATAATTTGCTCATATAATAATAAAACCTCTTCAGTTTATAAAGTTCAGTAAAAATGGTATTTAATAAGCTGAGCAATAATGAAAGCTGAAAACTTGTTTCAAACTTTCCAAATAAAAGCTAATAACAAAGGATAAAGTAATAATGGTAAAAGTTCACCCAGCTTTAACTTAAAAGTTCTTTACATTTTGGAGCAAAACACATAAACGCTTAACATACGCATTCAGTGTTTAATGTACGGGTGGGTCACAGAACCTTACATAATATATTAACAGCCAGTTTTGAAACTTTTGAGGAGAAACATATAATTTTTTTAGAACAAAGCATGGCTAACTCTTTTTGTAAATAAAATTTGTAAATACATGTGTATTAATCTCCTTTTTAATGTTGTTCTCAGAGAAACTAAGATCATATTCAAAACTACGGTTGGAAATAGTAATTAATACTTATTATAGCTTTTTAATTTAATTCAAAGAAACCAGCATATTTATAATTTTAAGGCTAAAGTAAAAATCAGTTATTTCTTTACTTCTGCTAGTGGTAGTGGTCAAATTGATTTCGGAAATTTTAAAAACTTTATACAAACGAAAGGAATCAGTAGCGGGATTGAAAGGTTTACAAAGATGGGTTGAACATTTTGAGGATGCATTCAGGGAACAAGGAGAAGTAGAAGAGGAAGACCCGCGCCAGGAAGAAGGATAAGCGGAAAAAAAGTGCAGGGGGCGAGCCACCAACTAGAGAAGAAATCGGACAGGTTATTAAGGCACTGAAAAATAATACAGCTCCAGGAGAAATCGGAATTTCAGCGAAAATGCTTGAGATGTGTGTCGACAGAATGAAAAAAGTTCTTAATAAAATTATTGTAGACGTATGGGAGAAGGAAATTATGCCAAAATGATGAAGGAAAGTGTTAATATGTTCTATTACAGGATAAATTTAACTACTTAGGAGTAACTTTATTAGACAACGGGGAAAAAAAGGAGTAACTTTATTAGACAACGGGGAAAAAAAGAATGAACTACCAAAGGCTCGAGGTGCCTAGCAGAATTGGGTCATATAATCAGGTCAAAAACATCTCAAGGAAGGTAAAAATCAATACATATAAAACAATTATAAGACTAATAGTACGAACAGGGGTCAGATTTGGAAAATGAATCAAAAAGAAGAAAAAACATAATAGATCTGGGAAAAGAAGGTATTACGGAAGATATTTGTGGGGAAAAGGGAAGGAGAACATGAAGAAGGAGATCAAATGACGAACTGGAGGAATTATATGGTCAACCAAATGTAGTCAGTGTGATAAAGAGGCAATGAATGAGATGGCTAGGTCATATAACGGGATTGCCGGAGAAGAGAGTAAGAAAACATGTACTGGAGGAAGGAGTAACGGGAAGAAGGACGAGGGGTAGACCCCGGACAAAATGGATAGAGGCACTTGAAAAGGACGTAGAGTTACTAGGAATTAAAGAGTGCAAAAAACAAACAATGATTTAAAAAAAATGGAGAAAAACATGTAACAAAACCATGGGTCAGCTTGGCCTGAAGAGCTGATTAATTATTTAATTATTATACCTCCTCTTAAATCATTCTGTGTTTTAAAGAAAAGTTTTATTTTTATACAAAAATTTTAAGGTCAAAAAATTAAAGTGTAATTTATCAAGTGAGAAAATTCAGTCGAAGTTAATTTTATGTCTGAAAAATTAGTGTAGTGTGAACTAAAATCAGTCAGAGGAAACAGTTCCGGTTGTAGAAGTAACAGCTTTATATTTTATTACCCTGTTCATCTTACCGCTGGGGCAGAGATTTGTGAGCACTGGAATATGAAATGTGTTAGTTATAAGGCAATATTTTAGCGCAATTTAGTTTATGTTCAGATATTTTATTTAACAACAATACAGGTTAGTAATAAATATGTAAGTTTTACATGTTTTGTGTCTTTTGTGTTCGCTAAGAGCACAAGAACACAATTTAAACATTTGTGGAAGCTTTCCTACATTTTATAAAATGTTTCCTTTTTTTGAATTATTTTTCGGGACCTAATTTAAACCAACAAGTATTTTCTCTCACTATTTGTAAATTTTATAACTCCATGTTGGTCATTGCAGCACCTTTGGGGAAGATCGTCCCAGGGTTTGACGTAAATTGGTTGAGTATTTACGTTATCGGTATGCGTACTTAATTTAATTTAATTACAAGAGTATTAAAATTGTTTCTCGCTTAAAAATAAAAACAATCAAATATCTATTAAAAAAATTATTTTTCTTGCTACTATCGTCATAAACTTGGATGCATTTTTAAGTTAATGTTCACGTAATTTTGTTAAATGATACTGCATTTAAATTATAAACACCAGATGTTTTAAAACTTTTTTATTTACCGTAAACTCTACGTATTAACAAACTTGGAAAAGTAATAATGCACTTATAAACTCGAAATAGCTTTCATAATTCTGTCATAAAAGCAAGTAGCTTTTTTTGCTAAGGAACTGCTAATTAAAAGAAAGCGCATTTACAGTTTTAAACTTGAATGGGTTTTTAAATTATAATACCTTCGATTGCAGTACGAAAGCTATAAGTTCATAAAAGTATTAATTTATGTCTTGAAAGTCGTATTTTGTGAAATAAACGTCTTGCACATGGTGCTGATAATTTATTTGTAGCAGAGTATTAATCAAAATCCAATGAATTTAAGACATTTTTTTTCTACTTATGTATATGACGAAAATAATGTCAATGTCAAAATCAAATTGTAAAATTTACGATTGTTTTTAGCTTTAACTCATAATAAACTAAAATTGCAGTAAAAAATAAAATGCGCTACGCTTATTGGTTGAATTTAGAAAAATTGAGCGTGCTAAATCCTATTTTTGGACATACATACTTAAAAAAACGGATACATGTCCACAGAGTTAGGTCGAGTGACATTGCTAAATTAGTATTCTATTCTAATATGACATTTCGTAGGGCTTAAAAGGACACTGTTAACTAAACTGGGAGTTTTCACCTCTACCAACAAGATGTGCGTCCTAAGGTAGTCTATAAATCAAGTTGCTCTCTATACCACAGCAAGCTCTGAATTTCAAGTAGGATGTGAAGGTATTTATTTAGTACCTTCTATAAAGTCATCAATATCCACGCCATCTGAAAATTTCGTCTTGTCATCGAGCAGCAAGCACTGTTATTGTTAAACATATTGTTCAGTTTTTAATGTGGGCAGTATAATGTAATAAATTGTCATCGAAAATAATTTCTTTGAAACAAAACATTAGCGAGAAATATCGGTTTTGACATATATAAAACAATTTTTCATTTGAAATACTTCGAGATGAAATTTTATAGCTTACTTTCAGTCAAGTTTTGCATGCTTTGATTGTAACATAATATTTACGATGTTTTTAAATTATCATACATGTCAAGTGAATGAAATCGTGGGTAAAACCAGGAGAGTAATTTGTTTTTGAGCATTATCAACTACTGTAAATGAAAGCAATTAATTGTTTAACATAATTTAAATAATAAAAGCTTACGTATGTTCATAGAACTGTTGAACTAAAATATTAAAACTCTGCTACTGTTTGATCAAATAACTAGGATTTAACAATTAAAAATAACAACTAATAATCGTGTTACAACTATTTTGTTAAGAGTATTGCTTAGCATTAATTAAAAATATTTACCAATGAAATATAGATTAGAGTTTTATTGTTAAAGTGAAGGGCTTTATCTCTTACGAGTTGGACATCGTGCAGAAGAAGTAATCCCAGCATTTATATCTAGCGTAATATTTTCCATAGATATATACATCCCACGTACGATATTTATTACTCGCAAGAGGCATAGCACCAAAGGAAGTACCTAATAAATAAGTTACAAGTCTTACAATATAAAACTTTTACAAGCAATTTCCAAAGACAACATAAGAGGCGCAATTTTGTTCTTTATGAAAACTAATAAGTTATGTAACAACAATTTTTAAAGTTAAAATTTGATCACATTCAATAGTTCATTCGTATTAAATATATCATTTACAGTTCAAAATAATAATATCGAAATCATCACATAATAAGAGACGTGTATTTTGAAGTGAGCAAGTCCATTTAAAAAATAGTTTAGTTAATAATAACAAAACATATAACTTAATATGATCTTTTTATCTTTAAACAATCTATAGTCAAAATAATTTTTGGTAATAGAAGTTCAGATTATTAACGGTATTTAAAAAAAACATTTTGTTGTGTTTTACCTTACTTAAATTAATTAAATATTAAAATTAATTCAAAATATTTTTTTGTTATTTTTAACAATAAAGATTATTTAACTAAAATATTTACCGTTTAATTTACGTTTGCGAAATAATTTGTGAAAAGATTATTTTTATAATAATTTTTAATGAACATATTCGATTAATTGATAAATTAATGAAGCATTTGCTTTAGCCTGCGTTGGTTATTAATAAAATAAATACGTAGTAGCGTCTATTTAAAATGCTTATCGCAATCTTAAATTAATTTATGCCATGTTAAATCAAAATATGAGTAATTAAACGAATTTAATTGAACTTTTTGGCTCACACTTCAATAAATCAAGAAGGCGGACTTGGACGCCAGGAACATCTGCTGGCCACGTCCTATTATATGTCATTCCACTAAGCCGTTATATCAAAAGATAAAGCTTAAAAAGATTTTATGTAATAATTTAGTTTCATAGAATATCTTATATTTGAACGCCATTAAAATTTCACAGAATTATCGACAAAAGCTGTAGTGGTTAAATATAATAACTGTGCGGAATTAACGATACAAACAGTTAAATAATATTCGATTTATACTTTAAGTTTTATATATAATTGTTTTACTTACAAAGAAGCTAAATTTTGCAACGTTTTATGTAGAAAACGTTGGTCGTCAGAAATTCAATTATCATTAAGTAAATATGAAATATGGCCACATCCTGAATTAGAACTGATGTAGAAATACATTGCATTAAAATCTAAAGTGCTTTTCTTTGAGACGAGAGCTTTAGTAAATAACAGAGATGCCCTTAGGCGAATATCAGCTTAATAGAATAATTTATGTGCTTGGTATTCATGTTCTGTGAAGCATAACAGATTTCTTTTGTTGTGTTTATTATTAATTTACTTATTTATCAAATTCGTTCTTCAATTTGATGTAAGACTATAACTTATTTACGCAGATTTAAAAAAAGTACTTGCAATCATTTAGACATTAAGGAGAGAAAAGGAAAAAAACTATTTGCTCCCAAATGCAAAAAGTCTCGCTATCTGGGCGTCTCATAATTGAGTTTTGTACGCTTGCAATTGCACGATAATAAAATCCAGATCTGTACAGAAACCTTGAAGTTATAACACAAAGTATGTTGGTATTTTATCCTCACATATTTCATCAAAATGTCTTGTAGAAATGCTTCAAACAGCGCTAAATTCTTTGACAATTTACCATACGAACGTCAATCTAAATTTACTGTTTGTTTTGGTATCTCTTTTTTGTCTAAAAACGAATTATTAATTGCATTAAATAGTCTTCCCGCTGCACCTATTCTCTCATTTATTTCTTCCTCCCAACTGCCGCCTTGTGCTACTTTCGTTCCCAGGTATTTGAAATTACTAACCTGTTCCAAAACTGTATTTTCTAATTGTATTTGGTGTTTCTTTTCATTTTTGCTTATAATCATTGTTTTTGTCTTTTTAATGTTTATTCTCATATCGATTGCTTCCAAACTGCTATTATATTCTCCTAGTTTTTCATGCTCTCTCTCACTGCTTGTGATCAAGACCAAATCATCTGCGTACGCCAGTTCTGTTATTTTTATATCTTCCATTTTCCAGTGACCTATTTTATATTTTTTTGGCGTTTCTTTTCGCCTCTTTGATTCCCTCATCCAATACTACTGCAAAAAGTAACGGGCTCAATATGCAGCCTTGCCTAACTCCTTTCTTTGTTTCAAAAACCTGTAATTTTTCGTGCTTCACTTTGACGAAATTTTTCTTTTGATTGTACAACGCTTTTATTCCATTTATCATCTTTTCTCTTATCCCCCGTGTCTCTAGTATCCTCCATATATCTTTTCTATTTAGTTTATCGGATGCTTTTTCTAGGTCTATGAAGCGCAGGTGCACCTTACCTTTAAAGATTCTAACCAATTTTGCTTTTGGCGAAGTCATTGTGTTTTTATTATGTTAAATACTCCAATTTATATGATTTTTTGAAACATTTTAAATGTATTTTGAAAATTATGTTGAGAATTATTTAATAATGAGATGCAAAATGGCCTATCGTGATTGTTTAATTAGCAAAAAGCACATTGTACTATGACACAAACAGTTCTGCATCTACAGAGCAACCGTAATTGCACTTAGGTTCATTATGTGTGTCATTAACATGAGTGAATGTTCTGACGACTGATTATCTATAGCTAATTACTTTTCCTCACAAACGTTCTTGTTCATAATTAATACAAAGAGGAACTGTGTTATACGGGTTTGTTTCTATACACAGGTAAAAACTAACTTCATTTACGGTATAATTGTTAGAAACATTAATTTACTAGCAAAGAAGCATTTCTAACTTTATTGCCCAAAAACTATCTTGTAGCTTATTTTTGCATTTTTTAAAATCGATTACAGCAAATTTTTTGACTTTTTAAGATGCTTCGCTTTTTTTAATAAAATGGTACAGCAGTTTTTTCTTTTTTATCAAAACTGTCAATGTATGGGATCGTTTCAGATACAAATTTAGTTCATTTATCGAATTAAGCTGTTTGAAATTCGCTGGCGCAGCAGAATCATATTTTTTAGAACACATTTTATGCGATTTATTTCAAGGCTTATTCATTTCTTTGTTCAAGTTTAGATAAGAAACACGAAAGAATAAAACAAAAGCAAAGTGTTTGAAAAATTCTCATTTTCTTGTTTTCCTGTTTATCTTTTTAATCGATCTACCCGGCGACAGGCAACCGCCCAAGACAGATGTCGGATTACAATCTATTCCATACAATTAGATTTGAGATATATCTTTGTAAACAGCTTAAACGCAATCTGAAGCCAATCCTTTTAAAGGGATTGGATAAACACATTTTGAATCATTGGAAAGGCAACGGCGAATAATAAAATATAGGAAAAGGGGTTCTTAAATTATATCTAATATTACATTCAAAGGTTTTTGATATACCTAAATGTCAATCAACATTTCCAAAAACGTTTTTCGGCCACTTGTTGGTCATGGCATATAAAAAAAAGCGTGTGTCCAAAAATTATTGGAGGTTATAAAAATTAACGAAAATAGTGCAGTTGTATCAAAAATTACTTGCTCCTTTCAAAAATGTAAAAATATACAGAGTGTTCCATTTAAAATAACAAAGTCAGGGTAATTTCCGGTGAAACTGGAAGTGAAACGATAATAGTGCACATGTGCTCAAATAATCCGCTTTTTTACACATACCATATGACTATAATTTCATTCTTCTAAAATCAAAACAAAAGAAAAAAAGGGGGTAGATATACTAGAATTCAGTTACACCCGGTATACCAAAAACAGTTATTGCCGATAATAAAGAAGTTTTACTTGAAACTTGATATTGAAGTTTTAAAAGAAATATTTTAGGAGTTGGGTACAATTTGAATATTTTTAGCTTAGACCCTTACTAAGTATACAAAGTATTGATACAATTCTTGATGAAAAAAAGTCTTTAAAAATTTCCGAGATTTCAATTTTTGCGCAAAATTTTAAATCATAATGTAATTTTTTCCAAGCATGTGTGGTTTTCAATTTTGCATATATAGGGTGCACCATGACCCTGAGATTGATAGTTGCTTTATTAATGAAAATATCAAAAAATATTGTGCAAACCAATTTTTTACATAACCTAAAATTATTTTCAAATATACAAGATGTTTTGTTTGAGCGGCACATATGAAAATGTGATTTTTTTAAATAGAATACTATGCATATTTTTACATTTTTGGTTTTCTCTTATGTAATGCAGAAGGTTATATGGGTCTAAAGTCAACCGTTTTTGTAAAATTTACATTTTTATGAAAATTTTGAGCGATACAGCACTATCAATTTTTTTAAACATTTAAGTTATTTAAGAAAGCAGTATAATTTCGTTTAAAAATTAGATCGACAATAGATTAATTAACACTTTGCGCTAGCTACATTTAAAAAATATTATACAGGGTGTTTTTACGCTTGGTCAAACTTGTGAAACTTTAAACATCGATAAGTCATTGTTCTTAAATACAACACCCTGTATATTTTTACATTTTCTAGTAGAGAATTTAATTGTCTTTCGAAATTATTAAGCATGTCCTCGGGTAGTTGCAATGTACCGATCACCATTTGTTCTAATATATTTATTTAATATACTTTACCTCAAATATAGACCAGCGTCACATTTAGGTGAAACTTAAAAAAATCCAAATTTGAATTTTGTTACTTCACGAATATGTTTTAAATATATTATATCTAACTAATATATGTTTATCTAACAAAACAAACAAAAGAATTTTTAGTCTGTCAGAACGGTTTTCTATATGATACGGTGGTAGCGAACGACTTAATGCATTCAGTGCATTAGCGTTTCACTATATTTCTATATTTCCGTTATAAAACAACAATTTCGCAGATGCAAATTTACTTGGTTCCAAATATCTTCACCACCAAGTGTGATTTCCTACCTAAAATAGCTTTTGCAAATCTTAGGGGCAATTGGATCCTACTAGGAAGATCCCAAAGCGACCGTATTTACCCCCGAACGACGATTACATCGACCAGAAACAGTAACGTGGCTTACAGTAGTCGATATTCGCACCAAGAATCCTCGACTTTACACGCGAATCTGAATGGTAAATACGTTTTAGGTGTTAACTATTACATATTACGTAATTCTATAAATATTCGGTTTTATAGAAATACAATTTTTAGGTGCTTTGAGCATGGCAAATTTAATAGAAAATTATGACGTTTCCAAACGAACATGGGGTAGACATGTGTTCTTTGGGGTATGTACCCTAATTTTACAAACTATAAGATTAATTTGAATACTTTCGAACATGTGCCAGAAACAAAATTTGTAAACCTACACATTTACAAGTTTTTAAAACCCGCGAAGTGCTGTAAACATGTTTTAAGCAATTTTTGTACGATTTGGAGGTAGTGTATTTCCTAGAGTATGTTTATCAATTTTTTCTACTACCACTTATGTATATGACTTTTACCGCATAGCCTGCATGCATAGTAAGTGAGTCCTAACGCACGATAAGTAAAACGCACACTTGTCTAGAAAAATCGAAGTAGCCTTACGTCTGCATGTATAGTAAGTGAGTTATAACGCACAGTAAGCAAAACGTACACTTGTCTAGAAATGCCAAAGTAGGCTTACGTCAAAATTGATAAGACAACGTAATTACAAGTATATATTAGGCAAAAAGCTGTTAAAATCGTATGTATAATGTGATCGTAGAAAAAGTAAGCTACATAACACGAGTTGTAGAGCAATTACGCCCTCGCCGGTATGCGGCTCCGAGCGTAACTCTTCCACTCGTGCGTAATATGCTTCTTACAACTCTTTTTATGTAATATACGTACTATTAGAAACTATTTGGTAAATAGCACGAACCCCTACAACCGAAAAAAATCAAGAAATTAAGATACATTTTTAATCAGTTTTTGTAGTATTCTTACCAGGCCGTAAGCTATTCATTCCATCCTCGTATTTATTGTTTGCAAACATGTTTTACAATAAATAAAGAAGACTTAAATGTAAAACGTCTTACATTGCGTTGTTTTAAATTTATGTCATAAAAAAGCTGTCACTAAAACCAGGTTTCTTATTATCTACAAGGATGAGAACTTGGTATGCATGCTAAATTCATGACAACTTTAATCGGCTGGGGTATAAAGATTTAATTAAACACTAAAACTGATTCAGCTCACAGCTATACAAAATTAATCTATTTTAAATTCGTTTAGAAATCTGAAGAAATAATAAAGCAGTTTTATCTCTGCCGGTAATATTTATTTATTTATTTATTGACAAATATAGAACAAAACAGGCCGAGCCCACACAATGTTCTCCTTTTTAATATTTTTAATATTCAAATATTATTATCACACTCAATTTACTTTATTGCAGAATACTATACCGATGCAGCGGCCATAATATCTCAATTAGTAAAACGCTGTAACATAATCTACTTGCGAAAACGACAATTGCAATTATTTTCAGTACAGGTTGTAATCACAACTTTGTAAATTATATTTAGTGGAATAATTGCCTGAGCAATAAAACAAATTATAGGACGCGATTGAGTAATATATATATATCTCTCTATATGTCGGGACCCGGGTGCAGAACTTTTTTGGGGCTCCCTATAAAAATTTTATTTGGAGATATGTTACATTGAACTAATAAAATTTGAATTATCAAATATATACGTTACTATATCTAATATTTCGGGTTGGTATTTACTGCAGAACATGATAAGTTTATAAACGAAAATAACTTTTTTGTAACAATACAACAGAACCACAATATTTGAAAGTTTTTTTAATTCTGTAAGACATTGAACAGCCCATTTTTCAATTATGTCTCTAAAGTCGGTCATTTCAACTTCTGTATTTTTGATGGATAATATTGCTAAAGAATTAAGTATCTCTTGAGATATTGTATATCTAAGGTATGGCCACAGTGACCAGAAGTGTTAAATAAATTTTAAGTGCCATGTAAATGTTTATTATTATCCTCTTGAGTAAAATTTGCATCAGTTTTGATTTTTATGGCATGAACAATTGATACTCTTTCTGTCCTTTTTATCGACTGTTTTAAACAACTATTACTTTTTGTTGTTTTTCTTTTTTATTTTGATAGTTTTCATTTTATTACAACCGATAAATATCTTTTTTTCAGTGGCACAAAAGTTACAAAATCATTTTAATGCATGCCATTTTGGGCCCCCCTATGTTGGGGGTGCGGGTGCATTGCAACCACTGCACCCCCCACTTGAGCGGCCGTTCTTGCTGAAGTCTTTTTTAACCACTGAACATAACGCTATGCTTTAAACCGTTAAGAGAAAGCATAAATAACCAAAAAATTACATTACCTGTAATTTTTAAAAACATTTAACAACAAAGTAGGATGCAAAAGTCCCGCAAAGATATAACACCATTTCAAAATGCCCAGTTTCTCTTTTGTACATTGCCGTTTGTGCAGTATTGTTTGTTAAATTCCTTCGCAACGCAACGGCTGAATATAAAGTGGCGGTTAAGTGTGACGAGTCCAATATACAGCAAAGGTTTCTAAATAACTGTAAAACAAAGAAGTTAAGCAGGTAATTAAAATAAAATGATCCTTGAAATGTACGTATAAAATAGGGGGAAACTGCTAATACAGTTCACAGAAGGGATGTTAAATTAAAGCTAACCATCTATTGACATCAGTTTATATGAAAAGCACGTTCCATCCTTATTATTTTGAAAGTTATTTTGTACCACAGTAGATCCTCGCTAGCGCACATACTCGTATCACGTTTCACATATACATACTTTGACCGTAAAACACTTCTACTATCTGACATGTATTTTATTATGACAAGTTAATAGTTGCTTTTACTACTCTAATATTGTTAAATGTACTCTGGTATGCGGTGCCCATCAGCTCTATATTAATATTTTAAACATAAAAGACGTTTAAAATCATTTGCCGTTTTAAAAGGTTTCTATTTGTCGAATATTAAATAAAAAATAAATGCTGCAAAACAAAATCAAACTAACTAGCAAAAAGTTGATAAGACCATTAAATGCAGCATAAAACGTTGCTTCATAAAAGTTTATATAAAATTTTTAAATTGTAATAAATAAAACGATGTAGCAAAAAAAGATTTGTAAAGTTTTCAGAGGTATGTTCAAGAAAATGTGAAATGTACAGGGTGTTGTATTTAAAATAACAAAGTTGCATATCGTTCCGCAAAAACTGAACACTCGGTGTATTTAAAAACAGTTTTTTTTATTATAAAGCACATACATTCTAACACCTTTTGTATAAAAAACTTTTGTGTTAATACTATAATAACAGAGATTTTTATATCTTTAATTAAACAACCCGGTTGCTCCACCATTTTTCTCAATAAAATTATTAGAATTGCAAAACTCGATTTAAAGTAAGAAAGTTATTTATCGTTCCGCGAAAACTGAACACTCAGTATATAGGAAAATACTTGCGTGTTATGTAGTACACATATTATAGCAGGTTTTGTTTTAAAAACTTTTTTGTAAATTCTGTAATAGCAGAGATATTAATTAATATAATTGATTTATTGAAAAACAAGGTACTTATTTGCATTAACTTTGTTTATTTAAATATGTTTTCATTTACTGGTTGGTTCTGTGTATGTTGTTTGTAGTCACGAAAATAAAATTATTAAAAGAATACAATTTTCTAAAAAAAATTTCGAATTTTTAAAAACATTTGACACTGGTTTGTACGGGTGTCCCATTTATCGTGAACAGCATGGGGATCTTGTAAACGGTAAGAGATACAGAGTTGGTTAAATGGGTGAGAATGATCTATTATTTAAGAGCAACTATTTATGAAAAAACACTTTGGACAAAATTTACAGTTTTTGTGCTATTCATAAAAACCCAAAAAATGACGTTTTTGATTTTTGTTTTTAACTTGCTTGTATAAAATCATACTCAAAATATTTTTCGAGATTATAAGGACATTTTTTTTCTGCGCAAAATTGAATTTTTTTTAATAAATGTTATCTATCTTCATTTGTTGCTGTTATTTTGTACATCAACTTTCTTATTTTAAATACGGGTCGTAGTTGGCTGTGATCATTAAAAAGGATTTGTTTTCTCGTTTCCTTGAAGCACGAGTTGTTAGGTTTATCTGTAAATTTAAGCAAGTTATATGCAATATTATTGTATTTATTATGTTTGATCGAAGTGGCCATGGAAAAACAAAAAAAAACAGCATAACTGTCAATTTATATCTGACAGGTTGTGTTCGTGGTTCCAGCAAGATGGGTCTCCGCCACATAATGCAAATACGGTTACAGAATAATTATACCGCAGGTTTTTTAGACACTGGATTGGAAACAAGGGACCTGTTTTATAGCCAGCACATTCACCTGACTTAACCCCAATGGATATTTTCTTTAGGGTCATGTTAAAAATGATTTTACAGAAAACAGTTTAACACAAGAGACGAATTTAGATTAGCTGTTTTAAGAACATTTAATCAAATAAATAGAAATATCATCTATAAGGCGCAGAGCTCAAATTTGTATTGCCCATAGAGGGTTACACTTTGAACATAAGTTATAATTGTGATGTAGTGGTATTGATAAGTGAAAAATCATAAATTATTATGCAAAAATGTAAAACATTATCTTAAATTCCAATGTGTAGTTTTTTTTTGTGATTATTTAAGTATTAAAATATTTTTGTTGTTTTTCTTTTTTTTTCTTTTTTTTTCTTTTTTTTGCCACTTTGATCAAACATAATAAGTACAATAATATTGCAATAACTTGCTTATTTTTAAAGATAAACCCAACAACCCATACTTCAATGGAACGAGAAAAAAATATCTTTTTAATTGTGTCACAGCCAACTACGACCCGTATTTAAAACAAGAAAGTTGATGCTTAAATAACAGAAACAAATGAAACTAGATAAAATTTATTAACAAATTTCAATTCTGCGCAAAAAGTGTCCCAATAATGTCGAAAAATATTTTGAGTATGATTTAAACAAGCAAGTTAAAAGCAAAAATCGAAAACGTATTTTTGTTTTGTTTTTATGAATAGCGCAAAAACTGTAATTTTTTTCAAGGCTTTTTTTTGTAGAATAGTTGCTCTTCAATCATAGATCATTCTCACCCATTTAACCAACTCTGTACCTCTTACCGTTTATTAGATTTCCATGCTGTTCAGGTTAACTGGGTCACCCTGTATACAGCTAATAATATAGTAAAATGTTCTTTAGTTGCTTGCATTTTATTTTCATTGTGTATCGGTTTTTTAATGTGCAGATAAAATACAACTCTCATCTTTAAAACATTAGCTCCGAAATGCTAGTGTTCTGCATGGTATATGAAAAATGTGACTCTCCTGAAAATATAAAATACCCTAGTGAACCATTTGGTATATTTTTACAATTTTTATTTGTTCGCACCTAGACCTTTCCCGTATAATTTTACATGGAATAATTTTCGGAAAAGTATCGTTCTTGGAGTTATAGTTATTTTCCTGTTCCTCTATTTTTAAAATAAGTTAAACACAACTGAGAGAGAATGTGTGTTGCTATTAAACTATTTAACATTACATCAAGTCGTCTCTCTGTATTATGGTAAACAAAACCCTGAATTGTAGTTAATAAATGTTACCATATTCTACCTAAAAATAGGGTTTGGATTTTGTTAGGCATGTCTAGTAAATACCTTAACGTTTAAACGCGCATACAATGTCATTACTATGCTGTTTTGCTAGTATTGTTGCCCAAATCGACTATCTCGGGGGCAACATCTGCAAATTCCAAATACTCGTTGAAATGAGAATAACCACAAACTTTCGATCTAACTGTCGAAATATTTAACATATAACTTTTCCCCTTATTGTGTAACAGACACTGAGTTTTGAATGGACTTTATAATAGTGTATGTTGTTTCACGAAATGTTCAAAATGACGAAACTCGAGAGTACGTGTTTTGCTATGGTAGAGATAGAAAGTTATTAAAACGGACCTCATGGTAATGAGCTCGTATAATGGTTCACTTAATATTCAAAAGCAGAAAATACCCTTTGGCTATATTCAGAAAAGCTGACACTAACTAAATACATATATTATGCGTTTGCATAGTAATTGAACAACATGGTTACCGAGTTTTTATTTACTGTTGTTCTACATGGTCAGTGAAACAGTGCTCGCGACTGCACTAATGAGGCCGTAAATAATGCACGAATTAATTACATTTATTCATAATTTTAAGTTCAAGCCGTAATGTCCTTTGTTTTTGTTTCAGATTTATATTCATAACTATTGTCTTCATACAACAAATGTTCACAAATTTATTGGTCTTTTTGTTTTCATTATACAGGGTGTGTAAAAATTGGCGGAAGGGCTACACGGAGCGATGTTCTTCGTAAAATTCTAAGTCGAAAATCTTAATACGAAAATGTTGTATCATGCTTCCTATGGCCTCAGGAAACATTTAAAGAAAAAAAAAATTGGCAACATTGCATACATTGATTTGCGTTTGGACATTTTTTTATCAGCAATTTTTACTTAGGTATTTACATTTTTTGTTCGTACTGAAAGCCTTCAGTTCGTAAACATAGCTGCAAACTTTTGGGTATCGTAAAACACAAACAAGAAATAATTACGAGAAAAACAGAGATGACAGCTAATGACAATGTTGCCATATGTATTACTGTCATTAAAATCAGTGATTTACATATTTTCAACACCAATTTTCGAAAGGAAGAACACAATATCTAGGAAAAAATACTATTCGAAATCTATTTTTATTCCAAATTGCAGCTTTTTCATTTGCAAGTATTAAATAATAACGCCTATTAAAGGACTAAATGTCAAAGCTTTGAGGACCTCTTGCAGACATGGCAAGCATGGTACAACATTTTCGTATTAAGATTTTCGACTTAGAATTTTACGAAGAACATCGCCCCGTGTAGCCCTTCCGCCAATTTTTACACACCTTGTATAAACGTATTGCAGCATAATATTTAAAATAGCCCCTAGAGTAATCTCTATGTGATAAACATTTTTAAATTAATAATACACTGTTTCCAAGATAAGAATGCATGGAGATCTCGCTTATTATAAGAGATAAAGGTTTGTTTAAATTAGCTGAATTATTCCCAAGTGTGGGAGGAGCTACAATCAATTTTTAATAGTACAAAATTCCTCGTACTTCAGATGTTATAGCAAAAATTATTAAAAGTCGAATTTCTTTTTTCTCTCATAACTTTTTTGTCTTAATTATTAGAACAATTTTGTTTGTACCTTCTAAAGGTACTTTTTTATGGGGAATGTAACCATTATTTTAGATTTTTTTAACACCCATTGTTTTTGAGATATTACCTCTAATTTTTTTTTAAGGGCCGCGAAGTTAGCTATTGAATAGTTACCTAAATGTGCTTTTTTCTTCTTTTACATGAAATATTACTTGCTTTATCTAATTTTATAAATAAGTCACAAAATCAAGCAAAATCGTATTTTACCCATCACTTACCAAGCTATCTATGAAAATAAAAACAACTAATTAAATGTCTAATGACAGTTACCATTTGTCTGCGGTATTATTTATTAGAATTTTATAGTATTGTTGTGTATTTCGATAGTCTTTGTAGCAAATTTGTTATCATGTATGTAATTGTGGGCACATTTACAACTAATTAAAAATTTTATTTGTTGACATTCTACATTCTTTGTCATAGAAACTGTGTAAAAACTGATAATTCTAATTTTTTATTGATTTGTTTTGGATTTTTGGTTGATTTCTAAAAAAAAAAACTATATTCTTTTAAATTTATTTCCAAATTTCTGTAATTAACGCATCCTTCGTTGCCTTCTCTCAGGATATAGCTACCGCGGACAAATGGTAACTGTCATTTTACATTTAATTAGTTGTTTTTTGTTTTTATTTTCATAGACAACTTGATAAGTCATGGGTAAAATACGATTTATCTTGATTTTGTGACTTATTTATAAAAATAGATATAGCAAGTAATATCTCATTTAAAAGAGGGAAAAAAACACATTTAACTATTCCATAGCCAACTTCGTGATCCATAAAAAAAATGAAATTAGGGGTAATATATCGAAAATGACAGGTGTTAAAATAAATCTAAAATAATGGTTACATTCTAAATAACAAAGTACCTTTAGAAGGTACTAATAAAATTTTTCTAATGATTAAGACACAAAACTTATGAGAGAAAAAAGAAATTCGACATTTTCATATTTTTTGCTAAAACATCTGAAGCACGAGGAATTTTGTACTTCTAAAAATTGATTGTTGCTCCTCTCACACTTGGGAACAATTCATCTCATTTAAACAAACCTGTATCTCTTATAATAAGCAAGATCCCCATCTTGGACACACAACTGATAAAAAAATTCTTAACATTAAAAATATATTAGTGGTTTACTAGATTTAGTATATTAAAGGTACGGGACCCAATTACACGACTTTGCTTTCAGAATATAAATGATGGCAAAATACCCTATTTCTAAAAAGCTAACTCGCCCTAACTACCCAATAAAGAAGAAGCATAACCACAACCTTATATCCAAGTTGCTGGCTATAATCGAGTAAGTCTAGCTGGACCACATACTGACAATAGACTGCTAGTTAGCGTTAATTGTGAATAAAATTGCAATTTTTACTCATTTCTGCGAACCGACTGTTTCTATAATTGACCCAATTCAAAACGATATAATGATTCCTAGGTTTTAAATGTGCAGATACAGTTTTTTATAATTAAATTCTATATTTTTAAATAGCCTTCCATTGGGGCATGAATTAAATATACGGTACATACCAAATTGGGGGCTCAAAGCAAATTTAATTACAAGTGATATTAGAAAAAATTTAATGCTAAACTCAATATTATTTACAATGGGCTTTAAATAAATTGGATATGCACACTGAAAGACTGCAGTTAATCTAGATTACGATGATATATTATCGTAATCCCAGATAAAATTTTAAAAATACAGGGATCTTGATGAAACAGTAGTAACAACTGGGAAATTTTACTGTTGTTGACCAATTTTTTTGGTAATTGCGTTAAATAATTGTAGGGGTATTATTGCTGTTTAAAAAATAAAAGATTTTTGTTAGTTACCTACTCGGTTTTCCGATGCCATCATTTGTGTTATAGAAGTAAATGATCATTTGTAGTGAGTGTAATAATTTGGTGATCCTTTGCAGAAAAAAATCATTTGTTTTAATCAAATTATTTCAATTCAGCATTGATACAACGTCGGGGCACGGTCAAGCAATGCGTGAATAAATCTGTGGAGGTTTGTCTTTGGGGTCGACTCGAGTACCCTTGTCACGGCGGTTTAGATGCCTGGAATTTCATTGTAATGAATGAGTCTCTTTCACTGGAATTTTCAGATTCGTGAATAGAAAATAATCGCTAAATACCAATTCAAGGGAATATAGTGGGGGCTGACGCTAGCTTACTTACTTTTTGGCAAACACTGCAAAAGGTGTCTGATTAGAACCCGTTGAATAATTGTTTTCCACAAACACACGTTGTCTTTTTAGGTATTTACATTTAATTTTTCTTTAACTTATCAAACTCGTTTTTTATTTCTTTAGTATAAACTCTAAACCAGTTGTAAATTAAAATCTACAGGAAATATTTTCTCAATATAACTTTTTTAGTTGACTTATCTATACTACTTACTTCGAGAAAATTCGTTTGACAAGTTACATTTTTTCAATAGTAATAAAAAATTAAAAAATTTTATTAGTAGTTGCAAAAATTTACACAATTTTAGTGCAACTTGCTAAAATGAACACGTGAGAGTCTACAACATTTGTGTGAGCTATGTTTTGATAAATTAAAACGATGAACAGCGACATTTTTAAACAAATTTGTGCCAAGTATTTATAAATAGCGCTAGATTTAGATAAGTCTGAATGGGATACAGCCTACGCTGGATTAGTGGCCCACGCAAACAAAATATGATAAACAAGAAAATATATATCTGTCTACAAACATAAAATATACTGTAATTTCGAAGAAATAAGTGGTTTGTTTCTTGTTATATTATATTATAAGCTAAAATTTGCAAATAAAGTTATTCCATTGAAGGACCTCATTATTATTTCAGCTTAAGGTCTTTGAAACATAAATCTGGTTCTAAAAAAAAAAGGTTTCCTTGTTAGATTAAGCAGTAAACTTTCAGTCTAATATACAAAAGTATCATAGCACCCCATTTCGAATATTTCTCTGGCATTTTATATCTGGCGAATACTAATGATTTAGACCAGCTTCAAAAACTGCAAAATAGGGCTATGAGAACTATTTTACACTGTTCCAGATACACCAAAATTACTCTAATGCTATATACTCTACAGTGGCTTAGTATTAAACAACGGATAATTTTTGCTACGATTATATTCATTTTCAAGATTATAAATAACCTGCTTCCAAATTCTTTGTTAAAATATATGACCCAAAACTCTTATATTCATAATTATTCGACTAGAAACTAAAGACTTTAAATTGTCTCTCGGGAAACGAAATTACACTCAAAATTTTATATTTCATAACTGCTCCTTAGCCAATTTGACTTGTTCGTTTTCTTGCCGTTATAGTAAATGGTTTCAAACTAAAGATGTAAGTTAATGAGCAGTTAGACTATAATTTTGGATAGCTCACATCTTCTTCTTCTGCTTCTTTTTCTATCGCCTTTTGCCTTACGGCGTCGGCTTTTGAGGGTTCTCCACCCATCCTTTGCATTCCTTCCTGACTGCCGTCATCGCCCTCATCTCTTTAACTGTTCTCCTTTGTTCGCGGCCTAGTTGTTCAATTCTTTTTTCCATACAGGTTGTTGGTCTACCTGTCCGCCTCTTCCCATATCGCCTTGATTCCGTTACTCTTTTTGTCAATGCTTCCGGTGGCATCCTCTGTACGTGCCCATACCATTTTAGCTGTTTTTCTTCTATACTTTGGATTACTGGTTTTTGCTTTTAGGTTTTTCTGTATGTCTTTATTGTTACACTTGTCTCTTTTAGTTTTTTCTGCTATTTTTCTTAAAAATTTCATTTCAGCTGCCGGTAGTCTCTTCTCGTGTTTAGTTGTTAGGGGCCATGTCTCGCTACCATACAACATAGTTGGCATTGCAACCGTGGTGTAGATTCTGGTTTTTGTTTCTATACTGATTTCATTTTCCCCCAAGAAGTTCACATGTAAAATATTAATTATAAAGTCATATAACGCATGTGGTAGTGTATTGTATAGACTTTATTGTCTTTGGTTTGCTTCTAAATTTTTTTAAAACAAATAAGTATGCCTACGCTAAATATAATATTGGAGTGAATTTTAATTGTCTGGGAACCTTAAACCTTCTAAAAGTAAATATTCGTATGTTAATTGCAATAAATTATGTAATTTTCATACTACTAATTTACATGTGTATATATTTCGAATTTTGCGTGTACAAATTGCCTATGTTTCACCTTGTTTAGGCCAATTTCTGTCATGATATTTTGACTGCAATTTATAGAAAATCGTTAAATACGTTCATTGGGCTAAAGAATTTTTTTGTTTATATTTTCTGTAAACAATTGAAATGTAATAAACTTTTCAGCCTAGACTCTTTTAAAGCACAAATACGTCTCTTTGTTTAAAGGGCAATTTACAAACGTATTGAGTTACTTAATTTAAGTAAATTATTCAGAAGTTTATTACATTAACGGAGAAGAAATAAATAATTGCGGAAAATAAGTTTAAAAACTTGATGCGACTGTTTGTGAACATAAATTACTTATACTTATAAATTTTACGATATTCAATCAAAACATTTTTTCCATATGTATACTCCATTTGTATCACGGAAAACGCTGTCTGAGAACTTTGCTATTCACTGCACAAGTCGTAAATTCGAGTTAATGTTCTGTTTTCTAACCAAATACGAACTATTATCAAGTTTATCAGCATTATTTGCTTCTCCTTCAGTATTTCTACATAATTTTATAAGGAAGTGCGTGCACAAACATATTACTAATTCAAGTTGATGTACAACTTCGGTAATATATTAAGTTTAACAAACAGTGGAAAGTACCTTTAGGCAAGCAATGCTTTACACTTTACAATTTACATAATGTCTTTGATACCGACTATTTCCTTTAAATGTGCTTGTTTCAACCAAAGTAGTAATTAATTTGTATCACTTTGAAATGAGCGATTAGTCGATTCTTCTTTTAAGGCAGTGAATATTTCTGCACAGCACTGATCAAAACATTACTGTAGTTTTCAGGGGATTTCTGTTATATGGGACTCAAAATTGTGACATTTGTGGAGAACACATTTACGTACTATTCAAAAACTGTTGACTTGAGGTACAAAAAGCGTACACTTATGTTTGATAGACAATTTAATTTAGTAACTAAATATACGAATTGTTTAGTATTTGCATATTTACTACAAATTGAGGTTAATTAGAATTCCTGGAGGGGCACTTTAAATACACTCGCTCACATTTGCTATCTATGTTTTCTGAAAGTGTTGAATACCCCCAAGCGGTGCATTTTTACCTTTACTTTGTTTAAATTGACCTAAAAAAATTTAAACAAGTATTCAAAGTTTTAAAAATAGTCTGAGGGTGTAGCAATGCATCAGCTTTTAGCTTTTAGCTTATTGTAACAATATCATAAACAAATTTACCATAAACCTCCTTTATTATCATATTATAGTTTCCGTGTGACCATTAACCACTAACTAACTCTTGTTGTGATAAGATAGAGTCCCATCAATTAATTTAATAATGTTTGGATGGCTACCGCTGTTTTATTTATTGTTCGATATAAGCTTAAATAAATTATTCAGTCACATTGGATTTCGTATTGTGATCATTCGTGTAGTTTTCAGGCCTTGTGTACATTATTTAAATCATTAATACAGTCTGGAACACACGCGTTAACTTAGTTTGAAAACAATAAACAGGTCCAATTAAAAGTTTTTGTAAATTTTGCTTACTAGCGCGGGGTTTATTTGTTTTACTTATACCGCTTTTTTGCGAACGCATGTAACCTTTTTTTTTAATTCAAAGCGTAAATATCGTGTCGTGAAAAAAAAACACACACACACGAAATAAGAGGAAAATGCATTAATTTAATTTCGAAAAATACGTGACAGAACATGGACACATCACCGTAAATTAGGATTTAGTTTAACATCGCTTGTAAACGTTAGCATACCTGCTTCAACCGTTCTTGTTTAATTTCGCCCACACAGCGTTGTTTTGAATAAAATATTAAAACATTATTTTACATGAAGGTAAAAGTAAGAAAATTGTATTTAAATATATGTATAATACTTTTCCTAATATTCGTAAGCCATTTCGTGTTTTTAGTGTACAAAAATATAAACAATCAACAATTACAAGTGATTATTTCTGTCAAACTATCGTTAAAACAACAGAATGTCAGTTTATTTTACCAGTTATATTCTTATTGACATAAGCCTACTACTAAAAACAAAATAAAATATGAAAAATTACCTAATTTTTGCTATAATGTAAGGAAAATGAATAAATCGACCCCACATGATATATAATATTGGAATAGGGAAAAAATCCTCTTTCTCGTGATGCCACAGCCAATTATGGGTTCTATTTAAAAAAATAATCCTATAACTTCATGTCACCACTCGAATTTCGTTTTTTTTTTTTGAAAATTGTCTACGCCACTGCATTCTTATCAAAAAAGTGCCTGTAGAACGTCAAAATTGTTTTTCTTTATACTACTACACATTTTTGGAAATTTCACCATTTCTCTATCTAGAATAGTAAGCGAGATACCCATGTAATCCCATCGAATTTGGACCTCCCTATACATTGTTATTTTGTTAAATTGTTTTCGCCTTTTTTTAAAATGTTTGTTAAAATTGTATATTTACCAATGAATGTTGAGAAATTTTAAAATTTACCGTTAGCATTTTTACATTTTTCCTTTTAACACTTATGTTGATAAAATTGTTACTGATTAGTGCTGATCACAAACGTGGTCCCAAAAATGTAGCACAAACTCAACGTGTCGCTAGGACAATTTTCCACAATACGTATGACACTCAATGCGCTAATGCTCACAATCCAATTTCATCAGTTAATGTAGTTTATCAAATGTACACGTAAGGGAATTTCCCAGGTGCTTTTGCAATAATTAGAGCTGTCATGTCACTCTCCCCCTAGGATTGATAATGTCTGCAAACGTCGCTATGCAGTATCAGTGTGAACGCCAAATAAAATTATTTAAATTGTATAAATTGCCGATAATTAACAGACAGTTATTATTATGATTGTGGTGACAGGCTTTAATTAATTTTTAAACAATTTCTTTATTATGTTTACCGTAACATATGTAAATTTATTAATTTAGCAGTAGCTTTAGTAAAACTAATTAGCTATGATTTTATTATAATAATTATGATTGTTTACAAAACTTATTTGTTCTCGATTTTTTTTGGCATTTACTGTAAACTAAATGGTGACATAAAAAACATACCTATCATTTAAAGCCTTATAGAATCAGAAATGTATATAAAGTCTGTATGTGCTATTATAATACAACAGAAACATTTAAGTATTTGGGAGTAAATATACGTAAGGATGGAAAGGAAGAGGCTGAAATCAACAACAGAATAGTTAATACAACTAAACTGTTCTACACACTTAATAACGCATTCATAAGGAAAAAAGAAATATCGAAGAAAACGAAAATGACAGTGTACAATACAATATACAAACCGGGTGTTAAGCAGCCAAATTAAGAGCAAGGCGCTAGAAATGAAGTATTTAAGAGGCGTCAAAGGTATTACCCGAAGAGATAGAATACGAAATAAGACAATTAGAGCAGAACTCAATGTTAAACCAGTTTTGGAAAGCATAGAAAAACAACATTTAAAGTGGTTTGGGTATCTAGTAAGGATGGAGAATTGAAGACAAACAAGAAGAATATGGCTAGCCAAATCGACACAGAAAAGACATAGAAGAGAACGAGGAAAGCATGGAATCAAGTGGTCGCTGAATGTCTAAAGGATAGAGGAATTACCTGGAGTAAGGTGATGAGGAAAACAAGGAACAGGAGAGTGTGGCTGGACAGTGTTTATTCATGAAACTGGTTGATGTTTTGTAACGTACCTTAACACCTACGAGTATAGAAGGCTATGATTAATAGAATAATAACGTACTATTATTCAGGTTATACAATAGACATTTCAAAGTAATATCTCAGGTATTTCAAAAGACGTAGAGCAATAATAGTAGAGCCAAGTAAACGTTTAAAAAATTTTAAACAATAAGAAAATGAACCCAAAACGAAATAATACAGATGTGAAGCAATACATGATGAACTGCATGGCGTATATATTTTATATAGAACTGCGTTTTAAAATTTGCTTCATCAAGGTCGTAAATAAGATATCTGAATTTGTTTTAGAACTGTAAACTTTGAAAACGAATTCAAACAGCTTCAAACTTTTGTTTCAATCCGATGCAACTAATGGTAGTAAACTTGTACAAAGCGACGTCTAACTTGTAACAAGTTGTCTTTGACGCTAGTGGCTACGTGAAGCAAAGTTCGTCGTAGCCACACGTACTGTTGGCATAGATTTGTAACGAACTCCTTGTAATGAAATCTAACAACGTGTGAATTCTAACAGCCACTGTTTTGTGCATTAGAACGATTTATAAAAGCCATTATAAAATTAAACCAGAATTGTTCTGTGTATGATTCGCAGGAAAATTTATCAATTACATATATTTTTTTGCTATAACATCTGAAGTGCGACGAATTTTGTACTCCTCTCATACTTGGGGAATAATTCATCTAATTCAAGCAAACCTGTATCTTTTATAACAAGCGAGATTCCCATGATGGAATTGTTTTCTGGGACACCCTGTATACTCTTGTTAATAGTATTGTAGATGCTATTACTTAACAGATCAATCATTTGCCTGTGCTAATTACTTATGATTATTATTAAATTACAGCGCGGAATCTTTTGTTGTAACACAGTGACACTAATGACCAAAATCGGTATTATTTTAGCTCATATTATGTTACGAAAACGAAGCAATCTTTCAACATGGACTTAGTGGCTTTCGAAAATGATAAATGATATTAGATTAGCAGTTTATAAATCCCTATTTGATATGGGTATCGGCTAATACTCGACCCTCATCCTCGGTAAAGCCAAGTGATGCAACAAGGACTTATTCCGGCTACTGCCATTATAGTTTTTGGTGTCCTTCCGAATCGTCTTCATTTTGTCTAATATAACTTTATAGAGATTTACGCCACGTATCTCTTTAAATCTTGGGTAGTGTCATTTAAAATTTACATTCTTTGATTTGTGCGGGTATGAATATGTAAAATAAAATGATAAAGAAAACTTCAGTAAGAAGCCTTCATAAAAAAAGATGAAAATTGTACTTAAAATTAAAATGAAATGGTTCATTTATTCGCTAGCTCTTTTATTTGCAACGTTAACAAATAATTCCTTAAATATACGCACAGTTTTTGAATTTTATTATATAAAACTGCGTTAACCGGGGCCATCGTTATACTAGCGGGCCGACTCCTTACTGCAAAATGCGAGAAAAGTGGTGGGGATAAAGGCCAACCGTTCATTATTTGCTCATTTTTGCGGTACGTTTTTATGTCTTTGCTGGTCTCTAATACGAGATCATTTAAAAAAAAATTGTATCTCCCACTTGACAGTGAGGTACATTTGCTAAAAGAGCCTGAACTTTTTACGTCATCATTGTTTGCTCCTTTGCTTGATACATTTGACTTTTTTGCTTGTGTCTAATATGGGATAATTAAAAAAAAAGTTTTGTACCTCCAACTTCACGGTGAGGTACATTAGCAAAAAAATTAATCAATTGTTTGCGTAATTTTTTGCACATTTTTGCTTTGGGTTCTTTTTAATTTTTGTGCTGGTTGTTTCCACAAGATATCCAACTTTTTCATGAATATTATGTGCTACAAATAGTATACGTCGATTTTCAACACGAATAACTTCAAATAACCTTAATTTACATTATAAATTTGTTTTAATAAAAAAAAATAAAGTTCAATTAATAATGTACATTCATGTTTCTAAATTTACATTGCTGTTTCAGAATGCTTAATAATTACATAACAAGAATGCCTGTTAAATGTTGCGTTCCTGAATGTAAAAGTAATTACAAATAAAGTAGTTACACACCATCGTTTAATTATTAGATACATTAAAATATTTATTAAACTTGTTTCTATAAATTATAAATAAAATATAATAAAAAATAGTGATATTTAATTATTAACGTAATTATTTATGTCATATTCTATAGCCAGGCATATAGTATCTATCATAGCGAAGTATGTTCAGCATCAGCGTTTATCCCCACCACTCAAAAATTCAATGAGTCGTCCCAAGTATAACGTTGGCCCCTGTTATACGTATTAGTGATGGAAAGAAGTTCTGTTTGTATACCAGTCGTATATGCGAAGGTTAAACTATGAAGCGTTATAAAATCGTAAATTTAATACGTTTCTTTAATGGCGACAAATGATTTTCCGTATTTGTTTTCGTTCCACTATTATCTTGGAATACAGCAGCAAATTACGGCGCTAAGTACAGGATTTATTGCAGGATTTGTGTGCTTTGAGATTCTTTACAACTGTTTGATCGCCACCGCTGCTTTATGCTTTCTGGGTTCTTAAAGCAGTTTGATAAATTACTTACCCCTTTCTTCGTAGTATTTACCTTGCTTTCGTTCTTTATTAAATTTAGATATTTCAGTTAAGCAACTAAAATTTTTTTTGCGCTGTTGTAAAGTAGTATGACCAACAATAACTTTAATAAAAAATAAAATTAAAAGCAATGTACTGTTTAAAGCTTTTTGTTGTTTATTGTATAGTTTAATTTTGTTTTTAACCTTCATCACGGTATTAAATTTAATAAAAATGTCCTTGTAGTCAATAGTTTTCTTTGATTGTGCCTGATATATTCTCATTTACTGCTGCGTTAGGCTTAATCATTAATTTTAAAATTTATTAACGTTGTATTTGAGTAAAAATTAAATAAATATACAGAGTGGTCATAATCTACATGTGTTGTATGGTAAACTTTGTTACTATAAGAGTTACATAGTCGGTTAAATTAGCAAAGTTGGGCAGTATTTCAAGACAAATTTAATGCCACTTTAATATTTCACTTACAGCTTCAACTTTTTTTAAATATTTAAAAAAAAAACTAAAAACAGGCGATTTTTCAATGTTAAATAATTTCATAACCACCTTCGGTGGATTTTGACAACAACAGATCATCTATTTTATTCTTGAGGCTTTCGCGGCCGTTATCCATAATACAATCTTGGTTTCCGGGTTTGGAACCGCGTCTTCTATATTTAGAAGTAGTTGACGTTTCGACCATTGTGTCTTGGTCTTTTTCAAAACGACTAATTTGTGAGGGATCATCTATTGTTTGTTTTTTTAGTTGTCAAAGATCGTTCTGTTTTGTTACTAATTGTGGATGTTAGTAAGAAATAAAACAGATGACTTATTCGTGGGATGACACATTTTTTTTATTATTCTTGCTTGTTCTTTGGATACGTTACACTCAAGTCCAATTTCTCGTATAGATAGATGCATTGGGTTTAAAAGTATTGTATGCCAAAACACGAACTTCTGTATCTTCTTTAAAGTCTATTTTGGCTTCTTTTGGTTTACAAAAAAATCCATACTGTTATAAATTAGCTTTAAGTTTTGCAAACAGTCTTTTATCTGGCTGCCTTTTATCCATGTATGTTAAGAGATATAATTCCAATGCTGCGTTTGCCTCACGACTACAACTGTAGTAAGAAAATAACATATAATTTTTTTCTTCCCCACTAATAGGTCATCTTTTTTATTTCTTACTAACTTTATCACAATTACTTAACACATTCGCATCCACAATTAGTAACAAAACAGAACGAACTTTGACATCTAAAAAACAAACAATAGATGAATTGTTGTTGTCAAAATTCAAGGCACCCTTGTACTATTTAGTAATAATTTTGTTTTTTTTGCAAATTTTAAGAAAAGTCATAAAAATAGATATGACAATCCATACATTTTTGAAATCAGAAAGAAACAAGCTATTCCAAATCTACAGTTTTAACAAAAAAAAAATTAAATAATTTGGAGCAAAATCCCATTACAAGAGGGCGCTGATTGTTACAATAAACGAAAATATGACATCTGACTACATTTGTTTTGTTTGTTAATTCACAGTAAACTAGTTTTTGTTAAATACTTTTAATAAATCTGAGAGCTATATTTTAATAATATCGAGTTTTTCTCCAAAACGATGGTTCCTATCATCAAAAAACTTTAAGTTACTAAAAATGTACAATAATTGTGACTTACCTATCCGACTGTTACAATAAAAAATTGAAATTACTATCGACAAAAAAAAATACAGCAGGTTATTTCGCTGCTATTATCGATTGTAGCGCCCCCTATGGTGGGATTTCACTCAAACTTATGCATAAGAACATGCTTGCCTATTGTAGAATACTTGCCAAATATAAATGTTGTAGGTCAAAGCGTTCTTGATTTATCAATAAAAAAACAATTTTTCATCTCCTCTTCATGTGGCTGTAACTTAGCAACGATGCAACTTTCTATAAGGCATGATGGACTAAATCGTCCTATTTTTCAATGTAGATTCACCAGTAGAAATTATGCTACATCGTTCAGAAACACCTTGTATAGTGATTGCTGGTGTTGTCTACAAAACTGAAAACTGTCGTGCGATTGATACAATAGTAAATTGAGTGTTACCATAATAAGCAAATTAATAAGATTACATTCTTACAAAATAAAAATTGTGTTCATTTTCATTGATTATTATTTATCTGCACTTGTTAATAAGAGTATGGTCAAATAACCTTGCGATTATTTTCAGGTTATCACTTACGATAAAACACTTCAGTCAATTACTTATTAGACTGGTGATTTTGTAAATCTCCACTAACTTATTTACATTTTTTTACATCATCAGCATTTTTGTGTTTGGTACTGATCATGAATATTTATAATAATACATGGATTTTTGAATGAAATGCAAGGTGCTAAACCGATTTAAAATATTTGTATTATACAGGGTGTTACTTAAATATTGCGAAAAAAATCAGGAGCTGATTCCTTATCGAAAATTAACGGAGTATTTCATAAATAATTTTTATCTTATACGTCTCCTTTCGGAGTTACACCCCCCTAAAGGGGAGCGGTAAAATTAGGTTTTTATTTTATTTCTCAAATTTGGATAAATATAGAAGAATGATATTTGGTAGATGTTTTATACTTATTAAAAGGTTTCCCATAGTAATAGTTTTAATCGTCTCGCACCTTCACAGTGGACTGAAAAGTGCGACCCCTGTTGGTTTTTTATAAGAATATTTTGGTGGGTTAAATTTTGTTTTTGTTTGAAATCTTGATTTATTTAGAAACTTTATTTATTCTTTAACTTTTCTCGTAAAACCTACAGTTTTTGAGTAAAAAATTAAATAAGTAAACATGAGCCATCAAATATTCCAATATAAAACGATTCATTTTGGTGGTTGCCATGGTTTGTTTTAAGTTTTAAGTAAATACTCCGTGTTATGCATAAGGTTTTTATAAATATTTACTGAAAATTAAGTAGGTAAATACTACTCCTAGTAAATGCTTAAACTTTTTATGCATACATAACTGAGTATTTACTGGCAAAATCACTAGTAAAAGCTTTTACTTGCTTTTATGCATACGGCCCATTGTTAAATGACTTATCGTTTAAGTTATTTCTTTAATACAAAGTCGAGTGTTGTATGTAATTATTTTACCATAAAAAAATGTGTTGGTAAACTGAGCAAGACAAATTGCCAATAAATTTCAGAAGAACATGATTTTTCGTTGTAATTATTTTCAAAACGATGTATTTTAAGTGCCAAAAATGATTGATATTTCTAAATATCTATTGAAGTTGCGAAATTTCTTATAGAAAACAATTTTTGAATCTACGTCATCATAGTTGTACAGATTTAAGTGTGTGATCTAAGTACAAGTACCTACATGTTCATTGTTACTTTTTTGTAAGTGAGCCGTGATTTCGATAAAAGCTGATAAAAGTCTTTTATAACGTATAAATATATACCGTACATACATTTTTTAATCTACGTCTTGTTCTGTTAACGTGCGAACGAAAATTCTTAAGATGAAAGTAACAGTGTTTTGTGTAGTTTTTGCTGTAGTTGTGATCCAGTCTATAAGAGGTAAATATAACTGAAGTCGTTTAAATTTGTATTTTGTTATTACACAATTATATTTTAGCAACGGACAGAACCTGCTATTCTTGTTCTGGAGATGCCACCAGTGATTGCGCATTGGGAAATTTTGAGAATGTGGAACAAATGAAATGCCCAACTGCTGGAGTTGCTAATTGTGTGCAGTACGACCTAGAAGCTGGAGGTAATATTAGCAATAATTACATATAAGTTATTGATGCATTTGATTTTAAACTACAATACTTGATCATCTTTTCACTACGCTGAATACGGCCATAAGAAATGATCAAATGTAACTTTAAACAAATGTTTTACGTA
The DNA here is from genome assembly GCA_947652605.1 of Elmis aenea. Lineage (NCBI taxonomy): Eukaryota > Metazoa > Arthropoda > Insecta > Coleoptera > Elmidae > Elmis > Elmis aenea. Next base: position 65,396,104 of record OX393576.1, read on the forward strand.
CCTAAATACATTTAGTTTAATCTTGATTGTACCACAACCATAATGATTTTTTTTTAAATAAATATAAGGCTGTAGGTTTTGTTGTCATCTTGCACATACATATAAAAAGATATACTAATTCTGTGCATACACAAATGATTCATAGATTACTCTAATCAATTTTAAATGTATTGATAGAAAATAATTCGCATTTATTTATCGCAGGTTCAAGAACTTTTGCTAGAACATGCGCTAAAGTGGCCCTACCAACTTTCTGTGAACATCTAGAATCTGTTTCTGAAGAGTTCCCGGCAGCTATGAAAATAAACATGTGTACTATCTGCGATGGAGATCTGTGTAACATAGTTGAAGTGGTACCATAAAACATCATTTAAATGTTATTAATTTTCTGATGAAGTTTCATGATTGATTGTTTATTATCGCATTAAATGGTAACCTCAAATTGTAACAATTAAAAGTTAATTAACTTTGTGTAGTTTTTTTTTAATCAACTGTTTTATGCTTATGAGTAAGATGTTGGTGCGCAGGTTTTGACTGCTTCGGCAAAAAAGGCTAGTTGTAAATTTTTATTATAGTGTTTGTCAGTAATTCGTAATATTACATTACCAAAGTATTTTTGGTTTATGAATGATTATACCAAAGCCATTTTGAAGTACAGAAATGGTGCTTATTTCAAGATTTATTGAATTTTATTATTTAATACCAGGGTCTGAGTACGGAACGAAAACGTTAAACGAAATTACCCGAAATTTTTTTAAGGACGAAAACGAAATTGTTATTTTTCGTTCAAGAACTAAAACGAAATGAATAATTCCTATAACCGGTTTATCACTATTTAATTTCGTTTTTGACGCTTTTCTCCGGAACCGTTCAAGATTTTTTCAAAAACTTTGCACCATTTTACTTGTAAAAGATGCGCGCATTGGTAAATAGAAGAATTTCGATTTTGTCTCTGACGGTTGCCAACGCAATCGCAAAAATGGCCTTTTTATACCAATTTTTCAGTTTTTCCACTATTTTTCTGAAGGAAATGGCCAGTGGCACGTATAAATCTGGAAAACATTTAGTTTTAATGTCCTTGATGCAATAAACGCAGCCTTAATCAAATTTTAGCAACAACGTATCGTGACCCTCCCTTGTAAGTAAAGTCTCCAATGGTTCGTTGTTGATGTTAAATTTTTTAGACATTCTTAACTCTCTTAAGTATTGTTACCAGTATATTGCTCGTATTTTTACAAATAAAGCTGTACTTCCACTAACCTAAAGTGTTATCCGTCTTGAATTCATACCAGCTAGTATAAATACATACTAATCACAATCAATGGTAGTTTATTTCACAATATAATAGACTTTAAAGCAATTGTAAATAAGCACGTAAAATAAGCCCTAGCTTAGTTTTCAATTACAACGAAATCAATAATTTTTCATCATTACTTTATGTGTTATGGATTGCTGTTATTACAAATGTGGTGCAGGAACATAGTAATATAACTTATTGATGAATGCTATCTTTATTTGTAAAAAAATGATTTAAATATTTTATAACAGTCTTATTTTTTCGATGTAATGCTGTTTGTGCAATATTTACCAAGAGATTTAATCTTATCACGCACTTTGCAACATAATTCCTGGACTAATTGCATTAATAGTTTTTGTAGCACAGTAAACAAACAAATAATTCCATTTTGTGTATTATCAGCACCTTGTTACATTTTTAATCCGTTTTTATTTGTAAAAACGGATTAAAAATGTAACAAGTTGCACCACGTTGTTTGTGGAAGCGATCATTAATTTTTTTTTAATTGTGTAATATTTGTTGTTTGTCTACCTATATATAATAAACCGTCCAAGTCACCAGCTCAAATACTGAACAATTATAACTACGCGAGTTCGATAGATTTCGTTTTTGCAAAATGTTAAAACTGTTTTTCATTTGCTTAACTTTGGTGAATGTTATTTATCATGTTGGTAAGTTTTTTTTTGTTTTGCTAAAACGACTTATATATTATAAAACTGATATTTTAACAACATTTTAGATTCATTAAAATGTTATGTATGTGGAGGTGAACCGGATAGTGACTGTGCTAAAGGTATAAGCACCGCTATGGAAATAACTGATTGTCCCGGAGGTGTTTTGGCTAATTGTTTCCAAGACGATCTTAGAAATGGAGGTAGATCAATTAATTAAGGCACTTAATATTATTTATCGTATTACTAACTTAGTAATTAAATTTGAATATTTTTATTGAAAATATTTGTTGCCGCTAAGATTATATGTGATTTTAGAAACAGTTATTCATTAGTGGCATATGTTATTGAAAATTCTTTTAGATAAGTGGCCAGCCTTTGTGAGTATCCGACTATACTTTTTTTTTTAAATGGCATCTATGATTAATTTACAATATGTTCTTTATGAACAATAAGTAAATTGTTGTGGTTTTAATTTATCGTGAAAGATAAGCTTGCCCAGTGGCAACTACCCGATTAAATTTACTTAAATTAATTTATTATTGGCAACATAGATGAAAGTTTTACTTATAACGATTAGCCAGTCTAGAGATTTATGCTTCTTTGGTCTTTTAGTTTGTCCAGTGTTCACTAATAACTTTGCTGCTAAAAGGTTGGGATGATGAGACAATCTTTCGAACTATACTTAAATTTTGAATTTTTCAGTGACTTTTCGTCAACAGTAAAACTTAAAATATATTATTTTTTTCTTTTATGCAATTTTTAATAACCAACTAATAATTCGCGTAATGTTTTAAAAAAATCTTCTTGGGCTGTAGTAATGGTTGAAAATTTTTGCAGCAATTGTTCATGCATAGTTATATTTCTTTTTGATTTTGATAGTGCAATAACTCTTACATCTTGCAAATGAAAAATATTTTAAGCGCTTTTTCTTGTCAATTAATGTACCCATTTAATGCTCATCAATAATATCAAAACAGATTTGAAATATTTTCAACTGTTTTTGAAAAAATTGAAAAAAACTGAAAAAATGATTGTTTAAACATTTTTTTCAGTTTTTTTTACAATTTTTTAAAAACAGTTAAAGATATATCAGATCCGTTTTGATATTATTGTTGAGCATAAAATTTCAGTATAAAGCTAGATCCCCATGGTCGCCCTCGAATTTGAATCACCCTGTAGACCAGGGGTGGCCAACCCAAATGATCTTGCGGGCCACTTTGGAAATGCATCATAACTCTGCGGGCCACATATAAAATTATATATCCCCATATTAGATTTAGATACACTATAGACATTTTTTTGGAGTGAAAAATTGAAACATAATGAGTTATTATTATTGTGTTTACTATTATTCTTACATGTAAACATAGATAATATTATAATAATGATACTAAAGGTACATTGTAAAGATATACTATATAACACTAAAAATTAAATATAAAATATATATAAATATAAATAAAATAATTAAAAAATATTTATTTTACTAGTGCGATATTTGTTTCTCCACTCTTTCACTTAGCTTTTGCAAATCGATCTCAATTTGGGTATTTGCACATCGTAATAATTGGTGTTGCAGTTTAGCGTCCGTTATGTTTGAGCGTGTTTTGTGTTTAGTCAATTTCATTTTCAAAAAAAAAAACCATTCGCAGGTGTAAGTTGAACCAAAAGCGCTAACAACTTTTTGTGCCAGATATCTCAAATTGGAAAGTTTCTCTTTTGTGACGAAAGTGTTATAAAAATCTATTTTTGATTCTGATGTTTCAAAAATGTGTTTTAATTCAATATTGCACTGTAAGTTAACCAGTTCCATTTGGAGATAATCTGGGGCCGACTCGATTTCAACATGAGAGGGAGATGAATATACATATTTCAAAAATTTTGTTGTATTTGTCTAACTCTAAATTATTGAATCGGCTTTCAAAAGCAGCTGTAAGTTTTCTTATTTCTTTTGCATACTTGATGTAATTGTTACATTTTGATTTCTTAAATTCTTTCAACAATGGAAAGTGGTGAGCGTTATTACTTTTCAATTGCGATTCAAATAACAATTTCTTAATTTTTGAATATATGATTGCACAAATAATGTATTTTTTTAATACGTTGGTTTTCACTACTTTGGTTATTATAAAATAAATATATTTTGTAAAAGTGTGATGAATCTCGCGGGCCGGAAAAATGTTCAAGGCGGGCCGCATGCGGCCCGCGGGCCGCGGGTTGGCCACCCCTGCTGTAGACATTCGTTTTTATTCAATTAATCATCCCTGTAATTATATATTAGAGTGTTTAATCGTTAATTGCTCATAAATTTCACTTTTCTACAGGTGCCCACCCGGGTACTCGATTATTGTAAATGACTACGTGAACTTTGATTTAAAAAAAAAAAACTTTGGTTCCAAAAAAAAAAAACCATATTTCGCTTTAAAAAATGTAAAATCGCGACAGACTTAGTGGTTAAAAAAAAAACTCAGTAAAACATTAAAAACTGTTACCAAAAGTGCCTAGGTGGTTCCCAGGTACCCGGTCATTGACATAAACGTTAAAATGAAAGCCAATCCATTTCTAATTGTATAGTTTGGATACCAACGTAAAAATTGCAAATATAATTATTTTACCAAAACTTTAAAGATGATTATATGCATATTTCGATAATGTTACGAAATTTTGTCGTAAAACTTTAACAATATGTTTTATAATTATTTTAGTACCTAGGTAATTTAAATTATTTTTTAGATGAACGGCGATTTGAAAGGAACTGCACACAATTTGCCATACCTAGTTTATGTGACACTCTATACATGCTTGCTGCTCAATTTCCAATAGGCCTACACGTTTATTCCTGCTCAGTATGTGGTACAGAGTTATGCAATTCAACCTGAAATAATTTGTGTGATATAATAATATAGCAATATTAAGTTCAATACTACATATAACAATTCATATTGTTCATTGCTGGACTAATGTGTAAAGATACGAAATGTTTGATAATGCTTTTTAAATAAAATTTTTTATTCACTATTATTGATATTTGAAATAATGGACGGCTCTTAATATACTTTTACCAAGCAAGTATTATACAACGGTGTTAAATAAATTACTACCTCGCTTTTACATGCTTTCTGTACGATTATATAATAGTATATTACATAACAAGAGTTGTAAGAAGCATATTACGTAATTGCTTTACACTCGTGTTATGTAGCTTACTTTTTCTACGAACACATAATACGTACGATTTTAACAGCTTTTTGGTTAATATACACCTAGTAATTACGTTGTCTTGTAAATTTGGACGTAAGCCTACTTTGACAGTTCTAGATAAATGTGCGTTTTGCTGACCGTGGACTTACTATATGCATGCAGGCAGTTTGACGTAAGGCTACTTCGATCTTTCTAGACAAGTGTGCGTTTTGGTTACCGTGCGTTAGGACTCACTTGCTATGCATGCAGGCTGTACGGTAAGAGTCATTTACATTAGTGGTAACAGAAAAAAATCTTTGTTTTCTATATAATCAAAAAGAATAAAGAATTTGTGATAATCTTAACCTTAAAAGTGGATTATATCTTAAAAGATTTTGTAAGTGCCAACTTACATCGTTAGTCATTTTGATAGTGTTTTGGCTCATCTTTCAATTTCATAAAAGATGAACTACCTGTTCCTTCATAGATCATTTTTCAGCTACTTCAAGAATACTTTGGCAACTTCAATACTTCACCGCAATGTTATCAAAACTAATTAATTTTTCGTAAGATAAAGGATTTACAAAAATATTTGTTTCGGTGCTACGAGGATTGTTAATTATGTGTACCATTAATCTGTCTTAACGTACTATGATTAAACTGAACTTTTTGTAAACTAATAAGTGTATATTTGCATTAAATTAAAGTAGGGTAGTCCACAACTATTAACTATGAAACTATGTTAAATAAAAATCACGTTTTTAAATAAATATTTTGTGAAAGTTAGAAGTTTTAAAAACATAATGCAAAAACTTTTAAATATGTGGTTAAAAAAGCAATGTTACCAATAATTCTATTAATTTTATACAAAGCTATCACCAGTGACGTAGTTAAAGTTTGTGCCGCCGGGGTGTACTCTGAGTTTGCCGCCCCTTTCAGTAAGGGTTGCCAACACTTGATTTTTCCGAAAGCAAACAGATATTTTATTTTAGATGTTCAAACGTGTTTAAATGCAAACTTAGATAATGTAGAGTACTTTACCATCATCCAAAATTACAGTTTTATGGCAGAACATATTCTGATTTTTATTTTTTTAAATTTAGATCGCCTTCACCCCCGAAAAATTATTTTTAATAAGGGTAAAAACTTTCAATAATAGTTTTCATTTAGGCAAAGAAACACATACATATTATATTTAGCAAAATTACAAAAAAGAAATGACATAAATATAAATATCAAATTCACATAAGTATATTCCAAAAAAGTAACACCATATTTCAGCCTAAAATGTAAAAAAATACGGAAAATTTGTTAATGCTTTAAATTTTTATTTTTGTTGCTTGTTTTCATTAAGAAAAAGCGTACGTTACTGTGAATTTCCTCAAAGGTTTCTTGCCTTGTCTAGGCACGACACCAAATATAATATAAATGATAAAGGATTTTATATACTATTGCACTAATTATCATCCACTTAGGCCAGTCGCGCACGACCAATATTTTTACCACGTACTTAAAAACCTCCCAACAATAATTGTATTCACATACGGGTAATGAAAAATCGTCATTACACACTGTTTTTGGTGTCCTATGATTTGGAAATTCTCTTACCACAGTTCGAAACTTTTTTACATCTCAATTTACAAATAATTAGGCGAATGTTATTGCTATGTGACGATTGGTTAATATAGAAAGGGATTTGTACCTCAAACCAAATATCTGCAATCGAACGGAAGTGAAAAAACTCTTTTACGGTAGAGTTTAAAATTGAATGCCTAAAATAAATTAAATGTTTCATAATTTTATTGAATGGTTGGTACCCTGTCATACATTTTTTTACTTGGAATTTCTGTCGTTACAAGGGGGTGGGTTTTCAGTGTAGCCAGGTCGACTAGCCCGTTTTATCCTCTAGCTTCGATAAGAATTCTTTTTTTATATGTAACGTTTTCATTGGGACTAGCGCTAGTGCCAGCACTGTTCCTTTATTACCCCGACATTTTAATTTATACCCCATTAGGGTATACCAAAAGTACCGCCCCAAAAAAAGAGCCACCCGGGGCGAACCACCCCCGTCCCCCTCAGCTACGCCACTGGCTATCACTGTAAGTAACTGTTTATGTAGGGTATTTTACTTCCAAATAAAAATTTCACTTTTTTTTGTTAATATATAAAAATTTTGTCAATTTATAAGTTTAGTACAAAATACTGTCTTCACCAAATGTACACAAATTTTTTTGCGATCATCAGTACATGTGTTGCCCATTATTAAAAATATTATTCCTGCATAAATAAGCGTTACTCAGAACTGACAAATTTTTGCTTCAAGCGTCATTAGGTAGTTACTTATTGTTACCTACTTCAGGGTAAACTGTTTAAGCAAGCGTACATCATCACAAATTTATCCAGATTTAAGTGCAAATTGGTATGTTTTCACGCAATCCTTAAAAATAATAACCAAACCCGGAACCCGGATATAAGCCGTGAAAACCCGGACTTTCCAGGAATGATCCGGAGAGGTGGCAACTCTAGATCTACGTTAAAATAATTAAAGAACTTTGTATTAGTAGCTCAAATACGGTAATTTCACGTGTAAAATGTACAGGGCAATACAATGCACTCACCATTTTGATGGTTTAAGTTTATTTTGTTTACTGTTAGTATAAACGATGTCATTTATCTCCATGCTTACGAATTTGCTTAGTATATCGATTTCAGTCGGAAAAATTAAAAGTCAGTGTTATGTTTCCAATCATGTTTGCTTAGACGTAATTTCTGCGTAATGCTAAATGTAAAAAAAAACTAGCGATAAAATGGCATTAAAGTAACGAATAGAATAAACAACATAGTAATCAAAGCGTAACAAAAAAAGAGTGCAAATATTTACCTCGTTTGCTGTCTCAAACGTCGACCTTAGAACTTTACTTCAGCAAATAATCCAGGAAAGGACTGAAAGAACTTACTGATTTAAAATTTACATTTGCTAGAGACGAAATTACGTTCAGCTATTTATTTGTTACAAATTTGCAAAACATTTTACAATAGTGGTCAACCACATAGAAATTGAAATTACAAAAATGAAACGTTAAGTTTGAATTTAATTTTTAAAGTTAAACGTATAACTGAGCTAAGCAATTTAAGTAGGACGATTTGACGAATTAATGGATTTAAATATTTACTTTAAACTCAAGTGAATAAAGGGAAATCGACATACTAATAAATATGGAGGACGGATTTTGTAAAAGAACACGTATGCAATTTTTTCAAAAAAAAACTTAGTAATATTACACTACGCGTTTTTTAACAATGGTGTGAATTTACCATGAACTGATATGGATGTTACATGGAAATGATATTTACGTGGAAATATAACAAGAAAAAATGCCCAAAAAGGTTAAATGTTAGAATTAACACTATGCAAAATATTGATCTATTCTCAAAACGTGCTTTTCAATTTTTAATTATCGAATATATTTTTAGCAAACATGTATGTGCCAAACGAATCAATGTTTGTCCGCTAATAACATATATCATTTTAAGATTTTTCTTCACTAGCATTTCAATTAAGTCTTGAGTCCTTCCACTGTTAGGTGTAGGACTGTTGAATTGTGTTGTGCTGACTTTTTTCCATGATTTTCTGTCTTGTGCTAGCTTTTTTATGTCTTTCAATTTGATGTTTTTATCCGTTGCTGCTGTTTTAACTTCGTCTTGCCAGGTTTTTCTCGGTCTACCTCTTTTGTTTTTCCCTGTGATCTTGCTTCATAGGCTTTTCTGGTTAACCTTCCTTCTTTCATCCTATAAATGTGACCCAACCATCCGTGTTGTCTTTCTTGTATTCTTGTTTCAACTGATTGTATCTTAACTTGTTCTCAATATGATTCATTTCTGATTCTATCTTATTTGGTTTTTCCTTGGATTTTTCTTAGAAACCTCATTTCTGCTGCATTTACTCGGCTACTATTTTTATTTGTAAGTGTCCACGTTTCACTTTTGTAACAAAGTGCCGGAGTTATACCTTTTTACAGCTTCCACTTGTTCGTTTTGGGACTTACCTATTTCCAAAAAATGTTGTTATTAAACTGTTAAATATTCTTTCCACATTTCCTGTCCTTTCGCTTATTTCCTTGTCCATTCCTCCATTTTTGTCTATGATCACTCCTAAATATTAAAAGCTTTGTACCTGTTCCAACCTAAGCCCATTTAAAGTTACGTTGGCTTTTGTTGTCTGTTGTAACGATCATAGTTTTAGTTTTTTTCTGTATTTGTTTTCATATAGATTTTTTCCAATTTCTAGTTTAGAGTTTCTAGATTTTGTTGCAGATTCTTTTCTGTTTTCGCGACTAAGACCATGTCGTCAGCGAATCTTAGCTCAGTTATGTGCATTTTTATATTAAAGATTCTAATCATATGAACAAACTTATTGAAGTATTTGCTTCTTTATTAAATTTTAATGTGACTTTTAGTTTTAGTCATTATACAAGATGGTCCACTATTGGGGTCTCGTAATGATAAGAGCTACAACTTTTCCTCCAAAAAGGTTTTGTACCATCAAGTATAACCGATTTAAAAAAAATGCCCATTTTGAATTCTGTTTATTATCTAGCGTGCCATGGAAGTTGTTTAAATATTTAAGAAACACTAAATGCAGGTCTCAGAAAGGGGACAATTTGTCTAATTTAAACTTCTTTGTAACTCTTATCTACTCTTATCGAGATTCCAATAGTGGCCCTTCTATGTGGACCACCCTGTATATGAATTATAATATGAAAGTTTTTTTTTTAGTGCTCAAATAAATGGATGTAACTTAATTTATGGCATGCATTTTATATTTTGTAAGTTTTGGATGGTACTTGTAAAATATTTCTTCAAGTAGGTACTTCTATATAATAGGACGTATTTAAAAAAAATAATTTAAGACTCGCCATAGATAAACCTATAAAGTTAGATCCCCGTTGGGCTGTTCTATTTGTTATTCAAAATGTGTTCGGGTGTCCTCATGTTTTATTGAATATGTTGGACTGAAAGACACCAACATTTGAATTTATATCCTTGCCATGTTGTGTTTTCTTAAAAGAGGAGAAAACCAAACAATGCTCAAACACAAATATTTATTTAATCTATGTTTTGTTGACAAAACCACTATTTCAATAATAATCATACGTTAACCTCAGACGAACAACGACTACAAAGCCTTTTAACTTAAAACATGATTATGTGTTTTACTATAAGAAAAAACGGTTAAATATAAAACAAAACAAGCAAAGTATTATATATATTAAATATGTTTTGCTATAAACAATTTAATAACTTGAAAAAAAAATCATTAAATATGCAAAAACGTTATACAGATTACATTTCCAGCATGGTGATCTCACTTATTATAAAAGATACAGGTTTGCTTAACTTAAAAGAATTATTTCCAAGTATGAGAAGAGCTACAATAAATTTTCAAAAGTATAAAATTCCTCTTACTTTAAAGGTTATAACGAAACATATGAAAATGTTAAATTTCTTTTTTCTCATAAAATTACTAATAAAATTGATCTAATGAATAAAATAAAAAAGTTATGAAAGAAAAAAGAAATTCGACATTTTCATATTTTTTGCTATAACATCTGGGGAACGAGGAATTTTGTACTTTTAAAAATTAATTGTGGCTCCTCCCGTACTAACAATTAATCTAATTAAAACAAACTTGTATCTCCTATAATAAGCGAGATACCCATGCTGGAAATATATATTTAGCCAAGTTTAAAATTTGTTAACTTGTATTGTAGTACTAATTAAATACTTTACCATATTAAACTATACACGTCGTAATTTAATTTGTATCAAATAACGGCATAATTGTTTAGTAATTACTTCTTGAAAGCATGAATATTCCACACAATTAAATTCATTATATTTTGGATTACATACAAAGCAACCCAGTGCGCGCGTTGAATTTTAATATTCACTTTGAAAATGCATCCTGTGTTCTATTATGCGTATTTAATTGCTACAAACAGCAAGATATTCGGGTACTGTCAACTGTTTTTGCATACTTGTGTTGCATATTTCAAGTTTTGTGTGAGATAAATATTTACATGAATATGTGAATGTGATCATTTTTGTATTCGCGATACATTGTGAATGTTAACTTTTTTAATTGAGATACTGGATAAGGGCAACTTAATCAAAACATCAGCCACTGCTGACAAATTTTAACAACATTTCTGATCGATGTGGTAAACCAGTATTGGTAGGGATAATGCTAGGCAAATCCAATTTGTCCTCCAGATTTGCAAAAGCTATTTTAGGTGAGGGGATTGCGTTTGGTGAGCAGAGCTGATTCAAAGTAAACGGGAATACCTATTCTTGTTGACGTTGTTTCTATACAACAGGATTACATATGCTAATTTTTCTCGTGTTATAAAAATATTAGTTTTGTTCTCGGTAAAGTCACAGAACCAAATTGTCATAGTGCTATTCAATTACCTATATGTTGCATTATAACAAGATCTTCCAGATTACATTTCCTGCTTATTATAGGAGATACAGGTTGGTTTAAATTGGAATTTTGTACTTTTAAAAATTGATTGTGGCTCCTCTTATACCAAAGAATAATTCATCTAATTTAAATAAACTTGTATCTCTTATAATGAGCGAGATCCCTATGCTGGAAATGTAATCTGGGGCACCCTGTATACAGGGTTATTGAAATTCAAGTTTAAGCATGGAAATGTCTCGTATTATAATAGCTAGATTGTGAGTTGAAATTTGACAAAGTTGCTAAATTCGGTGCTCATTAATAATCCGAAGAAAAATTAGAAATATCTCAAACGGTATCCGAGAAAATCAGGAAAAACCGGAAAATACGTTTTTTGAAAATCGCCTATAACTCCTTTGGATTATAAAATATTTTAATGTATAAGAACATTGCCCAAGCAACTTTCTAAGCTGAATCGTATGGTAATCAAAAAGTTTGCCCAGGTCGATTCGTTTTTGTTTTATGACAACCAACTTTATTTTTTCTTATGGGCGCAATTTTTGCTATTTAGATACATAATCATATAGAATTTTTTTTCTGAATTCGTTTATGTATCACACATGATATTAATTAGGTAGGCCGGGCGTTATAGTTTTTGTCGTTACCTTGACAACCAATCAACACAGCAAAAATTTTGAAATACCCTGTATAGGTACTGCATTTATATTACCGTCTATGTAAATCGGTTAAAACATAATCAAAGTCTTAGGTTCTCTACAAATTTGTTAATTAGTTGTTATTTTAATGCACCTACTTTCCTGTGTAAGTTTTAGTAATAAAAATTTGGAATATTCAATTGTTTTAAAAGTTTCAAATAAAGTTTTAAATAAAAGTTTCAATGTTGCTTATGGGTGTGACAATGTGGCAATAGTGCTTCTTGTATTTATTTATTATTGTTATATAAACACCCAAGCACCAAATAGAAGAGGACGTTGGTAAAACAAGAAATTATTAGATAGCAAAAAAATTGTATGGATGCTGGTGTTATGATAAAATTTAATAGCAGAAAGAGAGTGGTGGGTTGTGTCTCTCAAATAACTTTCGGATCCAAACAAAAACGTGTTATGCAAAATATTATAACATTTTTCACCTTTAACACAGACAGCCTGCAGTTACTCTAAGAAATCTTGCTGGTGGAAATTCGCTTAGCGCCCTGATGTACTTGTTTAAAATTTTATAGGAATCGATACCATGTTGTGAAGTTTTCATACACATTCTGCCGTATTACTGGCACTAGTTAACTGTAAAAAATCCAAAACATTTATTTATTAAAAGCGAATGATAAACATTGCTAAAGTGTTAGTGTGTGAAGTAGATTGTTGTTAGCGGTTCATTATTAATTAAACTTTGTAGATGATTCGTTTAATTAAAGAAGTAAAACAAAAAATGAGACCATTTCACTTAGGCAACTGGAAAATGAAAAAAATAAACATAACTGAGCTAATTAATGTTTGCAGACGACATGGTCTTAGTCGCGAAAACAGAATAGAAACTGCAACATAATCTAGAAACTGTAAACCAGGAATTTGAAAAAATCAATATGAAAATAAATACAGAAAAAAACTGAAAGTATGATCGTTACAACAGAGGACAAAGGGCATAACATCTTTTTAAATAGGATTAGGTTAAAACAGGTGGAAAGCTTTAAATATTTAGGAGTGATCATAGAGAAAAATGGAGGAATGGACAAGGAAATAAGCGAAAGGACAGGAAATGTGGGAAGAATATTTAACAGTTTAAGAACAACAATTTTTGGAAATATAGAAGTCCCAAAACGAACAAAAGTGGAAGTGGTCAAAACGGCAGTAACTCCAGCACTTTTATACGGAAGTGAAACGTGGACACTCACAAATAACAATAGTAGCTGCGTGAATGCAGCTGAAATGAGATTTCTAAGAAAAATCCAAGGAAAAACAAAAATGATAGAATCAGAAATGAAACATGTAGAGAACAATTAAAGATAAAATCAGTTGAAACAAAAATACAGGAAATACAGCTGAGATGGGTCACGTTTATAGGATGAAAGAATAGCCAGAAAAGCCTATGAAGCGAGATCACAGGGACAAAACAAAAGAGATAGACCGAGAAAAGCCTGGAAAGATGAAGTTAAAAAAGCAGGAACGGACAGAAACATCAAATGGAAAGACATAAATAATCTAGCACAAGACAAAAAACATGAAAAAAAGTCAGCACAACACAACTCAACAGTCCTACACCTAACAGTAAAAGGACTCATGACTAAATAAAATTATGATTCGTTTACAAAGTGTAGGGATAATTTATCAAAATGTGTTTTTGAACCAGTCTTATTTATATTACGATCAAAGCCCTGAAAAAAGCGCCAAAGTTTATGAAGTTATGTATATATATGTTAAATAAAATGACGGTTTTTCTTAAAATTTATTTCGAGTCTGTTATCGAAGACCAATAATTTTCCTTCTTTTTTCATCTTAACAACTGATTCATGAGGGCGATAAAATAGCTGACGTACTTGAATGTCATGGACAAAGTGTCGTGAGGACCAGCCAATAGATTTTATGTAACAAACTTTTGCTATTGAGACTAATGGCAATATTTTTTCGTATTTTTTGGCTTGAAATATTAATGCCAATCTGTAAAACGTTTTCAAGCTGATAGAACCCTAGCGATTAACTTTAAGGGTAAATTTTTGCTGCAAACTAGCCGTTTTTTTTGTTAATACGTACTTAATTAGTTGGCGATTTGAGTATTTACGGTAGCATGCGATGCGTGATATTGCTTTACTACAGTATATCAATCCAACATAATATGATGTTTAAAAAAATATCATATGTTTCCTTATTACAAACCAGTAGACTTTTAAATATTACCCAATTTTATCACAAAGCGGAATTATAATTGGTGTTGTCTTAGAAACTTGAGAATCCATTCTTAACAGGGAATTTATAACAGTGTTAATCAAAGGAGATAAACGGATTTTATTAATATTGAAATAGATTCAAGTTTCAAAGACGGAATATTATAGTATGACCTTTATAGGAACTCTTACTAGCGTAATTTTTTTGTTTGTTGTCTTCATACATAATATTCAGTGAACATTTTATCATTTAACAATAAACGTTGACGAGATAGTTCGTCAAGAACCTTTTTTTTTAAATTCAGCAAGGTGGACAATTGTTCCAAAAAGCATATGTTTTTACGTTTACGAAAAGCATTCAAATTTATCCAAAAATGTATTTTTCAAAAAACTGTTGAATGGAAAATATAATATTTTGAATATATGCGCCATCGATCATAAGGCTTTTTGATTCCTTGCTGAAGGAAGCTTTTTGGCTGCAAGTTCACCCAGTTTAGAGCAGGTCCGATAACTCTTATCATTTAACTGAAACTTTACCCTTCCTAAAAGTTCTTTCAGGGGTTTAAACAAATGAAAATGGTAAAGTGCGTATTGAATTTTTTTTTTAAACAAATCTTAACGTTCAAATTTAGGCCTTCATCATACATTTCTGTGAATAGTTTTTTCGTAGCTTCATTTTTGTCGCAAAATTTATCTGCATCAATGTTCCCTGGTCACAAGTTTCATTATAAATACAAACGTCATTCACATAATCGTTACATCCAAGTTTTAGGGTAAATAATGATTGTGTTTATTTTTTGCCACTTGGTATAATGTAAGAATGATGTTTAATATTACGATATTCTTATAATAATGATTATTGAGTACATTTTTTGCAACAGGTTGATTTCATAAATATTCTGTCCACCAATTAATCGTTTTACGAATATTAATTTGACATGTTATAGCAAGGGTAAGTCTCTATCTTTCCTGTATAGGATATTAATAACGGCAAGCTTGTCAATGTTATCAACCTATAACTTCGATCCGGAAATTAGTACCTGAACAAGATCTGCATCAACGATGGTGCAAAGCCTTTAGTACTAACTTCATAACTTATATTAAATCGGCAACTTCATTATGATAGTTACATTGTCTTCAAAGCTATCAAATGAATATAATTAACATTTTTTTTGTGAAGCGAATACTAAGTAGGTAATAGTTAATTATAATTTTTGTTTTTGAGGTAGATACAAAACAGTTTTAATACAAAAATTGTTTGACTTCGTGAGCTCCATAATCTTAAATAATTTTTAAATGCACCAAACATTTAGTTTTCATCAAATAACAAGCTTTGTTACTTTAAAACAGGGACTAAAAACGAAAAATATTTCGTTCGCTTTTGATCGGAACGAAAACGAGATATTTAAAGTTAAAAAAGTTAGTAAAAAACTGGAAAAAGAGACTGGTGACCTAAAAAAACAGCGCCCCTATTTTTGTTGGCCATACCACGAAATATCGATATATCGGAATATCGATATCAAAATTATATCGATATTTATCGATATATCGCCCACCCCTAACAACAACCTGTATATTTTTACATTTTCTTGTAAATAATTGTATTTACCATTAAAAAAATCGTTAAGCGTGTTTGTTCTTTGTCCAAAATTAATAATTTTCGAGTTATTGTAATATTAAAATCTTCATTAACAAAAATGGTGGAGATACCAGCTGCTTTACTAGATAAATACAAATTAAATAATATCTCTGTTATTAGAGCAGTTACAAAAAAGTTTTTAACGTAAAAGTTGTTTGAACTTGTGTACTACATAACATAAAGCTATTTTTCATGTACTGAGTTTTTACTTCTCACAAAACAACATGCAACTTTGTTATTTTAAATGCAATTGGCTTTTTTTTATTGGTTATTAAATTGTCCATAAAAAAACGTTAAGCAAGTCCTATGTCTAAATGGTGGGTTAATGGTTTTCGAGTTATTGCAATTTTAATAATTTCCTTGAAAAAATTGGTGGAGGCGTAGGTTCTTTTCTAGATAAATACATAATTAATATTTGCGTTATTAGAGTAGTTACAGAAAAGTGTTTAAAACAAAAGGTGTTTGAAATTATAAGTTCCATAGTATAAAACTATTTTTAAATATACTGAGTGTTTAGTTTTTGCGAAACGATATGCAACTTGTTTATTATAAATACAACACGCTGTATATTTTTGCATAACCTTGTAAATAATTTAATTTCTATTAAAAAACATTAGGCATGTCCTATACCTAAAACCAATATTTCTCGAGTTATTAAAGTTTTAATAAAAAATGTAAAAGTATGTTATTCTTTAATAGGAGTATTAAATAACTAACATTTATGCTATTAAGGTACTATAGATACAAAAAAGTATTTAATACAAAACGCGTTTGTATTTACGAGCTTATTGACATTCTATCTCTTAACTGTTACTTCAACTTGGGCAATTTGATTAGCACTTAGTATGCTCGTGTAATATAGAAAGCTTTACGTTTCGCTTTTAAGTACTAAATTTTTTAAGTAGAGTGGTGCAATGAGGTCCTAAATATCTTAAGTTATTCTGGTTAAAGTTTAAGCCCAACAACACGATTAACGATAAAAGAATAAAAAAGTTGGAATCAAAATAATTTTTTTAAAACTGTGACAAGCAGAATTTTTTAAATAATGTACTGACATTTTTACAATAAGTTTGCTAGTAATACCTTATTAAAACAAGACGAATACAAGAATGATCATATTTTTGAGGTTATAATCTTCTATAATAATTTGTTTTGTGTAAATATTAATTAATAATAGCAACAATAAATAACTAACGACTTAATAAGTCTAAAAAATATTCTGTGCCTATATCAAAACCAATAAATACTTTTACCTTTACGTGTAGCCAATATTTTCCGGGTACTTTATGTTGTTAGTTCTCTGTTTGATTTTATTAAAGATTATTGCAGTATCATTATTTTTTCAAAGAGTAATTATTAAACTTGATTAACAAGGGGTTACACGTTATAAAGTGAGCTGATATTTGCATTTCAAGTAAACCTATTAGTCAATTGATGTTACGCGTTTGTTGACGTTTGTTCATTCTAAAAGCTGCTATAAATATTTGAGGTTCTCTTGCCAAGATGACGGTTTATACCATGAATAAATGCATTACATGAATTTTACATTAGACATGTAAGGCACTTGCGTACCTGGGCGTAAGCGACATTTTCACTAACGTAAAAAACATAATGCACATTGAAATACACGAGGTGGAATATTCTAACGGCTTACTATTGGTTTCTCGGGAATGGTATGAGATGGAAAGTCAGTTAAATGGAAGAACTAATTACGCATGCATTTTTTTAATACTTCGATGCGCATATTACTTTCCTAACCCCGTTAAAGAATTTAATTATGACAAAAATGTCAATTAAACTTCAAATTCAAAAAACAAAACGTCGCGAAAACACGACGGATAATCATGCATCAACCTATACTAATTCGGCGATTAGACAGATTTGTTATTTACTAACCAAATTAGTTAAAATAAATTAAACTATTTTATATTTTAATTTTAATTGCTAAGTGTACCGAAGTATTTTAACGATGATATATTGCGAATAATTTTCAAGAAAGGCGGCCAGTAAAGGCACAAGTGTGTCGAGAATTGAGCCACGTCCCTTGTGAGGCATTAGTCCATGAAAACAGCTCAGCGAAATTTTGTCTTGTACAAGGATTTCGACTGTTTCTATTATAGGATGTGTTCCTCTTACCCAAAATAATTGCCGTATAAATCAGTAATAGGACTGAACTAAAATAAAATGCTTGCGTTTTCTGTAACACAATCTTCGGAGGTAGTTTCCGTTGACGATTACACCGAGATATTCTTTTACAAGTTGGCGATTTTCAGCAAGCTAGCTCAAATAAGCAGTCACCATTTTTATTTTTATACTAATCAAAGGTTTAGTATTGATGCATTATATTATTTTTATAATAATACTTAGCTATTATGACTTTTACTATACTTAGCTTGTTAATATTACTGATCACTACAAAGTTTTCTTTAGGGTTAAAAAGTTTTGGAAATAAACTCATAACGTTGATCTTATAAATAGGTGTTCTTCTTAAGTTAGTGTTGCTAAATCGAAAAACTTTGGCCCAAATACAAAATAAATACATAAAAATATAAGTAAGGATAAGGCAAGAGAAGCGATTTAATTCGTAACAGATTCAGGAGATAAGAATTAATACGTTACGATTAAAGTAAACTTCACAAGATTTACAATTTGTTGTTTATTTTTATGTCTATTAGTATCAGGTGCTACTAGGTCGTAACCATGAATAAGAAATTTATAGTTTCTAATATAAATTGCATGTTCTGAAAAGACCTGTAAATCTATATATTTACTGGTTATAACCGATTTATTTTTTGTTGTGGTTATGAAGACTTTATTAATCAGTTTACACCAGGCACGGGCAACCTTTTAAGCCAAAGGGCCAATTGTAAATTTTATGAAATCGTAGCGGGCCGCACCAGTTTCGAGTGGTTATGGAGATTCTTCTAAGTGTGAAGGGTCCGGATAAATTTTGAAACTGATTTTTTTACGCGTATAAATTTTCAATATGAGACACGCACTTCTGAGGAGGAACAAAGAAATACAGGAGGAACTCGGAGGAGAAAATATCGTTCGATACAACGATTACGATGGGCTGGACACATCATGAGAAGGAAACCAACCGAAATGATCAGGAGGATATCACAATGGATCCCTAGTTGGCCCAGGAACATGGGAAGACCAAGAAAAAGATGGAGAGACGCCCTGGAAAAAGCTACAAAGGCATTAAGAATAAATGACTGGAAATTGAAATGCAAAGATAGGAAAGAATGAAAGAAAATAACGGAGGCAGCCAGGACCAATTACAAGCTTTAAAAACTCAGAAAAAGAGGACCGAATGTTGTTAAAATTCCTTACTGCAATTTCAGAAATGCAATCAAAATAATAATAGTAAGTTAGCTTTATTTAGCAATTGCTATTACATTGTAACATAGTTTAATAATAGTAAATATAATAAAAATAAAAATAAAAATAAAATGAAATAAAATAAAAAATCTAAAAATCTTCTAAACTCTAAGTATCTAAGATAACAGTTTAATAGCGTTCTAATACGTACTCCTTAATTGATTTAATACCCTTCTTATAATTATTACATATTTTGATTTGATGCGGCATATTATTAAATATTTTAAAACCTTGATAAAATAATGAACGAGCAGTTTGACTTTTAGTACATTTCTCTATAACGAAATTAAGCCTATTTCTAATTTTATAACTGTGTATCTCATGGACTAATTTTACATTTTCATACAGATATTTTGGTGTTTTTTGTAGTTTAATTTTTAAAACTAGCTCTAATGTTCTAAATATTATTCTCTGATTAATACTCATAAATTGAAGTGTATTTAACATAACCTTGATAGGGGAAAGAATTGAACACTTTAAAATAGTGCGCATGGCGCGATTTTGCAATTTCTGTAATTGTTGAAGTTCATTTTTATTTAAATTAATAAGTAATGAAGCGCAAAACTCAAAATGAGGAGCTATTATTGTTTTATACAGTAAAACTCTAGTGTACATGCTCATGTGTTTGCTACATCTTTTAAAGAGAAAAATCTTTTTGGAAATTTTGTTTATCATGTATTTTGCGTGTAACTTAAACGTTAAATTTTCATCTAATATGCACATAAAGGTATTCGACCTAGGTTAACTAATCCGAAAAGTCTAAAGGCAATGTTAAAAAGTGCAGAAACGTAATCAATATAGCACAGCATAATTTCATGGTGGTTACTTTAAATATTAAATGTTTTCAGATAATTACATAATAAACATCATGCTCCATACTTTAATTGCTCGTTATTTGTCTAATAAATATTTAAAAACCCACCAAAAACTACACATACGTGTATATGTTAGAGAGAGAGAGACCTGTTTTAGAATCAGGTAGGTACGCTAGGGTTATATGGTCACCCTCTAAAAATTTAATGCGAGGGACCAAGCACTCTATCTTTAAAATTTTGTAAACTAATTTTATTTTGAACCCTCTGTAATTGGAAAACACCGTAAATTATTTAATGCAGTCCGCATGGACCCTCTTAATCTTCTATATCTGGTTAGCGTGGTATGCATATTATACAGTATGGAAAACGTCGAGTATTTAAGGGCAGATGACTGCACTCAACGATGAGCAAAATGGACCCTAATAACTCATTTAAAAATAAAGAGCTAATTTATAATCAAGAAGCACAATGAAACGTATTTTGTCGTTGTGAAATATTAACACATACATTTTAATGGTTATTTCAAATTAAATCTTCTAAATTAGATTTAAAAACTTCACATTTCTACAGGGCACCACTTAGTTCAGGCCTCTCTGGATTATCTCGTTTAATGTAAAACATACAGTTTTAGTTAAATCAGCAAGCTCAGGTAATTATGATTGCCAAACCTGGTCAGACCTATTTCGCTACACCCAATAGTGTCAAAATTATACGAAACACTGCGATTAAAACCAATTATTGAAAGCAAGAATCTAATTCCTAATCGCCAGTTTCGATTTAGGAAG
The DNA here is from genome assembly GCA_947652605.1 of Elmis aenea. Lineage (NCBI taxonomy): Eukaryota > Metazoa > Arthropoda > Insecta > Coleoptera > Elmidae > Elmis > Elmis aenea. Next base: position 65,417,237 of record OX393576.1, read on the forward strand.
TGGCACTCGACAATCGATCAGGTTCATCGAATAACGGACATAATTGAAAAAGCGTATGAAAAAAATAATGTTCCGCCGTATTCCTAGACGTAGCCCAGATGTTTGACAAAGCGTGGCATGAAGGACTAGAAAAGAAGCTAAAGAACATTTTGCCAAAACAATGTGACAAAATAATAAAACCTTACATATCCAATCGAATGTTTCGTATCAAGCAAGAGAGAGATTACTCGAACATGAGAAATATAAATGCAGGAGTACATCAAGGCAGTGTTTTGGGACCTATTTTATACTTGCTGTACTCTTGCGATCTTCAACAGATTCAAAACGTCAAAATTGCAACCTTTGCTTACGATACAGCCATCTTGGCAATTGGTAATGACAATGTAGAAACAGCTGCTAAATTTCAAGAAGCATGCAACAGAGTAACTGATTGGACTAAGAGGTGAATCAACGAGAGTAAATCAGCGCATATTGACTTTACCTACAAGCAAAATGAACAATTCCCGATATCAATTAACAATGACAAAAGCCCACATTGCAATAAAGCAAAATACTTGGGAATGAATCTGAATTAGTCTTCGATGAAACACATAAAGAAAAAAAGAAAAGAACGACCTTAAATACAAAAAAAAAGTACTTGCTGTCTGGAAGAAAATCACAATAATTGTCTGTGCATAATAAGTTACTACTGCACAAACAAATCCTTAAGCCAGTCTGGACCGATTGGGTTCAGCTCTGGAGATGTGCAGCCAAAGGCAACATAGATAAGACCCACGTCTTTCAAAATAGAGTGCTCCGAGGTATTGTCGATGCTCCATGGTACTATCAGAATACCCACCTCACAGAGATCTGAAGATTGCAACCGTCAGAAAAGAAAGCACAAATTTCGCAGAAAAGCGCGAGGGAAGACTTCACTCCCATGGCAACACCGAGGTGCTGCAGCTCCTAGATAATGCTGGTTTGAAAAGAAGGCTCGAGAGGATCAAACCTTTTGAACTGGTGAAGTGTATATCGAGATACAGTGCTAAAGCAGATCATAGTGAACCTGTGCGTAACACGACAAACTTGTGTTTTATGTTAGAAACTAAGAAATTCCAATGGGGGAACATCTTGGAAAAATACGTAGTCTTTAAGAATTTTAGAATAAAATTGTAGGTTAGCCTCCCTATACTAGTAACAATATTTTAATATAAAACAAAATTGACGAACATTTTTATATAACAGAGCTTAATATGTAGCAATTTTCAGAATTTTTAAACCATACTTGATAAAAGCAAACATTTAAACTAACTTCAAATAAAACTTTATAAATTATAGAAGTCCTCAAGATTAATTTCCACTTTTAGTGTTTAAAATTAGCACCGATTGTTTTCCGTTTTGTAATCGTCGGTTCTCTTATCTTGAACGAGAAAAGGAAATTACAGACTAAGCATACGATTTATGGCGCAGTTTATTGGCTTTGAACAGACGCACCTCCTTAAACTTACTGCTGGTATATCGTGTCAGTTTAAATTTTTACCTTTATTCGTGTTGCTTTGTAAATTAATTACACAACCTCGTGACCATAAAAAGTGTTAAAACGTTTCTAGAAACTGTTAATCCCAAAAATAAGTCGATTTAATTTATAACCCGCGTAACTTCCGACAGTATAAATAATTTTTTATGCAATTCAGGCTTGGTGATACTTCTTTGCGTGTCAGTTAATAAGTGCTTATTGTTAAGTAATAACTTGGGTTTTAAAATTCTTGCGAAGTTACTTTGACAAAGTCATAAATGAAACTCTGAACGCCATTATAGTTAAAATATATTATGTAGAATCGGGTTCTATTATCGGTTACATGACGAAATTACACAAGAAGAAATTACATAGGGAATAAATTGCACAGAAAAGAAATTACATACGGAAGAAATTACACAGGGAAAAATTACGCACGGTATAAGTTTTACACTGAGGTTATTTTACTTTTTTTTCTTTCAAAAGTTAAAGTTTTTAATTTTTATTTAAATTGCTATTTAAAGTTTGATACTACTATTGTGTTAAATGTTCTACAGACTTCTATTTATCCTTTACCTAACCTAACCTAATGTAATCTAGCCTGATCTATACGTATAGGAATAAACAAGAACGGAATCACATTCCGGTAAGCCGATTACACTAATGATGCAGATTATGAAAAAAGTGGTTTTGTTTTATTAAACGCACTTGTCGAATATGAGCGTGTGTAAGAGTAGTTCAAAATTTAAACGTAGTAATAGTTTTGTTCCAACTAGCAGCTTAAAACCGATCCTTGAATGAATGCATGAACAGTTTTATTCGCATGCGTGAACTATGTACTACTAAATGTATTGCCCAGTACCTATTAGCCGTTGTTGGAACGCTTTTACGACTGGCCTAACTGTAAATGACATTTGCGTCTATTGGGTTCATACAAATGTACGCATCGCTAGGGTAAACACCTTAAGAATCTAGCACAAAGTGGGGTTGGGAGAGCGATGCATAGCTACCTGAGCTCACGTTAGTTATGAACAGAGCATGCGTTTAAAAATCCAAATGCTGGGTTATGCTCTCATCCAAGAACTGTTTTGACCGTACACTGACTAGTTGATGTATTAATTTTGTAATGATGGAACAGCCGACTAAACCGTCCCTTGAACTAACAGAGATTGTGTTGGAACGCGGTATTGATACTGCGCACACTCCTGATAGTGCGCCGCACAGTCAGAAAGCCTGTTGGGACAAACCTAAATAATTACTGTGCTTTTATTTATTCCTTCAATAGACCAAGTTTATTCTAACCTGGCTTTTATTGATTATTATTATTACTTTAATGTAAATTTTATACACTATCTGTTTGACGTGTAGGTACGTGTATACAATTAAAATACCGGAAGAACATATCGTGTTTTTTTAATTAGAATTTTAAATCGATTAGTGTAATAATTAAAGATAGTTATCGCTGTACAGATTTTTATACGATATTCATGTTGATTTCATTAATAACAAAAGTAAAAATTGAAAGTTACGCCCTATAACGCCGTAGCGTGTCGACTTGAAATTACAAATTGCTTGTGAACCATAAATAAATGGTAAAGATCAAACACTTACGAAGCGGGGGTTTGCCCACATTGGTGTAATGACACTGTACAACTTCAACATGCGCAAACAAAATAAATATTGAACAATCAGAAAGAAGAGGCCGTTTCCACAGAGCACACATTAAGATGGTATAAATTAAATATTCTCTTGACTGTTATACTGTTTTCGATACACATTTGTACAGTTAACTTTCCCCACTAAGTTTTCATTTAATATTTAATTTGTGAAATGGTCGTTCTGGTTTCTTTTAACTACATCGGCATCTCCAAAAATTACGGTTATTGGTTATTAAACATTATTTAAAAAACAAGATTTTTTTGTCATTTCCCGAGGTTTAACTTCAAAATATTTCCAGTTGAAACAGTTATCCATTTAAAATAAGATTGAAGTCAATTTAATATTTTTAAGGATGAATATCTTTTAAAAGTTTCGAGTTTACATTTACTTACCTCGAAATTTCAATTTAACTTTCACAATGAGACCGTATCAGTTTATTTTATAACACGATATAGATAGATGCGGCCAATGTATAAAACGTTCTTCTCACTCAACTTAATTTTTTAATTATAAGAACTTAAAACTTATAATAGCAAATGTGAAAAAAAAAATTGTTTATAAATGATAAGAATTATTTTATATAATGTAGTGTAGGGTATGTGCGGGTATGTTTTATTCAATTTGTATGATATATCGTTAAAATCTATTGCCACAGTTAATTTTATGATACAACTATTCATTTTGGGCCATGTGTTACACCTTGCCTGCTTCGTAAAAAAAAATGTTTTTTTGTTGTTATGAGGATCGTGATTAAGTAACAAATCAGTTCTCTTTATGTTTTTAACTAATCATATTATTTTAGTAACACAATCTATGTAACAATGTACAACGATAAAATTAATAATGAAACTCGTAATTCAATGCGACTATAGGTACATTTGTTCCCAAAAAAGCACCCAACAAGGTGCATTTTTTTAATTCTTAAGATCACCAGTGTTGTATTTTGTCGAAGTTAAGTACTAGTGTACTGCAATTTTGTAAGTTTCTTGTAATAATAAAAATAATAATAATATAACGTAATTTATTAAGAGGTTTGCTAATTTCGTTTACAATTTTTATTTTATTACTTACCTATACCTATATGAATATATAACAATTAAAACTTTTTCTTCGTATAAAACTGCTGAGCTTACGTCTACATCATACAACATTAGTTTCACTTTTAAGATCGCTTGTTAGATCGTTATAAAATTTCAGTCCTCAATTAAATAGAGAATTTTGAGTGTAATTTCGTGTCATGAATGGCAATTTAAAGTACAGTTTCTAGTCGGATAATTATGAATATCAGATTTTGGGGTTATACAAGGTGTTTCTTAAATATTGCGAAAAAATTCGGGAGGTGACTCCTTATCGAAAATTAAAGGGGGTCTTTTATATATATTTTTTTCTTAGACGTCTCCTTTCAGAGTTACACCCCCATAAAAGGGGAGCGGTAAAATTAGGTTTTTATTTTATTTCTCAAATTTGGATAAATGTATTCGAATGATTTTTGCTAGATGTTTTATACTTATTAAAAGGTTTCCCATAGTAATATTTTCAATCATCTCATACCTCCACAGGGGGCTGAAAAGTGTGACCCCTGTTGGTTTTTTAATCAAAACTTTTTGGTGGGTTGAAATTTTGCAATTAAAAATACTCTTTTTTGAAAGCTTGATTTACAAACTTCATTTATTCTTTAACTTCTCTCGTAAAATCTACAGTTTTCGAGTAAAAAATTAAATAAGTTAACATGCGCCATTAAATATTCCGATATAAATACTATAAATAGTAGTGTCACGGCACTAGTGTCATGACATCGGGACATCGCGACGTCAGGCTGTTCGGACAACGACATTCGATGTTACGACGCCAGTATCACCATGTGAACGAGGCTTTACTTTTGCTAATGATTTTTATGTTTATTTTGCAGAATATACGGAACCGGTACCTACATGACGCCTTACAATTTGGAATATGAAATTAGTGAACTGCAAAGGGACTTTTGAACGACATAATGGGCAACTGCATCATTGTCAGGTAAAATTAAAGACTAATGAAAATTACTTGAATAAGATTAAAATTATAATTTAAAATATACATATATATTTACCCTACATTAAATAATTGAACTTGCGAATATCTCGATTTGATAGATAAATTTGAACGAAATTATTATGAAATTGGAGTCGTAAGTATTACTGGAAATCTGTAACAAGTTAAACATTACAAGCCTAGGGACAGTATACACAGGACCGACAATTAATATCAGACAGTCTATTGGGACCTAAAACCCTCGTAATTAATGAACACGGTTTTCTTGTCGAGCACTGACGTAGTAGTTTTAACTGAACTTTAGATCACTAAGCATTCGATAACTGTTGTACGCCAATTGCTCAAACGATCAGCTTGAACGACTTTCATTAATTCGCTGAAAGAACTTGCAGTATAGGCAAAGTAGTGTGATATTGAAGTTGAAACTGTTTTTGTTTCTCTTATTTTCATTTAAAACACTTGCTTTTTCACGTCATAGAATATACAGGGTGTCCCCGTTATCACCGCGAATATTTTAAGTGGTGATAGAGGACCTTTTTCTAAGGAAAAATTTCAAGTAAATTTTTTTCCTAAAATCAAATGCTAAGCTGATATCAACACTTACTTGATTTTTTTACACTTCTGCATTTATAAGACTCTGTAGCCGACAATATCAATTTTATTTTAAAATACCTTAAACCTTTTAATAAAACATGCAATTATCTACAAAATTAGTTTTATTCATTTTTTGTCTACAGGCAATGGTTTGAGAGTTATAAAGCAGTTTGTACAAAAAAATGTAAAAAATTAACAAAATTTAATTATTTCTTAGACTTTGCAACCGCTGTATCTTTAAAACGAAAGGTTGTACAAAAAAACCGACGGCCCATTCCGGATAGCAAATTTTATGGGCTACAACTTTGGTCAAGTGAAGTTTTTTGAAAATCAAACCGTTTTTCCGGAAAAGCTGAAAATATGGAATAGAGTGCAAAAACAAAATTTCCTACAAATATTGTTTTGTATTTAAAACAGCTTTTAAAGAGAGTGCGATTACGTGATTGAAACTGATGGAGGTCATTTTGAACACTTATTGAAGTAATTTTGTGGTTACATGTTAATTTTATTGCGTCCAGATGGATTTGCATTGTTTTGCATTTTATCGTTTTTTTTTCACCTTTTTCACTATTATAAACATTTCTATGATACATTTAGTTTTATTGAACAACATATTTACCGAAGTTGTAGTCCGTTAAATGCCTTATCCGCAATAGGCATCCGTTTTGCTCTACGACGTTTCGTTAAAAAGATGCGGCGTTTTTAAAAATTTACATAACTTATTTATATGCAATTTTACAATTTTTTGTTAAATTTGTTCGTTAGCTCCTTAAAAAAAATGACAAGGGGTGGTTTTCTGAAGAATCTCAAACTTCATAAAAAGCTTTGAAACTTATGAGATACATAATTTTATGAATGTTGCCGATGCTATGGCATTTTTAAATACAAAATATCATAATTAACGGGAGTTTTTGTTTTTCGAAAACGATAAAATGCAAAACAATGCAAATCCATCTGGACGCAATAAAATTAACATGTAATTACAAAATTACTTCAAAAAGTGTTCAAAATGACCTCCATCATTCAATTACGTAATCGCATTCTCTTTAAAAGCATTTTTAAATACAAAACAATATTTGTAGGAAATTTTGTTTTTGCACTCTATTCCATATTTTCAGCTTTTCCGGAAAAACGGTTTGATTTTCAAAAAACTTCACTTGACCAAAGTTGTAGCCCATAAAATTTGCTATCCGGAATGGGCCGTCGGTTTTTTTGTACAACCTTTCGTTTTAAAGATACAGCGGTTGCAAAGTCTAAGAAATAATTAAATTTTGTTAATTTTTTACATTTTTTTGTACAAACTGCTTTATAACTCTCAAACCATTGCCTGTAGACAAAAAATGAATAAAACTAATTTTGTAGATAATTTCATGTTCTATTAAAAAGCTTTAAGGTATTTTACAATAAAATTGATATTGTCGGCTACAGAGTCTTATAAATGCAGAAGTGTAAAAAAATCAAGTAAGTGTTGATATCAGCTTAGCATTTGATTTTAGGAAAAAAATTTACTTGAAATTTTTTCTTAGAAAAGGGTCCTCTATCATCACTTAAAATATTCGCGGTGATAATGGGGACACCCTGTATATCATATTTAAAATATAATATTCAATTCATTATCCTTTTTTCAAGTTGTTTCAAACTCACCACTTCTTTGGGACGAACCGGGGCCATCATTATTATTAAGTTATTAGAACAAAATGTTAACGTACATTGCGTACTACAGCTCAGCGTTTGCATGTTAATAAAAGTATTCGGATTGTACTATTCTTTACTTTGAATATACAGGTTGGTCCACATAGGGCCAGTATTGGGCTCTCGTATTTTTCTCGATTTTTGTTTATTATCAAGCGTGCCATGGAACATTTGTAAAACATTAAAGCATCACTGAATAGGTCCCAGAAAGGGGAACGATTTGTCTAATTTAAACTCCTTTGTAGCTCTTGCCGTTTACGAGATCCCAAGAGTAATAGTAGCCCTTCTATGTGGACGGGTGTATACGGGGTAAATAAATACCGTTCAAGTAAATGTAATAACAAATAACACTGCATAAAATAAAACACTCAAACAGTTTTATTGACGTTTATTGAAATATATATGTTGTAAAACAGTACACAGATGTTTATAAAAAGAATATACAGTCAACTATGTGCCTTATAAAAAGTTTTAAAATTGAGCATATTGCATCAACAAATCACACACTACAGGGGTTGATATGTTTAAAGTTTTTATACAGTAAAAAAAATAATTTCCATCAATTTAAATCTATAGTCACTATAATGATTTTTTTTCAGTATATTAATTACTACAATACAGAAATTATAACTAACTCTTATTAACATAATAACACAGCATGAAAGAGAGAGAAAGAGAATGATATATTATGCAATATTTACATCATGTAACTCTTAAAACCGGTTTTATTTCGACCCAAAATAAAATGGAGAAAATTATTTGATCTACTGAATATTTTTGACTTACCAGTAATAAAATGTAAACATAATTAGCAAATCGCTAAATAAATTACATTATTATTATTATTACCAGGGAGGGTCACGATATGTTGTTGCTAGAATCTGATCAAGGCTGTGTTTATTGCGTTAAGAACATCAAAACTAAATGTTTGGAAGAGTTACAAGTGCCACTGGCCATTTCCTTCGCAAAAATAGGGGAACAACTAAAAAGTTGAATAATTAAAGTAATATTTGCGATCGCGTTGGCCATGAAACCGTCAGAGATAAAATCGAAATTTTTCTATATACCAATGCGTGCATCCTTTGCAAGTAAAATGGTGCAAATTTTTTGAAAAAATCTTAAACGGTTCCGGTGAAAAACGTCAAAAACGAACCCGCTGCAAAAGCGCTATGATTTGAGAAGTTGTATAACTAAATCTATGCGACTTGCATAGGCGTTTAACACAGGAGAAACCGTTTTTACAAGGGCCTCGTTTTTCGCGTTTTTCTCCGAAGCGTTTAAGATTGTTTCAAAAAAATTGCACTATTCTACTTGCAAGGGATGTGCGCATTGGTAAATAGAGAAATTTCGATTTTATCTCTGACGGTTTCATGGCCAACGCGATCGCAAAAATTACTTTTATTATTCAACTTTTCAGTTTTTCCTCTATTTTTCCGCAGGAAATGGCCAGTGGCACGTATAACTCTCCAAAACATTTGGTTTTGATATTCTTGATGCAATAAACTCAGCCTTGATCAGATTCTAGCGACAACATATCGTACCCCTCCCTTGTTAGATCAGGTGATTTAATATTAAAATTTGTTCGTAAACAAATACAGGGTCGTATAGTTTAACATTATCTATCTACAAGTGTCATTAAAACATTGGTTAATAAGAAAACTACTATCACAGATCGTTTATTTAAGGTTGATGATGCGCTTAACGCACTGGCGTGACAACTCATTTCCTCTAGGGGTAACTGCACAATAGCAATTTTACTGCTAGAGATTATATCGGTACACATAACGTTTTTTGTAATATCGTTTATGTGCACAGCTGTTTCTGCAGGAGCATTATGGGGCTGTAAAGTCTCTCGAACCCACCTTTTCAGCCAATGGCTTAACCAAGATACGTGGCATCCACATTTAAAATGATTTTCATAAATTGTCAGTCCACCTACAAAATTTTATCAAAATCACTTTCACCTTTGATCAAAATCTACACGTACCTGTCATAACAGAGGTGCCAATATTCTTCAGCGATGTTTTATTCCCATAAAATGTATCCGGGCTAATATATGATATCATATTATTTCTAAGTTCAATACCAAGATGCGATATTTTGTACATATGGGAAAACAGTCCGGCAGGCAGCTCTTCTATGTCGGTTCCATCTATTTTAATAGTCAGTTCTGGATTTCTGGTAAACTTGACGAACGCATCGGCTTGTACATACTTTAAGTTCTTTCCAGAAATCTCCAAGTGCTTAATTTTAGGATTTGACAAACAAATTAGTTGATCACTTAAAACGTTCTCCTGAAGTTGGAGTTTAAGAATTCTTAATTGACTCAAGTTTGCAAATAAATTACACAATTCGGCACGGAAATTATCTATTCTCGGCCAAGTTTGCATGGATAGTGTTGTAAGGATTTTGAGCTGAGTGAGAGCTTTACTTTCGAACTTCTCTAATCCCGACAATTCTTGAATATTCAGGTTTTTTAAATTTTGGAGTCCGTGTAAATTATCCACAGTTATTTCCTGCAAGAGTCAAGCTTAAATATTACACACACGTGAAGTTAGAGGTACATATTAACAGAAATCAAAAACTTTTAACGTCATAATTTTTTTCCAAATTTTTGCTGTACTTTTTAATTTTTTTGCTGGTCTCCAATACGAGATAATTAAAACAAAACGATTTGTTCCTCCAACTTCACGGTGAGGTACAACAAAAATAAGCCAAAAATGATGTAAAAAGTTTTTGATTTTTTTACAAATGCACCTCACTATGAAGTTGGAGATACAACACTTTTTTTTAAATCATCTTGTCTTGGAGACCAGCAAAAAATTTAAAAAGAACAGCAAAAGTTAGCAAAAAAATATGATGTAAACAGTTTTTGATTAATGCTATTATGTATCTCCAACTTCAGGAACCTCAAAAACGTTACAAAATATTACCTTAATGGGATTGCTGGATAGATCAAGAACCTTCAGAACTGGAAAACGGCTCCACATACGAGAAGGTATGTGACGAATTTTGTTATTATCAAGGTACAAATATTTCAACTTTGGTAGTTTTTGTACAGAATTAGGATGAATAACTTCTATTTTATTATACGATAAATTTAAATATATCAAATTTGGCAGTGGTAAATGAGGTATAGAACAAATTCCTGCATTAGCTAAATTCAGCTCTTTCAAATTTTGGGCATAATGAAACAGTTCCTTAAAATTTGCTTGTAGTGGGTTTGCACTGATATGTAGTTTTTGTAAGAAACCTAAACTTGTGAATACATTATCGGGAAGTATTGTTAATCGATTATTACTTAAATCAAGGCACTGGATATATCGCATATCTAAAAAGGTCGTACTGTCAATGTGTTCTATATTATTCGATCTAATCAAGAGATACCTTAGCGTAAACCCTATTTCTGATAAGCTCGCGGAAGGTAGAGCAGAAAAAGAATTTCTACTTAAATCCAACATTTCTAGAGCTGTGTTGCTAAACACATCTCTAGGAAGATGCTCTAAATAGTTATCGTGCATGTCTAAAATTCGCAATTTTGGAGAACTAGAAAATTGTCCACCGTGTAAACGTCCTATAGAATTCTTGGACAAATCTAAAACTTGTAAACTTTGTAAGCCAGAAAATGCGGCTTTGTTGATGCTAACAATATTATTTTTGCTTAAACTGAGTTGTTCCAGGGAATTCATGTGTACAAAGCTATTATGTTCGACGCTGGATATCGAATTATAATCTAAAAATAACTTCCTCAGTGAAATAATATTTTTCAAACACTTAAGTACGTGAGATATATTATTATACCGCAGATCTAATAGACTCATTTGTAGAACGTGTGGACCACTATTGCAAAACACTATGTGGTTCATACTGATATTGACTTGGACAATGTTCGAAACGTTGATAAAATATGATAAAGAAAATTCTGTTAGTAAATTACTTTGCAAATGTATATTTGTTAATGACGGTAAATTGCTGAACGCGTGTTCGCCTAAATGCGAAATTAAATTATTCGACAAACTAATTTGAGTTAAGGATGTTAAATTATGAAAACTTTTCCTCTCAATATTTTCGATTTTGTTATTTGATAATATTACGGACTCTAGCCCTGCAAGAGATTCGAAAGTTTGGGAATATATTTTACGAATTTCGTTATTTCCTAATCGTACATCTTTTAGTTTCGAGTGTACAGTCGAAACGAACAGATGTTGAGGTAAAACGACCAACTTATTTGATTCCATATTTAAATACCGCAACTGATTAAACTGATGTAAAATAGATTCAGGTATTGTGTGTAAGTTATTATTATCGACGGATAACCATCGAAGTCTATGAAGATGCCTAAATAAATCGCTTGGAAAAGTCTCAAAATCTAATCCGAACGAAATTTCCAGCGTTTCTAGATGTGATAACCCGTAAAAAGCGTTGTTTTCTATAAACCTCAAAGGATTAAAACTTAAAATTAATTCCTTTAATTGGTTTATGTTCGCGAATGCTTTTGCTGGTAATTTCGTAATGCGATTATTACTTAATATTAATGTTTTTATATTACGTCCCCAGTATTTGAAGTCATTTTCTGAGATTTCATAAATTTCGTTGTAAGCCATATTAAAATGCGATATATTCGCGCAGCTTTTCAGTGCGTCCGCAGGAATTTTGCTAAACCTATTACCACTTAAACTTAATGCTCTTAAACTGGCACAGAAAAGGTGAAACGTATTTTCTGAAATATCTGTTAAATAATTGGACGACAAATACAAATACTTTAAAATTTTCAATCGGCTTAACGCTTGCGGGGAATGTATTAAGTTGTTATGATCGAAATCTAGGTATTCTAACTGTTCTTCAAGTCCTGAAAACGCTTTGTTATCAACGTTTACAAGTTGGTTGTGTGATAAAATGATTCTCCCGCAGCCGAGGCCGGAAAAACTTTCAGCTGTTAGTACTTTTATACTGTTATATGCTAGATTCAAATCACGTATATAAACAGTGTTATTAAAAGGGAAGCGAGGCAAACTTTTTAAATAGTTTTCACTTAAATCAACTTTCTCGAGCCACAATTTTCTTGTAAACGTGTGCCTTGGGAAAGTAAAGATATGATTTCCACGCAAATAGAGCCATTGCAAATGAGGCAAAGTTGAAATGATTTCGAGTGGAAAGTTTTCTATCAAATTATGTGAAATACTGAGAGTTTGTAGACTGGGAGGAAGAGAATATTTATGGATTTTAGATATTTTATTTCCATCAAGATTCAACCAAATCAGCAGCTCCAGTTTCCGTAATCCATTATTGCCTTTAGATTCATGGACGTTGTTGTCTACGGGCAATTCTGTTATATCATTTTCAGCCAAAAATAATTTTGTTATCGTGTTTCTCAGAAGAGACCAATCTCCGTGCAAGTTATTTATTTGATTTCTGCAAATGCGAATAATATTTATTTTTTGTATACTTACTTAATTCACGCAAAACAGTTGCTAAATTACATCAAATAATCATTAAATTTTTGTCGCCAATGTTATCTACAATATTTTTCAAATGCTAAATATTATGGTAATTCGATTTTTAAGTTGCTTAACTTGTGTTTATGGAGACGTAGTTTAAGTGTACTTTTTTTTGTTAAGTCGATCGCAAAACATCAGTCTTCATTGTGATCCAAACAAGATGATATCAGATTTATTGCACGTTAATTTTTTATTTCAATATTAAGAATGGTATTTTTTTTTATACCGGGTGTAACTGAAATCAGGCTCACCCCCCTTTTTTTCTTTAGTTTTGATGATAGACAAACGAAATTTTAAACATGTGATGTGCAAAAAAAACGGATTGCACCTTTGTTTCACTTCCGGTTTCGCCGGAAACGACCCTAACTTTGTTTTTTCAAATGAAACATACTGTACATTTTTACATTTTTGGAAAGAGTAACAAATTTTGAATACAACTGCACTGTTTTAGTAAATTTTTATAGACTCAAATAATTTTTTATTAAGTGTGCCCTGACCTGCATAAATAGAATAGTGTAATTTCAAAAAGCGTCGAAAAAACTTTTTTGTTAATTTTAATTTTTAATTGAATTTTGGGTTACTTAAATAGACTTTAAAGGTTGCGAAATTGGTTTTTTTTTAAAGATTTTTTTTTTTTTTCATGAAACGAAGGTGCCCCATGCGGTTATTTAAATAGAGTATTTATTGGCGAATTAACAATACCAATAACTTGGTATTTAATTAGGATTTATTTCTACAACAACAAAATTAACTGTTTGTTCAATAAAACTTTGGAATTTCTTTTTAGTTGTTGTTCCTAAAAGTTTCAATTAATTTTTAGTGGTTTGTAATCGTCGTGAAAAGAGTCAACACAAAAAAAAGCATTTGTTTTGTTGCTATTTAGCATAGTCAACTATGATTATTTCTTATTGTATCTTACCAACACTTAACAATGATTTAAAATTTTAATGCTGGCTCCTGAAAAAATACCAAGTTTTTGGTATCGTTGAACTCGTCAGAAAATACCCTATTTAAATAACCGCATGAGCCACCATCGTTCCATTTAAAAAAGTTGACTTTTTGTCAAAAAAAAACAATTTTGCAACCTTTAAATTCGATTAAAGTAACCGAAATGTCAATGAAAATTAACAAAAATGTTTTTTGACACTTTATAAGACATAATAAAATTCAATTTATGCAAGTCATGGCACACTTGTCCAAAAATTATTTGAGGTTACTTATAAAAATTAACTAAAACAGTGCAATTGTATTCAAAATTTCTTCCTGTTTCCAAAAATGTAAAAATATACAGGGTGTTCCATTTGAATAACAAAGTTGGGGTCCGTTTCGGCGAAACCGGAAGTGTAAGAATAGTGTACATATGTTCAGATAATCCGGTTTTTTGCACATATCACATGTTTAAAATTTCGTTTGTCTAAAATCAAAACTAGAGAAAAAAAGGGGTGACCCTGATTTCAGTTACACCCGGTATTTGCATATTCAAGCGATACAACTAACTAAAAATCAGTTTTATAAAGTTATAACGGTGTAAAAAAAATGCACCATAAAATAAAGGTTTTACAGCACACACACACCTTTGTAAATTCAAATGTTGTAGGTTTCTTAAATCTTTCATCGCTACAAATGGTATGCTGTCCAGTTCATTATAACTTAAATCCAACGAAACGAGAGACTTCCACATAGAGCTGAAAGTAAACAGAAAGTGCAAAACAAATATCATAAAGATATTTTATTATGCAGGTTTTACGACAAAAGCAATCAGCAAAAATCATTTCGGAAATGTAAGCATTTACAATAAGTGCGTCATAGGTTATGCAGCCAGATGAATAAATTTGGAACCAACAATGAATAAATAATTATTTTACATTCGTTTATTATGTACAAAAAGTACCTACTTACTACTAACATGGATTATTCATTTAATGATGATGGAAATAAGATTAAAATCTTGAACATCGAACATAGTAATTATTTGTATCTTTACTACGTTCGTTTAATCAAGATGTCGATTCAAAAACTTTTCTAGATAGCTTATTTTTAACATTTTCACACCCCACATATTGCTATTGATGTAGAAAAGCAAAACTGTGTAAACGCTAGTTATTAAAGAGTTCGCGAATGTCTGAGCTGCAACAGCGATGGAAGAGTAACAAAAATCCCAACTTTATGTGTGCATTTCTTTCATCGCTTGCTTCGATATCCAGGGATATAAAAATGTACTATCGTAGCCATAAAAGGTATCAATAATGATTACCAAGTTTAATATTCCAATGCTTAGTTTTCTTTGGTTTTTGATATTTTTATGTTAATGAGGTTTTTATTAGGTACTCAAAAAGTAGCGTGCAAGAAATTTATTAGGATATATGTTTCTCTAGCGTGAAAAGCATAAATTGTTTTAATTTGATCAAACATTTTTTTAAAAATTAATTCCCTGTAAATATTGTTGTCATTCGTTTTTATATTAATGAAATACCGTTCACCTGAAATATAAAATTTTGCAACATTACCAATTAAATTGCCAATTATTTGACAAATTGTGTAAAAACTTTGTTTTGTAAGAAAGATAAACTAGTGGCTGTAAAAATATCGAGCGAACTGAAGTGTCTAATTATTGTCAATTATTAATCGACCAATTGGTTAAACTTCAAACACGGATAAGTCAATTTTTTTAAATAGAACACCCTATATATTTTTACATATTCTTATCGATAACTACACTCATATGTTAAATTCTCCATAATGACGTCACGTTTTGTCGTTATGACAGCGGGTAAAAAGGTACCTAACTAAATATCCACTTGCATTTTTGCATGTAACTTTTGTTACCATGCAACCGACTTATGACTAAAAGATTTTGACGTTTTGTTAGTTATTATTTGAAGGTTATAATTTATGGGTCAATCTAAACAGATGAATCTTCCTTAGGTGTAAACTCTTTTTACTGTGGTTACCTTTGTTAATAACAATTATAATCTCAATAGCAACAATGGTAACCACAGTAAAATGTGTTTACACCTAAGGAAGATTCATCTGTTTAGATTGACCCATTCGTGCAGTTATCGTACCGAATTACACTCGAGCTTTTTTTATATCCTGGACAAACTTGCTTTTACTAAACTCAAGTTTAGTTGCTATTGGGCAAATCTTGACTCGACAACTGTCAACGATAAAACAACTCGTCCTACGGACTCGTTGTTTTATCAGATAGTTTTGTCTCGTCGATTTTCCTAGCAACCAAACTTTCGTAGCAACGCAACTTTGTCCGGCTATAAAAAAAGCTCTAGTGTAATTACCCCCGATAATTTAATTACCTTTAAAATTTGTTTAAGGTCTGTTATGTCTTAAATTAATATTTCTCGAGTTATTGCGGTTTTCATGATAATTAATGGGCACGTAAAATATTTAATAGAAACTAATTAGTCGGCTTTGGAAATATCTCGATAATTTGTTTTAAATGTCAAATAACGTTCTATTTTCATCTTTAAGCTATATGTTTTTCTGATTATAAATTAGTTTAATAAAAAACAATAAAATCGAAATGGTTTAATGCACATTAAAGAGGTGGATAGGAAGGCGAGGTACAATTGAATGACCACCACGCTTTTCAGATTTGTCACCTTTGGACTAATTTAATAGACCTTAAACAAATTTTGAAGGTAATTAAATTATCGATAAGAATTTGTAAAAATATATAGGGTTCTATTTAAAAAATTTGACTTATCCGTGTTTGAAGTTTAACCAATTGGACCGAGCATAAAAAACACCCTGTGTATTATTTTAAAATTTTAACTAGTCCGCAATCACTATGATACTATTGTTGAAAAAAGTTTTAAAGGAATTCGTTCTGAAATTGCTATGTTGTAAAATCTCAATATTTTCTTAGAGTCCTGTTTCTGTCAAAACTTTCATAAAAACTTAAATAACTCAAAAACGATTGATTTTAGACACATAAAACCCTATACATTTTAAAAGTCAATTTAATTCTGCATCTAAAAAGTGCAAAATATACAGGGTGTTCTATTTAAGAAAACAAAGTGACGTATCGGTACGCAAAAACATAACACTGTGTATAGCTGAAATTAATTTTAGGTTATATAGTAAATTTCCACAAAACTTTTATTCGAAACATTTTTTTTGTAAAGTTTCCACAAGACGAGATATTGATCGGTTACGTTACTTTTTGTACACTCTGTATATTTAAAATTTCATAAACCACACTGGAATTAAATTTTACCAAAATAGTTCATAAATTATTTTTAACGAAAACGGCTTTATCTTTTAAATTAAAACATACATACATACATAAAAACAATAAATATTACCTGAAGGATCGATCTGCTACATGCTGCAGTTTATTATTGACAACAGATAAAATTTGAATCGAAAGTCCTAACATACTTTCTGCTTCTAAACTTGTTATTCTTGATCCCATAACTTCCAATTGACTTATATTACTTTCTAATAGATCTGCAAATAAAATGTAATTTTAGTGGTAATTGACCTGTTTTATGTTTTTATGTTGAAAACGTAAAAATAAGACCCATATTGGCTTTATAAAAGGAAGCTTGTACTTACTTGGAAATTTATAAAATGGCACAGATACGCAGACTACGTCATTAAATAAACCACTGGAAGAATGGAGCGAAGTCGGAGAACATGAACACATAGAGTTAAAACTGCATCGGGAATAGTGGAAGCCAAAGCTTTTAGCGAATACAACCATGACAATAACACATGTCCAAAGCATTATATCTGTAACAAAATAAAAAACAGTTAAGTAATTGCACTTGTACCAATCACATCTTACACTATACTTGATAATTTTTCATTCAAACGCAAATTATCACCAATCAGCTTAAGCACAAGAGTTTTATAAACCTTCGTTTTTTTAATTAAATCTTAATATTTCGAGCTACGCCTCAAAATTCATGCAGGATAAATGATAATTTTAAAATATTTTACTCGTCAAACGTTAAAACATTTCACGAAATTAAACTGTGAAGAATAATATTAATAATTAGATATTGTAATTTTATATAACGTCTTAATTTGATGGTTCTAATATTTTATTGGCGTTGTAGTACAAAAGCCATTCCAAAATTTAATTTTAAAAAAGAATTCAATTAAAACGTCTGCATATTTTAGCTTTAAAAAATGCAACCAAACCATAACATAAATGCAATTTGTAATTTAAATAAAGGAATTTGCAAATCTTTCTAAATGCCCGTCTTTTATTCAATTTTGTCTAACGATGTAATTGGCAACATATAATAAAAATAAATCAAAAATTACAATGAGAACAGCTAAATTGCTCAACGATTTAAATTAGCATGATTTTTATAAAAACTTTACTTTCACAGATTTTATAGATCGTTTCATGGCAGTCCTTTACGTTAATTTAAAAAACATTTTAAATACCTGGTAACTGGGATAAACAGTTTTGAGATAATGTAAGTCTGATTTAATTAAGGCTTATAATAATATCATTATTTATTTAAATTTCAGAAGTCTTACATAACCGAGCTTATTATAATCAGCAAACCCAAGTGGAAACGCATAAATTAATAGCCTTTTATCATCTAAATAAATGTTTAAATCTATCATTAGTTTTAATTACCTTGCATACAAAATTTATGAAATATCAAGTTACCTGTTGATGTCCATTAATAATGTATGTATAATTATTATACTAGTCTATAATCTGAGTATTAGTTTACTCATTGCATTAGTTAATAGACAATTTTTTATTCGTTAATGTAACTAAAGGTAGCTGGAGGGCTTTAACATGACCATTACAAAATAAAACATTCTGAAAATATAGGTCATACAAGTAGTATTAAACTTATCTATGTAATGAAAACGCCAATAATACATAAAGGGTGTAATTACGAAGCCAAGAAAATTATATCCCATTCTTTTAAATATAATTGTACTATGAATTTGATAATAAACAAAAACTTTGATCACGTTGTGATTTTGTTGCAGTTAAACCACATATACAGTGATGCGCAAAAGTATGGACACAGACAAATAACTAAAACATCATTTTAAATATACTACAACGAAAATTTTGATCTAAGCGTTATCATATTTTTCGGATTCGATGAAAATACTGAGGTTGCAATACGACTTCCGGTTCAACTGGAAACGGACCAACTTTGAAATTTTCAATAGAACACCCTGTATATTTTTATATTTATGGTTCCTCTTAAAATTTACTTTTAAGGTGTATAATGTTATATGGGTCTTAAGTCAACCGTTTTCGTTAAATTAACATTTTTATGAAAATTTTGAGCGATACAGCACTTTCAATTGCTTTTAACATTCAAGCTCTTTAAAAGGGCAATGGAATTTTGTATAAAAATTAGATTGAATATCAGTTTTAGGTGTAAAACATGGTTAATGTTTTTGAACGACAATAAAATTTTCTACAAAACTATGTAAAAACATATAGAAAATTGAGTTAACGATGTTCGAATTTTCATAAGTTTGACCAAGCGTAAAAACACCCTGTATAATATTTTAAAAATGTAGCTTTCGCAAAATATTCATTAACCTATTGTCAATCTAATTTTCACACTAAATTCTACTGCTTTTTAAAGAACATAAATTTTTAATCAAATTAAAAGTGCTGTATCGCTCAAAATTTTTATAAAAATATAGTTTTTACGAAAAGGTTGACTTAAGGCCCATATAACCCAACATATTTTTGAAGTAAATTTTAGGAGGAAACCAAAAACATAAAAATATACACGTTGTTCTATTTAAAATCTCAAAATTTGAGTCAGTTTCCGGTTAAAACAGAAGTCGTACGTAACCTCAGTATTTTTATCAAATCCGAAAAATACGATAACGGGTGGATACCAAATTTCATTGGAATATCTGCAATGGTATTCTAGATATTTGTCTGTTTCCATACTTTTGCGCGTCACTGTACATACGAAAAAATATGTTTGACAAACTGAAACGGCCAAAATAAAGTCGTTTCATAATGAATAAAACATTTTTGACGCATTTTTGTCGCTATTGGCTGGTAAGACACACAAAAATACTTAACAGTCTCGTAAATATAGAGCATGTGCTATGATAAAATAAACTAGTCAATTTCAATAGAGCCAATAGAAAATTCTAGTTGGACTTTTATGTTACTTAATATCTGTTCTAGTGTTAAAATTAAAAATCAAAAATAAAATGTTATAAATGAGATTCTAATTTAATTCTAATTTAATGTCTCTACTTTAGTTAACATAATTAATTTTTATTTTAATCAAGCGGATAACGTTACGTTGTTTAAATACCAATCTTATGCTATCCAAGCATCAGAAGTTATTAGGAAAAACGTTCAGTTGCAGGGTCGCGTACATAAGTTATTGCCGTCCGGGTGCAAGCAGTCCTTGCTGCCCCTTACAGGGATGTTTCCGGTTAGGGGTGAAATATAACCAAAAAGTATTTAAAAAGATATATCACAAAATTTATTATATTAAAAAAAATTAGTAATGTAAAACACTCTACCTTATTATTCTAAAACTTAATTGTTTATGGATAATATTTATAAGCTAGCTTTTAACACAGTTTTTTGTTAAATCCTTAAATTATTGAAACTTTTAAACGAAACTAATCAAAAAGCCCCATTTATTAGTCACCACGTCATCACCCCGAAGTTAAATCGCCCATTAAATACATAAGAAATAAATATTGTATTTAATAATATAACATTAAATAGAGGAGACCGGGGATGAAAGTAACACGGGTTAAAACAGTGCCAAAGTTTCTTTAATTTTTGTTACATATCTCCCTAAGCTCTTGTGCAATGTTCATTTACATCCACCTCCCTACCTACATTGGTAGTTTTCATCTGCCATAGAGGTTAAGTTTTTGCCACCCAGAGTCACCATTTTCCGCCTAAAAGTTAATGTGTAGTATCACCGGTCGAATGACTTTTAGGCGATCTCTAAAAGAGGAACCAAAAAGTACCTAGATTTTAATGTTCTAAATTTTGTTGGCTATTGGTGGATGCAATACAATTTGACGTTGGAATCCTCCAATTTGTTTTGTGTACACTTGGGGTCAAAAGTAACGGTGTTACAACCCAATGTTTTCGTTAGTGAAGTCAACAGTCAGTTTTTCCGATTTCTACGGCTCTCTATTTGCTTCAATAACAATTAGAAGAAAAAATGCCGAATTCTCGAAAAGTATGAGTTTTGGACATACTTAACAAAAAATGAAGCTCTCTTAGAGACGAATTCGATGACATAAAAAAATATAGGGGTTTGCATTTGAAAAAATTGAGTTACGAGTTTGAAAATCATGGAAGTTGCCACTTATTTACGAACACGCGTGATTCAAACTTTTTCGTATCGAGCGAATAGAGCAATGTTTTCTGCATGTGCTTACCAAATTACAACTCTGTGCTTCGAAAAATGACTTCAGGGGAATTTTTTAAATAAAGACTTAAAACCTTGAAAAATTTTGAAAATTATTATTTTTTTTAGTGACAAGGCCGCATAAAAACCTGTACTATTTTATATCGATGTAAAGCTAAAATGAAGGCGGTCAAGAATATTAAATAAAAAATGGGGTGTTGTATTTGAAATATAAAAGTTGCTATTGGTTCCAGAGAGGTGACTCACTCTGTATATTTAAAAATATTTTTATCGTGTTCGGAAGAAAAAACTGTATGAAATACCGTTTGTATCAATTTTCCATCTCAAACCGTTTAGCCACAATCGACCGATCTCCCACTAGTGACTCACCCTGTAGATAAAATTATAGTTAATTGTTTTTTTTCTTTCAATTGTTCCAAAATTATCTTGCGATTTTGGCTAGTTGTAGGGTTAAAGTGGTTTACTGCCGGGGTGAATTCCAGCTTTAGTTTTTATGTAATTGGGCGTTATGGCCCAAAAACAAAACTAGTATTACAGGGAATTCCAAAAAAATCATTTGCTCAATGAATTGGCAAATATGTATTTACATGAGTAGCAACGTGGGAAACTCAGTAGATTTAATCAATATTTTTAAATCGACTGAAATGCAAAGAATGCCTTAAATATCTCGAAACAAAGAACAATGGACTATCACTTTTTTTATATAAACGGTCCATATGGACTGATAAAATATGCGTACGTACTAGAATAAAAACATCACAAGGTTAAATTTGTTAACTGTTTTCGATGCCAGTTACTAAACACATCTTAAATTGCGAACACGTATCTGTGTATTCGCGGAGTTTAAATAAATATTTTCTGAGTGTAACTTAAATACTAATAAATAATTATTGTGATTGGTGTATTAATTAACTTTGGAACTACATTTTAAAAACTGTTCTGTGCTATCAGTGAAACACCAAAAACTTTAGAATTAGATGGAGGAACGTCGAGGAAAGTTGACAGTTATTCAAAAAGGTAAAATTCTTTTACAAAATATTTACTATTCTATTAAATTCGCCTTTTTGGCACATTTGTGTCACCGTACCTAAGATTTTAAGCTTTTGATTATCGAAAGACGTGTGTAAGCATTTGTAAAAGAAACTGCAAAAAGCGAGGCAAAGTTATACGTGCCACTGGCCATTTCCTTCGGAAAAATAGGGGAAAAACTGGAAAGTTAAATAATTAAGGTAATTTTTGCGATCGCGTTGGCCATGAAACCGTCAGAGATAAAATCGAAATTTTTCTATTTACCAACGCGCGAATCCTTTGCAAGTAAAATGGTTCAACGTTTTAAAAAAAATCCTAAACGGTTCCGGAAAAAAACGTCAAAAACGAAACCTTTGCAAAAGCGCTATGATTTGAGAAGTTGTGGTATATCTTTTATAACTAAATCCATGCGACTTGCATATGCGTTTAACATAGGGAAAACCGTTTTTACAAACACCTCGTTTTTCGCGTTTTTCTATGGAACCGTTAGGGATTTTTTCAAAAACTTTGCACCATTTTACTTGCAAAGGATGCGCGCATTGGTAAATAGAAGAATTTCGATTTTATCTCAGACGGTTTCATGGCCAACGCGATGGCAAAAATTACCTTCATTATTCAACTTTTACCCTCTATTTTTCCGAACAACATATCGTGACCCTCCCTTGTAAGAATAAATTATAAAACTATACTAAAAATGATTTAAAATAAGTAAAAAGACATCGTTGTAGGTTTTATGTTCAAACAATAAAAATACTTTATGAAATACATGCATATAAATAATGAAATTTAATTATTATGATTCGGTATACCTCGAAGGTAAATAAGTACGAGTTGTTTTCAAATACGTTGCGTCATATTAAGTAATGAAAATGTATTACTTTGCCGTGTTTACAAAAGTCATCCCCGTCCATTTTAATTAAATTTACTTGTAAACCAAATGCTATAAATATAAATCATGTTTTAAAAACTCATATATTCTATGTTAAAAGCAACAATTTAGAGTGACTAAATTAAAAATTTGGTAGAGAATTAATCGCCAGATTTTACACAAGTAATAAATCTTACTATAGCAAGCTATTTTGCAACAAAATTTTTAAATCCTATTATTGTATTTCATTAATCATTTAATGCCGGAAAATGAATGAATGTGAAATTTACGCATCGTTGCTGCTTCCTTTGTCATTGTGATCGCAAATTTTGTCAAATTATATCACCAAAAAATTTGTAAGTAGAGGTAAATTTTAACTTAATAAAAAATATATGAATATTAAGCTAAAATTTAAGGAAAACCAATACATCAGAATGTATGAAATGACTACAAGATACCTATCATTTTTAATTTCATTTAATTTGTTAATTGGACACGAAACTCGTATGTTGAGACGATTAATCCATTTTCTACTAGACTGAAATAACAATGCTATAAGGATTTACACCTAATGAAGAGGCTCGGGACTGTTTCTTGGGGAATATTTTTCCATGTAGTGGGGATTGCATGGCAAAATCAGGATTGTGAATGTGAATTTAGGTAAAATATTCTATAAACCATTCTTCTGTTAATCCTTTTTGAACTTATTATAATTAGCTTCAGTAGGTACTATTTTACAATTTTATATTGTTTTTTTTTTATTTTCTGTAAGAAACAGTTGTGAACAAACTGTCTTATTAAACAGCGGTGTCAAAATTTGCAATTTAACGTTCGTCCTTATTAATATAAAATTAAAGATGATGAAAGATTTAAACACCATTGCGTTTTTTATTTTGTAATTTTTTAAAAATTATTAATCAATATTTTAAACATTTTTTGTGATAATTTCTTTTGTTATCGAATGTTTTAAAACTTTCTAATAAAAACAAAAAAAAAGCATTAAGCCGGAACTGGAACTGAACCGTTTTCGCCAAAACGGTACCGATTTACCATAACCGAAAAGTTAAAATTTGTCGAACCTGTAACCGGAAGTGAGGTTTTGTTTTTAAAATTTGTAACTGGCTAATAACTGCTACACTAACAATAAGAGACAACTCTTAAGTGTCACATTGAAAAAAAAAGAACATCAACACGGGATAACTCCCATCTATTAGTAGGCTGTGAACATGTAAAATGATTTTTGCTTATTTAAAGAAAAACTACAAGAGTAAAGCATAACAAACCTTATATCATTGAAACGAGAAAAAAATAACCTTTTTAATAAGACCACAGCCAACTATGACTTCCATTTAAAAAAATGCAAGTTTGTGCTATAACTCGGAAATCGAGAGTGCTATGAAAATTTCGTTAACATATTTAAAATCTACGTAAAAATATCTATAAAAGTCAATTTTTATTTTTGTTCTAACTCATATGGTTACGGAATTATTCAAGTTTGAAAAAATCGACCTTCTTCAGTTTTTTCTAAATATTTCAAAAAGTTGATGACGTAGGTCAAATTTGAAAATGGCATCAGATTTCCCTTTAAATTCTGCACAAATTTGCTAATTTAAACGTTTCTGTATCTCCAATATTAACGGAGTTACCCATACAACAGGTTAGAAAAATGGGCACCCTGTATTTGTATGTGGAATTACTCTGGAAAAAAACTGGTATTCTTCTAAACTGAATAAACTATGATTAGGTACCGTAAAATATCTATCAGATGGCAACAATATCTCCAAATCGTTAAAAAAATGACATGCCTTGTTTTCACCTAACACCTTCATACGTTTCGTCATTTTTCTGCAAGCTCCTATAAATACATTGTTCATAAAGTATTTTATTGCAACCATATATTAAGTAAGGCTCAGATATTACATACCACGTTCATCGTAAGTAAAATAAACCTGGGCTTTAATAACTTGAAATTACTCCCGATACATTTTTCCGATATTTACCGCCCTAAAACAGTCAGAAGCTGCATTATCTGTGTTTAATCGTGTCAGCTACTTTGAAGATCATTAACCTGCTATACTGCGTTGCCGTCTTTTATGCTGAAAATGACTGCTTTTATTTCGCCTCATGAAAGATTGAGATAAAGCAATATCGCCGCAATATATATTTCATTTAGCAGCCGTAAGATAAATTATAAGTTGGCTTCGTTTAAATATTGTTTGGGTTGGTGAATGTTGGAACTGAAATTTCACCGTTGAATATCGTCATATACATAATATTGTCAAACAATATTTTTCATTTGGATTTCCAGTATGAAATAAAAGCATTCACACGTATTGTGAATTACAAAATGAGAATGCTGAAATAAAATAACAAACTTTGCCTTTGATGTGCAAATGTAATTACTATGCATTCTTTTTAAAAACAATTATTATTTAGATTACCATCAACCACTTCGTTCATTACCAGCTCTTTTAATAAATATTGAATTCCAAGTTTAATAACACTATTCCTGTTTTTATATTTAATAACTTTTCATACTTCCTAGTTTTTATGATAAAAGCTTTGCACATATGATCTACAAAGCTCATTTTATCGCAAATTCCAGTCTATAATAATTTCAAGCATGGCAGCTCCTTACAATGTGCCTCCAGTAGGGCTGTCCATTCCTTCGTCTAACTAACTATCAAAAGATGTCAACAATGTGTCCATTAATATCACGTGGCTTTGCATGCATGCATTCGCAAGTTTCACAAAAGGTAAACCAAGAAGCTAGAAACTATGCTGTTATACTTTGATGTGGCATGCTACAATAAACGCTTGTATAATGAAAAAAAAGTATATTGTATTTTGGGTTTTAATTCGGTACATGATTTTCCATTATTTTATAATTAACACAAATATTTTGATATTTGTTTGTTATTTTTAGATTAGCGGTTTATTTTGTGCTGTTATATTTTACTGAATTCAAAAGAAAAGTTTAAAATCAACATTCACTGCCCTCCAACCAATAGGGGTTGTTGGCAAGTGCTTAATTTCCGGCAATGTTTGAAATTTAAATTGTTGCTCGCTCTAATACTTTGAGTAACAAAAACATTATTCATTAAATTGTAACAATCTTGTTATGCGTTAATAAGCTTTTTTTATTAAAAAATCATTATTGCGAAAAAAATTTAAGGTGCCTTAGTAATTGTCAGGTAATTGTTATCATTCAGTGAGTCGGAATTGGGCTTTGTAATGTCCATAGAATTTTAGATGAGATATAATTAAATATAAGGATTGAACGGTATTTTCAAATGGTCGATTCGATAATATTAAACTAAGGTAAATTTGCTTAAAGGTTTTTTCATTAATTACTGTATGTTACTTTAATTGAACAACAGCAAATAATGGAAAAAACATATGAGCATAAAATAGAGCTAGAAACGCTCTTCATAGACTTCGAACAGGCATTTGACTTTATAAAAAGAAAACAACTCATGTCGGCACTGAAAGAATTAGGTTTATTAGAGAAAATGAGAAAAATAAGTTTAATGATGATGAAATGGTCTGCCATTTGTATCAGAACTCAGAGAGGAGCCACACAAGAGATGGTAGTTAACAAAGGACTAAAACAAGGAGACTCCCTATCAACCACTCTATTTAACCTGGCACTGAAGTACCTACTAAGAAAAGTGTATAAAGGTAACCTTCGAACAGGTGGTGCACAAATCTTTGCATATGCGGATGACACAGTGATTATAAGTTAAACAAGGAAAATAATGGAAAGCATGACGAAAGACATAATAGACCATGGAGAAAAAATGGAATTAAAACTAAATCAGGCAAAAACAAAATTCATGAAATTTGGAAGTAAACAAGCAATGGGAAGAGCCAAAATCGGAAATCTATAATTTGAGGAAGCGGAAACATTTAAATATTTGGGAGTTATGATATTCAGAATGGGAGAAAGAAATATGAAATAGAAGAAAAAATTACAAACGCCAATAAAGCTTTTTATGCCAATGAAAAATTACTGGAAAGTAAAATCCTCACGTAGAGATATAAAATAAACATCTAAAACACAACAATTCTGCCTATATTACTATACGCCGCTGAATTAATGACCATGACAAAAAATGAAGAGAATGATCTGAGGATATTCGAAAGAAAAATCATGAGGGCAATACTTGGACCAATTAGAGTAACGGATACGGAATGCAGAATTAGAACAAATGCAGAAATTACGCAAGAACTGAAGGAAGGATACGTAATAACAAAAATAAGACAGCACAGGGCGAGATGGTTGGGATATGTCTTAAGAGCAGATGAGAGCACTCAAATCAATTCAGCGTTACAATGGGATCCCGGAGGAAAGAGGAGACGTAGCAGACCAAGATCAAAATGGATGCAGGAAGTGAGAGACAATCTAAGCAGGGCAGGAGTTAGAAATTGGAAAGAAAAAGCAAAACATAGGGCTGAGTGGAGATAAGTTGTTCTTAGTATATGCTAATAGACTGGAACTGATCCTCCCAAAATAAAGGATCTAGAAAGCTTAAAAGCGGCTCAGCCTCACCGGGGGTATAGCCACTATATAATAATAATTGTACGAGTTTTAAGGACACTTTGAGTTATTAAACAAAGGCTGCTTAGAAAACCCTATGGTTAACAAGTTAACAATCAGCAATACGTAATTTATAACTACTACAGGTTAAACGTCCCGAGTAACAATTGTTAACTTTGTGCCAATTACATGCACAGTCGTAACCCTACAATCATTAATCTCAACTTGCTGATGCAAACCAGTTGCGTGTTGTAATCGATTCGTTTATCGTTTTCTCAGAATTTATAGCACACTTGATTAAATGAAGCAATTAAATTTTTAGTATTAAAATTATAAACGCGAATTATCAAAACCCAAAGCCACTTAAATGATAAGATATTTACTACTTATTCCAGACTTTGAATAATCAGCGGGAAATTTTTGCGCAGGTAACACGCAAAAAACACTATAAAGGAATAACAAGCTAACAATGAATAATAAAACTGGCAAAGTCGCGGATATTTTAAAATTTAAAAAGAAACTGCTAAAGACGCTCTAAGGAATAACCAACTAAATAGATAGACCGTATCCTCTAAGTACTTATGTTTCATTTATTTTATAAACAAAGTTTGTTTGCTCATAAGTAAATAGGGCGGTTTATCTAAACTTCTAAACTAATGCAAATAAAAAGTAAAGAAGTACATTATCCACTTTATGTTTAAATTTTAAAATTACACTAAATGCTTTGTTTTCAAGTGTTCCCAGGGATAGATATGTAAATTAATTAACTAATTAAATCATCAAGTTTATTTAGTTTCAAGTTGCTAAAGTCGGTAAAGTATTTTAAAGTGGTCATATTAATTTCAATTTAATTAATAATAAACATTTCGTTTCCTCCTCATGCGGCGTTTCTCAAACTGTGGGCTTCCGGTCCCCGGAAAAAATACCTGTCCTCAGAAAATATTAAAATAATCATCCTATGAAACACAAAAATATCGCACAACTTGTAGATGTAATTGTGTAAATAACGGGGATTATATGTACGATATTATTGGGTCTATTTAGTCGATAATTTCTTCGAAGCATTGTATACCGAGCTCAGTGGCTGGTTGTGTTAACAACCTAACTTGTAATCGGGAGATCGTGGGTTCGAATCCCAGGGCCGACTGTCATTATAGAGGTTTCAGGTGGTTTCCTCTACGGTGAAGGCAAATGCTGTGGCATTACTTCCACCTTGTACCTCTAACGACTGAAAAGGGGGTCAACCCCCCCCCATAGCAGTCTGCCGCGCCAACGAAAACACACGTGAGTCAACAAACATCGTATAAGACACTTTTTCTGCATCAATTTAAAAACACTTCTTAGGGTCAATAAAAAAATGTAAATGTTGAAGAGTTGTCAAGCAATATTTTAGGCCGTTGTAATACGGTGTTACAGTCCAAATATTACTATGGGAAACCTTTTAATAAGTATAAAACATCTACCAAATATCATTCTCCTACATTCATCCAAATTTGAAAAATAAAATAAAAACCTACTTTTACCGCTCCCCTTTAGGGGGGTGTAACTCCGAAAGGAGACGTCTAAGGAAAAAATGTTATGTGAAAGACCCCCCCTTAAGTTTCGATAAGGAATCACCTCCCAAATTTTTTCGCAATATTTAAGAAACACCCTGTATAAATAAGTGAAAAATTTGAAAAATTCTCGAGATTCTCTTAAACAATTTGTCGAGAAACAAAATTCTCGAAATTTAAAAATAAAAAATTCTCGAGAAAAGAGATTCAAAATTATTCAGAATTCTCGATCACAATCTTTATTCAGGAATGTACCAATAATATGGGTAAATGCCTGCTCAAATAATTTGCTAAATCGGTTGATTGTACATGCTAATGATTACAAAAGGAACAACGATCCGTATGCACTAACATTGTATCTGCTGGCTGGCGTACCTAAAAATGTATGTACATATGTCGTTTTAAAGAACTACGAGTGTGCTCTCCCCTGGGGTTTAGCATTGCTGTAACTCAAATCAAGCAGGGCAATGCATATTAAATGCCACTGGATTAACAATCACAAACACGGGGACGTGCCTATTGCTGTATTATTTTTTAATGTATGGCGTAAATTATGTGTGACGTTATCGCAATCTGTAACTGTTGCGTGAACATGCTATCGATTTTACTTTGGTGGCGCATTGACGCTTTATAATAGTTTTAAAGCGCACATGCTTGACATTTTTGCATGTCATTGTTTTAATGTCACAGCTACATTATTCTATCACCGCTAATCGACATTTCGTTAATGACTTTACAATTTTACCAGCGTTGACAAATTTTTCTGCAAGTCGACACAATAATAATCGACAGGATAAGTACACGTTTCTACTAAGTGAATGTTTGAAATGTTGTAGGCGCTACAAACCTTTTGTTAAAATACGCCTCTATTTTATAAGGCAGTTCCTCACAAAAGTGCATGAAAAAAGTGCGCATGCAGTATTAAAAAAAAACAAAAAATGATTTTAGATAGGCACTCGAAGTTCAACATGAATTTCGTGTTTTTGCCTACCCATGCATCCACAAAAATAAAAATTGGAATTTGACTTTCAAAATTTGAATTTAGCCCTATTTTAAGATTCCAAATAACTTTTTCCTATAAAATGTTTTTCTATCTCCCAAAGGCTTATTCTTGCGAATGTTTCAAAAATCGTTAAAATCTAGTGTCCTATTACTTTTTATCAAACTTTTTTTTATCTTAAAATTAGTTTTAGACCATGCATCAACTTTTATCAGGAATAAAATTTTCTGAGAAATCAATAATAAAAAACTTTTCCATTTGTTGCAGACTTTTTAAATTTTGAAATTTCTTAAAAACTAAAAATTGGAATTTGACTCTCAAAATTTAAATTTAGCCTTATTTTAATATTCCAAATAATAAGAAGCGAATTGATTTTAGAGGTAATGGTTCGCCCTTTTCCTATTTTGTTTTTAAGATATCTTTTTCTTCTCTCTCGAACTCGTTAAAATGTTACCTAAATATTTGTAGACTTTTGTAGTAGTGATATTTCAATTATCCAGAGTCTGATCTTCTTCTTCACATCCCACTGCCATAGGTTGAGTTTTTGTGTTTATAGAAACGTGAACAAACCTAGTAGGATTTATCAGTATTTTTAAATCGATTGAAAAGCAAACGTTTAATCTCAAACCAAAGAACAATGGAATTACACAACTTTTACAATAAACGAACCAATTTTTATTGTTCTTGTGTCCGGTTTGTTTTCATACGTGTGTATGTCAATTCCGATTTTACAACGATTTGTTTATTCCAGGTTTAGTTTCTATGTTACGATATTTATTTTTCCAGATGGTGTTATTCAATTTGCTTTGACAGTTTGATTTTCTATTTCATGCAAGATGTCAGTTTTATTTTCAAGTAATCTTCGGACATTACCTGTTTCTGATCATGGTTAAAATTATTTTAGCAGCTACTTCAGAATTGCTTTTGTATATTTGAATCGCTGATTGCCAAAAAAGTCTATTTTACCTAACTTTCGGGAATATTCAAAAAACAGGTCCGTCAAGTTGGAGCTACAACATAACAAAAAACAAAAACTTTTAACGTCATAATTTTTCCTCATTTTTTGCCAATTTTTGCTATGCTTTTTAAATTTTTTGCTGGTCTCTAATAGAAGATAATTAAAAAAAAAGAATTGTAACTCCAACTTTACGCTGAGTTACATTTGCTAAAAAGTCAAAATGTTTTCATGTCACAATTTTTTGCTCATTTTTTGCTAATTTTTGCTGTACTTTTTAAATTTTTTGCTGTTCGCTTTTCCAAGATATGTAGTTTTTTCGTAATCATTATGTGCTAGAAATAGGTGGTATTCTTGGATATACAACACGAATAACTTCGAATAACCAAAATTTACGTCAATGTTTTGTTCTAATAACTTTATAATAATTTATAAAGTTAACTTATATACACACTTTCAATTTATTGCTATTTAAAAGTAGTTATGTTGCAGTTTTTGTAAAAACCATAAAGTTTCTTTACATGACTATCAGTTAAGGCATTGTTACACTCCAATAAAATTGAACAATAGGTACATAAATTCAGACCTGCAAATAACAATGCTTAAGACCCACCAGAAATAGGACTAGGTTCTTTTTGTAGAAATAAACATTTTTAGTTGACAATGTTACAACAATAAAAAAATGTTAGTACAAAAACCTAATTTTTACTCTTATGTGATGTGGGACATATGTGTCCCTTTAATGGTCTAAAGAGGGTTAAAAAGTCGTAAATTTTTTTTTTTTTTTTATTAAACTGGAATTTGACTTTGAGATGCAAAAAATTATTTACATCAAGATTTGTGGCTTATCGTTGCTGTATTTTTTAAATATTTGGTTGGTCTCTCAGAGAAAATGCAACAAATCGACATAATTATAACATATACCAAGCTACTAAACAATATTTTCTATTTAAAGTGGAAAACAAAGACATTTGCATCATTCCGTGATGTCAAGTCGCTAAAAAATTGGTCGATGTTGCGATATTGCAAGTCTACATTAAAAAGATTATATTAGATTTGGTGAAAAAATTACTTAAGTACATGGAAGAAGAAGGTTTACAGTGTTGCGGGTTCGAAGGATGTTTTTTAAGAAATAATATTTTTTAAACGCTTTTAATTATATATTAAATAAACATATATGTACAGGTACACGTATCAACAATACATGTATGTATTGCTACAAACATCTAATTTTAAAAATCAAATAAAACGTACGTACATATAAACCCTCGTCACCTAAAATAATCATGCCATACAAAAAAACTATTTACAA
This sequence comes from Elmis aenea, assembly GCA_947652605.1. NCBI lineage: Eukaryota > Metazoa > Arthropoda > Insecta > Coleoptera > Elmidae > Elmis > Elmis aenea. The sequence goes on from OX393576.1 coordinate 65,449,847, forward strand.
CTTTTTAACCCTCTTTAGACCATTAAAGCGACACATATGTCCCACATCACATAAGAATAAAAATTAGGTTTTTGTATTACCATTTTTTTATTTGTTGTAACATTGTCAACTAAAAATGTTTATTTCTACAAAAAGAACCTAGTCCTATTTCTGGTGGGTCTTAAGCATTGTTATTTGCAGGTCTGAATTTATGTACCTATTGTTCAATTTTATTGGAGTGCCTTAACTGATAGTCATGTCAAGAAACTTTATGGTTTTTACAAAAACTGCAGCAAAACTACTTTTAAATATCAATAAATTGAAAGTGTGTATATAAGTTAACTTTATAAATTATTATAAAGTTATTAGAACAAAACATTGACGTAAATTTTGGTTATTCGAAGTTATTCGTGTTGTATATCCAAGAATACCACCTATTTCTAGCACATAATGATTATGAAAAAACTACATATCTTGGAAAAGCGAACAGCAAAAAATTTAAAAAGTACAGCAAAAATTAGCAAAAAATGAGCAAATGTAACTCAGCGTAAAGTTGGAGTTACAATTCTTTTTTTTTAATTATCTCCCATTAGAGACCAGCAAAAAATTTAAAAAATACAGCAAAAATTAGCAAAAAATGAGCAAAAAATTGTGACATGAAAACATTTTGACTTTTTAGCAAATGTAACTCAGCGTAAAGTTGGAGTTACAATTCTTTTTTTTTAATTATCTCCCATTAGAGACCAGCAAAAAATTTAAAAAGTATAGCAAAAATTAGCAAAAAATGAGCAAAAAATTATGACGTTAAAAGTTTTTGTTTTTTGTTATGTTGTAGCTCCAACTTGACGGACCTTCAAAAAACTGTTTAATTTTTTAAAAACCAAAGTTATCTTCGAACAATTAATCAGCAGCTTTGTCGAAAGTATACATTCACTAAAATTATAAAAACTTATTTAAAAAGTTAACTTAACGTTTAAGTAATAGCAAAACTGCTGAACATTTAAATTTCATATTCTACACGGAGACTCGCTCAATTTAATATTTCCAAAATTTCTGTTGCTAAATCAGATCTTGTCAAGCAAATTCAAAACAATTTACGTCTTCCGAACGAAATTATTTTCATATTTGACTGTCAACATGCATTAATGTAAATCCGTCTGATTTCATTATGCTAACCGACATAGCAAAATTCTATGAGTGTGCTACATTATGCAAAGCTTGTTAAAAACAACCTGAGTTTGCATTACATACAATGAAAGTTCTACACAAAAAATTCATCTAAATTATAATGTTATAGTTCATATCAAATATCTGAATATAAATTGTCGGTTTAAAATAATTGTAGATGCAGTCAAATAAATTATTAAACTGCTTGCAAAATGAATGAGATCATTTGAAAATTGCCTAGAAGAGAGTAACGTAGGTAGAAATGCAAATGGCTTACAACTAAGTGCTCAGAGAAGTTAATTTATGCGTAAAGTAATTATAGCGTTTTACTAATTGACTGTAAACCAGTGCGAACTTTGAAATTGAAACCAATAATTTGAAAGAGGAGCGCTAAAGTAATGCAATCTGACTGTAATTTAATCAAATTTGAACTTCTCTTTCAACATTTAAATGAAACCAGTATATTTTGATTTGGATTTGCAGATTTCAATTTAAAGTTTTGCTAATCGTAATTAAATTCATTTGCTATTGCAATTTTGTAGCATTATTAATCACGGATTAATGAAAATTAAAAAATGTAATTATGGACAATTTTGAAAACACTGCAATAGTCTGAATAAATTCATATACAGGGTGCCCCAGATAACATTTTCACTATGGATCTCGCTTATTACAAGAGATACAGGTTTACTTAAATTAGATGAATTATTCATTGGTATGAGAGGAGCTATAATCTATTTTATAGAACTGTTTTGTAATTCGATAGTCTTTGTAGCAAATTTGTTATCATATAATTTTGGGCAGCTTTACCACTAATGAAAATTTTGGCATGTTGAGATGCCACATTTTTTTGCCATAGAAACTTTGTAAAAACGGATAGTTTTATTCTTGGATTTGTTTTGGATTTTTGGTTGGTTTCTCAGCGGAAACATATTCTTTTAAATTTATTTTCATATTTCTGTAATTACTCGCAATATGTGGCCTTCACTAGGGATGTGTATTTATTTACAAAACGAACATCCTCTGCAAACTGTTCATTATGTCCCGAGAAATATTAACTTTAGACATAGGACATACTGAATATTTTTTTATCAGCAAATAATGTATTTACAAGAAAACGTAAAACTAGGTATACAGGGTAGAGGGTGTTCCATTTGAAATAGTAAAGTTGCATATTGATTCTTGAAAACTAAATACTCTGTGCATTTAAAAACAATTGTAGGTTATATAGCTAATAAAATCTAACAACTTTTGTGGTAAAAACTTTTTTGTAACTACCCTAATAACAGAGATAACAAATAATTTGTCTTGCAATTAGCTTAATTTTTGACCCTACGCATCCACCAGAATAATAACTCTGGAAATGTTAACTCAAGACAAAACCATGCTTAATATTTTTTAAAGGCAATTCATTTATCTACAAGAAAATGTTAAAATATACCGGGTGTTCTATTTGAAATAGTAAAGTTGCATATTGATTCTCGGAAACTAAATACTCTGTGCATTTAAAAATAATTGTAGGCTATACAGGGTGGTGCTTTTTTCGATGCTCACCATTGCTATCTTGGACACGGTAAGAGATACAAGGTCGGTTAAATTAGAGAAAAGTTGCACATTTTTATGACGATTAAGAATCTGAAAAGAAATCCTGGATATTTTGATTCGTTTTTGATTTATTACAAAAAAACTCAAAAATGTCATTTTAGAAAAATATTATTATCTTCCCTACCACTGATTCTATTTAATTTAAACTTGGTAACTTTATGTTTTTGACCGTCCTGGTTTTGATGACGTTAACAGAAATTTTCTAAGACTTCTAGATTTCAAGTTGCGATAGTCAACTTTTTTATTTCTTATGGCCGCCATATTGGATTTTTACACCATCAGACAGACAAAAAAATTTGCTTTTCACATTGGTAACCAACATACCTTTTTTCTTTCAAAAAACTTGTTGAAATTTTAAAATTTGTGTAAATAATTCATAAAATCGAGAATGCTCTGAAAAACAATTGAAATTATGATATAAATAAAACCTACGGAACATTTATTGCTCTAATGATAACGAAATTAAGATTATTGGAAACATATTTAAAAAATATGTTAGGCGAATTGCCATTATTAACAATTCAAAATCATCAGTAGTTTCAGCAAGAAGGAGCTGGTCCTCACAACGCCCGCATTGTAAAAGGATATTAATTTAGATTTACGCTTTCAAAATTCATGACGGTACGTTTGATCCTGTTCATTGGCCTCCGCGATCGCCATGTTTAACGCCTATGGATTACTTTTACATTGATGTTGTTTATGCAACCCTAACGGAAAATATTTAACTTCTTCGCCGTTAAATCAAAAATGCTTTCGACTCTATTTCGAGACAAACTATCCTAAAGGCAGTGGACGAAATGAATTTGAGGACTAACCACTACATCATACATAACGGCGCGCACTTTAAACAATTTAAATAATTATTTATCTGGTGTTCTAAATTTATTGTCATTTCGTTATTTTATTAGACCTATAAAATGTTGTGTCACTTTTATTTATATTATAATTTCAATTGTTTTTTAGAACATTCACGATTTTATAGATTATTTATACAAATTTTCAAATTTCAAGAAGTTTTTTGAAAGAAAAAAGGTATGTTGGTTACCAATCTGAAAAGCTAATTTTTTTGTCGGTCTGATGGTGTAAAAATCCAATATGGCGGCCATAAGAAATAAAAAAGTTGACTATCGCAACTTGAAATCTAGAAGGTTTAGAAAATTTCTGTTGATGTTATCAAACCCAGGATGGTCGAAAACATAAAGTTACCAAGTTTAAATTAAATAGAATCAGTGGTAGGGAAGATAATAATATTTTTCTAAAATCACATTTTTCAGTTTTTTTGTAATAAATCAAAAACGAATCAAACTATCCAAGATTTCTTTTTAGATTCTCAATGGCCATAAAAATGTGCAACTTTTCTCTAATTTAACCGACCTTGTATCTCTTACCGTGTCCAAGATAGCAATGGTGAGCATCGAAAAAAGCACCACCCTGTATAGCTAATAAATTCCAACAACTTTTGTAAAAAAAAACTTTTTTGTTACTCCCCTTATAACAAAGAATAAATAATTTGTCTTACGATTAGCTTAATTTTTAACCCGACGCATCCACCAGATTTCTTTTAAAAACAAAAAACCCGGCACAGACGGCCTGTGCACATAAAAATTACCCGACAGTGAAAGAGTTTTAAAGTTAATAAATACAGTAATATTGCTATAACCTGTTTATTTTTAAAGATAAACCTAACAACATACATTAATGAAACGAGCAATAAATTCTCTTTTTAATGAACTCAAGTTTGGCTTATATCTCAAAAATCAAATGTGCCATAACTTTTTAGATATATTTAGCTGATTCTACGTTAAAATATCTACAGAAATCATTTCACATTTTGATTTTAACATAGATTTATTTACCATTGAAAACATCATCTGTTTTCAAAGTATTTAAAGAGGTTGAATTTGCCTTGAAATTCTGCCCAACTTTGCCAATTTAACCGACTATGTAACTCTTATAATAACAAAGTTACCATACAACACATGTAGATTATTGTCGCCCTGTATAAGAAGTTTTAAGCCGTTAGTTATAATTCAAAATTGTTTTATTCATTCCTTAAAAAAGTGCAAAGACTATAGTTCAAAGTTTACAATGTAAGAGTTTAAAAAGTTCCTTTTTTTATTAAAAAGATATCTCGGTTTGCCTTTAAAATTAAACAAACTAGTAATTTTTAACGTTGTTATCTATTGTCGCTTCAGGTTTACGAAGAACATTTTCTAAACTCTTTCAGGTGTAACAATGCAATTACTTAACTCATAAATTAACTTCTCTGAGCACTAAATTCATGCCGTATTTACATCTCAATGTACCTCATTCGTGCTACAGGTAATGCCCCTGGGTTCTATTTCCTATTGCAATCAGTTCCCACTACTCTCATAATTTCTGCAAATGCAGCTACGATTAGTACACTAATTCAAAAGGTCCTGAGTGAATTACTACGCATGGATATACTTGAAATCGATTGTCTTTTATCGTTACGAAACTTTGAACAGTTTTATAATTAATTTTGTTGTACTTTTTTTATTACATTGTGGTTTTTAGATATCGATTTGGAATCACTTCAAATTTATATCGAAGATTATCTCTTGCAAAAAGTATAACATTTTTTTGCTAAATCCTGGTGTAATCATACACAAAATTATTCTTGACTGAGCATAACTTATGTTTACAAGGAAACCAACTTCATAATAAATAACTTACGATGTAATGAATAAATAACGGGTATTCATCATCTTATCTTTAATACAAACGACGCAAAAGCTGTTACATACCTCAATCTATGTATGAAATGTTTTAAACAATACATTATTCATATTTTTACTGCTTTTTTTTATCATAAAAATAATGAATATAAGTGACTTATTATATGTTTAAAGTTTTATAACCTACTTCAAAAAGTAAATGCATACTTTTTTATAATACTATAAAAAAATTAACCTCTGAATTTCTGTTTTTTTTTTATTACTGAGCCCATTTAATACCGAATTTTGTTTCTTTATGGTTAACAAAAGCTTACACTTTAGTATAAATTTCACAGCCGTAGTCTGTCAAGTTTGTCAGATTAAGTGAAACGTACAGTCGCGATTCAGACAAAGGTTTATAAATTATTAACTAAACCTCTCAAAGTTTAAAATTTCACTTTAGAGAACGCTTGCTAAGAGCACTCGCTGCTCTAGGAGAACATTCCATAAAATTGAGTTCTCACCCCTTCGTTATTTTATTGAGTGATAACAATTTGTTTGTTTTGCCACAATTCAGAGATACACAAAGTAGTGTTTTGTTCAATACAATGATTTTGTGAATGAAAATATTATGAAACCCAATTTTTTTCGATTTTTGTTATGTAACACAAAGAAATCTATCAACTAGAGTAAAAAATATATAGGTTGTCCTTTTAAAAAATATGGACACGGTTGGCCGAAAAAACAATTGAAGTAGGTACGTCAAAATGTAGCTAACAATTTGCCGTACATTTTTAATATAAAACATTATTGTTAATAAATCATACCAAAATGAAGTTTTTTATTATCATAGATACAGTATAAAAGAAATAGAAAATTATTATGTATTTATTGTTTTTCAACATGTACTAATTTAGTACTGTTACGTTAGATTTGAAATACTGCTTTAAATCAGGATTGGGTAAAATTTGATAATTATTAAAAAATCCAAAATCATTGATTTAAATTTAAAAAATTACGATTTTTTTAAAGAAACTTGCCTATTTTTCCTTTTTACAACTAATTTATTCGTTATTCACCCTACATTATATCTTCTATATAGCGTCATTCAAAAAGTATCAACAAATGAAAAAGTTTTTTTATTAAAAATTTCTCAGAAACTTTTATTCTTGATAAAAGTTGGTGGATAACCTAAAATTAATTTTAAGATGAAATGCATTTCATAAAAATTCATACTATACTAGATTTTAGCGATTTCAGAAATATTTCAACAACCTCATATTAAGAGTTAGAAAAACAACTGCATAGAGAAAGATTGTTTAGATTTTGAAAATACGATCAAAGGTGAAATTTGTCGTTAAAATTTGAATTTTTATTTTTATAGTAATTTTAACATCAAAAAGTCTGCAAAAATGAAAAAAACTTTTTATTATTAGTTTCTCAAATAATTTTATTCTTGAGAAAAGTTGATGCATGATCTTAAACTAATATTAAGTTAAAAAAAGGTTCAAAATAAATTCATATAACACTAGATTTTAACGATTTTAGAAATATTCGAAAAGAGAGAAGTGCCCTTATTTTAAAAAGTTTTAAAAAGTTTAAAAAACGTTGTTTACTATTTAAAAAGAATATTAAATAAATTATCGTTTTCCCTTGATTTTTTTAACTTCCTAAATAAAAGCACTTTAATCTTGTAAATTGTTCTAAAATCACTAAAAGCTACTTTGTATGAACTTTTATCGAGGTTTTTAAACTTGAAATAAGTTTTAGACCATGCACCAACTTTTCTCAAGAATAAAATTTTCCGATTATCGATAATAAAAAACTTATCTATTAGTTGCAAACTTTTTGAATGTTGACACTTCTATAAAATTCGAAAATGAAATTAAAACGTCAAATTTCGTATTGTCATATTTTGATTTCTAAACAATTTCTTCCCATGAATTTTTTTGTTTTTAAAATAAGGGTACTTAACTTTTGCGAATATTTTTAAAATGCTTAAAATCTAGAATATTTTTCCATCTTAAAATTAGTTTTAGGTCATGCATCATCGTTTATATCAGGAATAAATTTTTTTGAGAAATCGATAATACAAAACTTTTTCAATTTTGCAGAGTTTTTGAATGAGACTGTAAATCTTTTGAATATAAAATTAATTATCATTGTGAAAATTTACAAAGTAAATCTACCGGATGCGTCTCTAACAAGAAAATTCCTGTAGAGACTTTATTGCTCCCTTAAGTTTGAGTTAAATCATGATTTACATTTTAAAAAATCAGCTGATTTAAATCATGACTTAAATCAATTGATTTAAATCAGGCCAACCCTGCCTTAAATCCAATATTGTTTTATTGGTGTATCATAGAATTTTGCTTGAAGGTTTCTTAAATCATGTTCATGTATTCACAATGTTTTTGAAGTTAAGATAAATCATCAAAGTGTTTGGTCACATATACATGAAAAGAATCGTTAGTAGAATTTTACTCATAAAAACGACAACTTGGTAAATGTGTGTACCTTTGACAAATAAAAACAGCTTGTTAAATAAGTAGATATTGATTTTTAACGAAAATAAATTGGGAAACAGTTTTTTTTTTTTGTTATGAACCAGATATAATGGATTAAGTCGATTCGACTTGTTGTCACAAGAATTGTAGTGGCTTTGTGTAAACAATTAAAATTCCGATCGGAAAAAAAACAAGGAAGGTCCATAGGAAATCAAACAAAAGCATTATAGGTGATCACAATATTAACAACAGATTCTGCACCACCAATAATGGCACAGCACTTGGAAAATTACAGTAAAAACAAACCTTTATTATCTTTTCTCTGATGAATGTTAATTTTCCTCAAATAATGTCAATACCGCAAGGGCCATGGAAGCTAATTGTTGATTAGTCAAGATATTTAATTTTGAAAAACATTTATTTAAGCAAAAGTTTTCATTTTATACGCAAGTTTTTCCATTATTTTTTTTTTTGTTAAGTGCATTTTGATTTCACGAAATTGCAGAACAGACCAACCTTACAAATGTTTACAAAAAAACTAAACTCGGTACATGATCACATTTTTTCTTGCGGAAGATACATAAGTATTGGAATCTATTGGAAAACATAACAACAGGCCATTAAATAATGGTTTAAAAGTCCCTAGCGAAAAGTCGTCACGATAAACACAAATTTCAGTTTTTATCTTGTTTATCAATAAAACGGTTTGTCCGCTTTCACTCTTTCAATATGCGTGGAAGTAAGGGAAGAATAAACGTCGATAGAACATCAAAAATTGCTACGAATCCTTCAAATGGCACTTATTTGCTGATCTGTCACATTCGCAAGCGATTGGGGAATCGGAATGTTATTCGTTACAAGATTCTGCTAACGTTGACCATACCAAGGTATTCGGCTAATTCGTTTTTTTTTTTCTATCACAACTTTCTAAATAAGGTAATTACTGCTAATGGGATTCTGTCCCAAACTTTTGGTAGTTGAAGTTATGTGTTCGTTCATTCAATTTATAAATATTAGTAGTAGGTAACATCTTTCGTCCCTCATTATTTTGTGAAATGCGTTGTAAGTTTATTATTATAAAACTATAGTTAACTTTTAATAAGCCAGAAACAAGAGTTTTTTTTTATTCTATGGCTACATTAACGTTAATATTTTTTCCTTGCTACTGTTTCATAAAAATAAGCACTTTAAAGAGTTTAACCTAACTTAACCTGCTTGACGTTTTTTCTCCATTCACAATACACCATCAATATGGTGTCAGGTGTCACAAACGCAATTTTTAACAAAACTTTTTAGGAAAACCATGAACAGGTAGACAAAAATTCTGCTTTAAATATTACGTTTAACATTTTTCTTATTTGTAAATAAATAAAATTTTATTAAATACCTAATTCAGAAATTTAGAAGTTGCCTTTTGAGGTTCAGCTGTGTAAGACTTATATTGGATTAAGCAGTTAATAGCTAAAAATATGAATAAAGTTAACACAAAAAATAAACGTACAACTTTTGAATACACGTTTTTGCTTCTAATATTATTTTATATTATGCAACAAGCTACTCGACTTCCCTTATACAAGGTTTAATGTGCCACGATATGTTTTGTTCAAGTAAACGTCAGTTTAAATATTTTCTCTCGCGCTTTAAAGCATTCGAACATTGCGGTTCAACACACTTGGAATATACGTTCCAGCATAAAAATCTTACAGTACAGCGCTTTCAAGCTGAATAAACCTAAAACTTAATCGTATCTTCCACATTCCTCACATGTGTGAATTATTGAAACGAATAAGGATTTGCAAACCTTTAACGTTTTAACATGAAACCGCTTGTGTTTGTTGTTGTTTTTGATAACAATTCTTGCACAATCGCAAAAGAAAGAAAACGTTCTAATACTGTCTAACTAAGTTTGAAAGCATGATGTTATTACTGAGCCTAGGTAAGATATACAGGGTGTCACAGATTATTTCTAGTATGAAGATCTCGATTATTGTAGGAAATACAGGTTTGTTTAAATTAGATGAATTAATTCTTAGTATGAGAGGAGCCCCAAACAATTGTTAAAAGTACAAAATGCTTCGTGCTTCAGATGTTATAGCAAAAAATATAAAAGTCGAATTTCTTTTTCTCTCATAACTTTTTTGTATTAATCATTAAATTAATTTTATTAGTACTTTCTTAAGGTACTTTTTAATGTAGAATGTAACGGTTATTTTAGAATTTTTTCACCACTTACCATTTTTTTTAAATTGATTGTAGCTCCTCTCATCCTTAGGAATAATTTATCTAATTTCACCTAACCTGTAACTCTTATAATAAACGAGATCGCTATGCTGAAAATGTTATCTGGGACACCCTGTATATGGCAAAAAAACGAAAAATAACGGTGTAAAGTGTAACGAGGTATCATTTACTTGTAATCACAGAAATTGGGACACGTTTTATATAAATAAATATTTTTAATTTGATAACTATGAAACCATTACAAATTTTTTGTACCTTTAAGGATTACAATTTAATAAACTTCACTAAAAATTATTTTGAATGAGATTAAAACCACCAAATCAAAGTAATTAGTTAAACTTATCACATTCCATTAGCAATCTGAAGTTGAAACGAACTGAAGTTGAAACGACATTTTCAGGGTATATTTTTTTGCATAACCATAACGGCCATATGCATATCTCTTTCATCCTCCAAATTGGGGTACTAAATAAAAGTGGATGGCTTACAAAAATGATATAAAGCGAATCGTAAATAAGCTGCCCATTTTTATTCAGCTCACCGAATTTGATTCATTCAGGAGTCAAAAATATATTTTCTGCTATTCAATTCACGTAACAACTTGAATCTCAAAAACTTGTTACACTCGCCATGTGAAAGTAAGAAAGCATTGCGTACGCAAAAAATTCACTTCAGTTTTTTAATTACACTTCTTCTAGATCGTTGGTCATTTTAATCGTTTTGAATGAACATGGGATTTTTGCATTTCACCCTAGTTTTTAAAGAAAATTCGTACATAAACAATAAATAGGCACTAATCATTCCTGGATTACAGCTAGTTTTGAAATAATTTTTTTTTTTTTTTTAGAGACTCGTCAATTTTTTTTTTCTTATATTGCTGAAAAACTTGCACAGACAGCGAAAATCTGTGTGATCCATTGAATTTAGAGCATGTAATTTATTTAAGAACAGTTATCAAAATTAAAACAACGTTTACAAAGTTCTAAAATGTTTTGTCTTTAGATGCTGTAGGTGTAGAGTTTAGACTTAAGTAAGTAGCTTAATGGCAATTATGTACGTAGTCCTATTTAAAGTTTAATTTTAACTGGCAACAAGTGTACCATCTTTTATAGATAATCCACTTGCCACAACCAAAAGTGCGCGTGAATACACGTCACAACTGGTTCTCAAATAAAGAAATGTGTTGATGTAAATGCACGTAAGGACATTATTTGGTCTCGAATATATTTGTGTGGCGCTTAGCATTCTAAAGTGAGAATTCTGCAGCCTCTTCTTGTCGGAACTTGACGGGTTAGTACGGTTGAAAGATGACAGAAGTGCTTTTATAAACTGAATTACATGGCTGTGCACCAGGGCCGTAGATACGACTTAATGAAGGGTGGAATTTGATAGAGAAACATATTTTTCTTAAGGATAATACACAAAACATGTGCCACGATTTGCTACAGAGAAACAAATCATCAAGTATGAGCTTTAGTCTTGTCTATAAATAGGTTTCCCAGTGAGTGGTCCTGAAACTTCTTTATTTGAAGACATAGGGCTTTGGAGTTTGTTGTATTTACAAAGTGTGTAGAGAGCTACAAGATCGTTTGAAGTGTGTAATTGTATTTTATATAAATTAAACCGCATTAAACCCTTGACGCAATATTCACGCTAAACCAGAAAAATGCTGTGAGAAAAACATGAAACTATAGGGTGGCCCATTGGCCATTGAAACACAAAACAAAACATCTCATAAATAAACTAGCTGTACTTAATTAAACACAAAAAAACTTGAATAATTTAAGATATTTTTCAAATGATAATAATTTATGATTTTTCAATTACTATTACTATTGAATCTAAATTATAACATGCGTTCAAAGTGTAGCCCACTTTCCATGGGCAATGCAAATTTGAGATCTGCACTTTGAAGATAATAATGTTTTTCTAAGGGTGTCTTTTATTATTTGATAAAATGTTCTTAAAATAACAAATTTTAAAAAGACAGTTGAATACAATTGATAAATTAATACAAAAATATTGTAATTTACTTGTTTCAAAGACAAACCTAACAACCCATCCATCGATAAAACGAGAAAAAATTCTCTTTTTATTGGTGTCACAGCCAACTACAACAATAACTAAAATAAGAAAGTTGATGTTAAACTAACAGAAACAAAAGAAGATGGGTAAAATTTATTAACAAATTTGAATTCTACGCAGAAAAGTATCCCAATAGTGTCGAAAAATATTTTGAGTGATTTTAAATGAGCAAAATTCAAAACCGTAATTTTTTTTGTGAACAGCGCAAAAACTGCGATTTTTTTGTAGAATACTTGCTCTTTATTATAGATCATTTTGACTCATTTAACCACTTCTATATCTCTTACCATTTATGAGATCCCATGCTGTTCCCGATAACTGGGGTTTACATACAGTACTTTAAACTAAAATCAAAGTATGTAGAAATTTCATAACAGGAATTTGTGTTATTCCAAACTATAATTAAATTTTAAACATAATGAAACAGGATAGTGGAATTAGAGAAATATTTATCACGGTCAATTAGTAATACGTATATCAAATGATATTGTGCATCAATTATATTTTGTTAGAAGGAATTAAATTCTTTCATTTGGACCTTAAAACAAAACTGTTTTTGCGTGCAGAGTCTGTAAATTTATGATGTATTTCACTATTAAGAAATAATTTGCACACATTTCAAAAATATCTACAAGTGGGTTTGTAATTTTTAATAAATAAGTAAATATCTCTTCAATAGTTTACGGTTTATTAGTAGTACTCTGAAATTTAAACACACTGCTAATACTAACCAATTTAAAATGCTGAACTGCCTATAAACAATTGAGTGAAAAGTAAACGATTCTTATTATAATTCAAAAGGAAAGCCGCGCTTAATTAAGTTCTTGTTGCATTAGCTACGTAAATTTCAGTGATTGGAGTTTTATAATTCATACCGGTTTAACAAACCGCTGTCAAGTTGACACTAATAACTAAGAGTAATAGTCTGATCGGGTTAACTAAATTGTCCTACGCAAACATTATTAGAGCTTACCCCGTGTCGCACAGTTAACTTGGTCTGTGTATTTACACTCCTTTATGCTATTTTGGTCTCCAAGCAATTAAGCCTGTCGTATAATTTTTGTTTGTTCTGCTTTCTTTAAAAAAACATGGCTTTGGTGTGCTGTATAACCTGTTTATAAATAATGTTTGAATTATTTATAATTTCTTCATTTTTAAAAGACATACTGCATGAAAAAGTTTTGCTCGGATTCGTGTTTAAATGTTTCTTTTGGCCTTATGATAATTGTTAATGATAGTTTTTGTCATTAATTAATCCTTTTGCTTTATCAATGTCTACTTAATGAGAGAGGAAATTTAAAGATAAAATATATCTAATTGCTGTTTTATTATAAAAGGCTGTGCATTCCATATTGGAATAATAGCCGCTCGTTGGAGCCCTACTGACTATTATTTTTCGGATAGTCACTCCGCTATTTCTGTTTATTCACTTCCTATGGGTTGCTGTTTGTCTTTGCATCTTGTACGATTTGCTTCCATGTTTTCCTAACAAATTTTACGTCTCAATAAAAATTATTCAATACAAATTTTTCATGTTTCTCTGTTGAACAGTTTTTGCCATTTTCGTTTAAACCCAAAAATCAATAAATATTTTTCTTCATTTTCAACATCTTATTATAAATATTCCACATACCTATATTCGTTATCGTTAAAAATTAAAGTTGTATTGTGACTAGGGTTAATCATATAGTAACTATTTAAATTTGCCATTGGTGGTAAAACATTTACTTAAATTTTTATCTCTGAAGGTTTACAAGATCCCCATGTTGTTCATGTTAAAATATACACTAGGTACTCTTTATAGTGGAACAACGAAGCTAAATTATTAGTTAAGAACACTGCTCGTTGACGATACTTTCAGGTATTCGCTCGCTATCCTCCAACCTCACTTAAAAACTTTTCGTAATTCGCTAAGTGCAATATTATCTGTACACAACTTAAGCTGTCAGTGCTTTGAAGGATCAAAAATTGAGTAACGTTTACAATAAGGTTTAATCTTTAGCTTTTAACGTTCTACAAGAGAACTGATGGATATTTCCTGTTTTATGTAAATTGATGTACAAAAGTTTGAAAACTTCCAGCGCAAATTTTTGTATACGTAGGGTTTTCAGAGTAATATAAACAAAATTTATTGAAATTTGATCGTATTATTTAACTAAATCAAGTAAGTAATAACAACCGGTTTTAATTTTAACGAAGTTTCCTTAAATAATTCACCTTTGAGTGAATGGGCGTCCACAGGGGAAAGGCAAACGGGACACTTGCCTCTCCCTGAGATCGAGTACTCCATTAATGACCAAATGAAAGAGGGTCAAGTTGGAAGTTCGTTAAATATTTTAATGAATTGCTGATAGCATCAGTTGTCTGCCAGCTTTGCCCCCCTGGTTAATTTTCTGAGGACGCCCATGTTTGAATATAAATATTTACGTATTTGCTAGAAGCGTAATATCAAAAAGCAGTGGCTTATACAATAGTTAATTCCATAAATCAAAGTACTTAACAAAAGCAATAAAATTATTTATCATTAAACCTACATCCAGAGCACTCTGTATACCACCTTAAACATCTTTGATGTTGTTATTTCATTTATACTAATCCATTTGACGCGCCTTGAAGCAACGCGAATAATCTCATTAGAGAAGCTTCAAGGGGGATATTTTGCAAAATGCAAGTGTGTCACAAATTTAATACTACAGCAATATATCATAATTATAAATAACTACCATCGGAAGGTTTTTCCACGGATGCCTTTTTTGCAAGAGTAAATGGTCCATCGACCACACAAAGAAAAATTACGACAAAACATTAAAAACCATTATTCATTATCTTTTGAAACAGCACTAAATATAAATGTACCTTTTATTTATATAAAAAAGCATATATAGAATTTTATAATAGAGCTTTGTGTGCATTTCAAACTGTCAATAACATTATACTTTTCATAGGTAACGTTTTTTGCGAACTTCATCTACAAGCTTATTTATATTTCAGTTTTAGCCCGGAATTTCGTTAATTATAAGCGCTAGAGCATACTTTGGAAAAGTTTCTATTGATTAAGAGAAAAAAACGAAACTTCTCAACTCCTTTTGAGGATTTTTTCGTGTTCTGAGTCCATTTCCGCCATGCCCTTCTATCTTTTGCTAGTGTTTTCATTTCTTCTTGTGTTTTTCATTTTTCTGACCCAAATTCCCTTTTTCTTCTTGGTTTCTCTCTTGGCTGGTTTTCCAATTTCCATTATTTTTCTCGTAATTCTGTCAGGTTTCATTCTTACTATATGGCCATACCAGTTAAGTTGTTTTTTTTTTCTTTTTTCTACTCTTGCTAAAAGCTGCTTGTTCTCCTAGTTTTAATTCTACTTGCTCTCTTAGTCTCTTTTCTAGATTTTTGTGTATAGTTTGTAGCTAGTTTGGGCTAAACAGATTGGTCCGTAATTTTCACATTGGGTACTCCTTTCTTGCATATTGGTATCTAATAGTAAATTATTTTCCCATTCCCTAGATATTTGTTGCATTTCCCATGCTTCTTTGCATATCGCCCATATCCAATCTATTTTTCTCCCAGCCATTTGTTCATCTCTGGTATTTTGTCGCCTTATCCACTTGCTTTTCCAATTTTGATTTTTTGTATTGCGTCTTCGACTTCTTCCCTCTTAATTTCTTCTTGGTGGTATGTTTGTTCTTCTCTTTTTAAACCGATGCAAATGGCTTAAAACCTCTTATGCGCGGAATTTATGACCTCACTAAAAAATATTACTCTAAAATCCTTTAAATTAAGATTTACAAAAGAATTAATACAGTAAAAAATATAATTGTGTTTTTCACTTAAAATTAAACGATTTTTGTAAAACAAAAAATTTCTGTTGTATACAGTTGCATTTTATAAACGAACACAACGAATCAGCAATATTAAACAATGATTGTTTGATAACAAATAAAAGAAATAAGCAAATACGAACGCCCTTAGTTCAAACAAAATCACTCTATTCGTTTGTCCAGTCTGCAACAACATTTTAACCAACAGTAAATATTATAGATCGTGACTTTGGGAAAGCAACGTAAGTGCCGTACCAAAGCATTAATAAATATTTTATTTCTTAAATTATATATTTCCCCCATTGAACATTATTTATAAATGGATGTGTAAATAACCGAAATACAAAAATTTACCGCAAGCCATCAACTACTGTTAATATTAAAGTTAGGGAACGAAGAAAAATGGAAATTAAATATTAATATGTGAACGATTTAGGACTTTTAAACTAAATTTATTTATTTAGTGTTGTCATTTTTATATAAGCAGTATTTTTTATAACAACAATGTTGAGGAGCAACAGTTATTTAGTTTTTTAAAAATTATATTCTACGAAAAAATACTAGAACAGAAGCTAACAAAAATGTTAGATTAACAGAATCACAAAGTGGATTTAGAAAAGGTAGGAGTGTTCAGGACCACATATTCACAATTAAACAGATTATAACTAAATCTACAAAGGATGGACACAAGAAGACTGGTAAAGAGAGTGTGGGAAGCAAGAATACAAACAAAGAGGAAAAGATGAAGACCGAGAGAAACATAGGAAAAGGCGGTAACAAAAACCGTGGAGAAGAAAAATATACTTTTAAATAAAGAAGATTTCTATGAAAGATGAACACTTGGTTTTATCCAACTTACTTTGTAACAGTTACTATTAGCTTGATAAAGCTGACTATTTATTATAATAGTTCCTGACACAACCATACTTATTTAAAAAAGATAGAAGTATACATGTAGGTTAATAACGCCATTGCAAGTAAGGTGTGCCAAGGTTGTATTGTCCAGCAATGTGGGACAGTGCAAAGCTTAGTAATATGGCAAAACTGCCCCACGATAAGACGTTCAGTTGCAAATCGTTACAATGGTTATATTCATAGTACATACGTTTTAAGAAATCAAAAGAAAATTGCATGGAATTTTCAGAAAAACCTTTAACGTTTAACGATATGTTTAAATAAGTAATCAACATTCCACAAAAAAAAAAACTGAAAGGCCGTTTAAGATAGACTTGTAGGGACCAAAACAACGAAAAGCTGTAATATTACAGAACTTTAGTCTTAAAAAATATTTAAAAATAAATAAATATCACCTAAATTAAGTAAAATTGAAGTTTTTCTTTGAAGTATCGCACAATAATTTCAAATACACAATTTAAAAGCTCTTGAAATATTGTTACGCTAATATCTTATCTAAATTTAATTATTTAAATTTGATGTAATAAAGATTATTAAACTCCGTTCAAGGAGATATGCTTCAGGCTTTTGCATCTGGTATGTTTCAAGCAAATTGTTCTGAGTTCATTCGGTACACAGCATCGTCAGAGCCAGTCGTTGAACAACACAGTAACAAGTAGTGACCATTGACAAACAAGCCATCAATAACCAGTAAACGTAAAGCTCTGGTTAAATTTTTATCTATTTACTTATCAGATTTGGGCTGGGAACGAATGATTCCAGTTGAATGAAAGTAGCGTGTGAAAATATTATAAAACTACAAAAAGTAGTAAATGGTTATTCATATCTATATATAAATTATTAATGATTAAAATATTGAACAGTTAGTAAACAAAAGCATCAATTAAATAGAAATATAAAAGGTTTTTAGGAAAGTATTTGAAAATGTTGTCATTTGAAAAGTAAAAATTAATTTCACAACAAATATCTCAAAAACAATTGAATGTATGAAAAAACTAATGAAATACGTACTTAAAGGCAACATCCGTCCCTCTACATTTGTTTTAAGGAACACTAAGGCTCTACCTCTTAAAATAAAGAAGAGCTGCGGTTTTCTTAGTGTGACGCTCTATATTAATAATTCCTGTGGCACACTGTATTTAGCGGACCAAATATTTTGTTGAAAACTGACCTTAGAAAGAATATATTTTGCCATATGTCCCATTTATCGTGAACAGCATGGGGATCTCCTAAACGGTAAGAGATACAGAGATGGTTAAAGAAGTCAAAATGTTCTATGATTTAAGAGCAACTATTATATGGAAAAAAAATCCAAAACATAAATATTTTTTGCGCTTTAAAAAAAAAACAAAAAAAAATGACGTTTTCTATTTTTGCTTTATAACTTGCTTATTTGAAATCATACTCGGAATATTTTTCGACATTATTATGCAACTGTTTGAGTAGATCTGAAATGTGTTAATAAATTTTACGTATATCTTCATTTGTTTTTGTTATTTCAACATCAACTTTCTTATTTTAAATACGGGTTGTAGTTGGCTGTGACACCATTAAAAAGTTAATTTTTTTCTCGTTTCATTGATGTATGGATTGTTAGGTTTATCTTTTAAAATAAGTAAGTTATTACAGTATTATTGTATTTGTTAAGTTTAATCAAAGTGGCGATTGAAAAACAAAACAGAACCACACAAATAAACTAACTGTACTCAATTGAACACAAAAACTTGGTGACGATATGCATTTTCAGCTAAACGAAGTATGCAAGCTTTCTGTTTAGTTTTGTAAAAAAAATATTTTTTAATAAAAATTCGAATTATTAGAAAACGAGGAAAATTGTCTCCTTCAACTCGCTCCACATCCCACTAAATTTATATAAGGTCATTATTTTTAAGTACTGCCCTATTTAAGCGAAACCTGTTAAAACTAGCTGACGATCATATTACGGGGATATATGATAAAACGTAACAATACGTGCAATGCAGTACTAGGAGTTATATAAAGTTTTACTGAAATGCCATCAGCTGTAAAAGGTACACGAGAGCGACTAAACCTTAATGAATATACTAAGTTGTTTCATCATAATAAAAGCTATACGTTCACCCTCCTCAATATTTGACATGTTACATTGTCACTTACAGATGAACACCAAGTTCCAGACTAAATTCGCGATAATAAAATGAACATCAAATTTTTTAACAATACACACGATATTTTTCTTCGTGATTTTATAAATACATTTATTTTAGGAGGAAGATATGGAAGACGCCAACATATGAAAAATGAAAACTCAACTCCCCCACAATGTCTTATACCCGTGAGGGTAGATAGGCCATGGATTAAGTAAGTAATTTATTTTAAGAAAATCATTTCTGTAACAAACCTCTTTTTCTTAATCGGTTCCTCTTGTACCTTTCGATGTCAAGGTATGCTCTTCTATTTCTGGATGAAGTTTCTCCACTCCTGCCTATCATTAGCTAACTGTGGCACATCTCTCCAGCAAAATCATCTTTCTCCTAGTATCTGTTTTATTTCGTTTTTTCCATTTTATTCTTGTTTTTCCTCATTTCTTTTTCCCTTCATCTTCATTTTCCATCCTATTTTCGCGTATCTACTTTCTAGCATGCGTAGTAGATGTCCAAGCCATCTTAATTGATTCGCCTCCATCTTTTTATTTATGTCTTTCACTCCTAGGTTTTTTCAGATTTTTTCGTTACTTATTTTGTCGATCAGTCTACATCCCTCTATTCTTCTCGTATGTCTCATTTCCTGTATCTGTATTCTTTGTTTTTGTTTTTGTGTTAGTGTTCAAGTTTTTTAATACCTTGTAGAAAAGTTTTTGATTGTTCGCATATTGTTCTTCCATAGTCCTCCCAAGTCTTTGCTTTTTTTAGATATTATTAGATTTATTATTATAATACAATAAACATAGCTGCCCATACATAAAGATATTACAAATTACAGAATAGAATATAGCTACATTATATCGACAATAACAATGCTATGATTATCAACTTCAAAACAGCTTACGCTGGTACCGAAGTTGTTACAAGATAAAAAAGAAACCGTCCAACAATTTAATTTTTTTTATTTGCGTATAAGTGGTATTATGTTATGTTATGATGAGAAATATTATGTTAAGTTTTCCTTCTAACACAATCCGTTTGGTCTTTTCTTTTTGTTACTTTTCGTATTCTGCTGGTTTGCTTGTTGACGGGTATTTTTTCCATAGGTAGTCATCTTTCTTTTCCTTTACTTCTCTTTTGACTTCTTCGGTTCACCAGGCAGTTTGTTTTTTAATAATTATTATAAATCAAAGCTCTTGGAATTTAAAAAAAATGCAAAGCTGTAAACTTTGTAACTTTTTTCAAAACCTCGAAGGAATGTAAAAATGGTCATCTCTTTGTTGTATTAGACGTGTGCATTAATTTAAAAAAAAATCGATTTTTGCTTGAAAAAGGTTAAAGACTACCGTTTTTAAGTAATACGTATTCACATTATTCACAAATCTCACATTTTTGTGTCACGTACAAGACAAATATTTCTATAGCTTTGTTACTAGTAAAGGTACAAAAACAAAACTTGTTCACAATCGTTAGTTGCATAATCTGAAATTATTTTTAAGTATACCCAGCGTTTCGGTTCTGCGTATGTAACTTTATATAACACCCTTTTTGCTCTTCAGTTTTTAATGAAACCACAAATAATACAATTTTAAACCGAATTCTAATTTATATTATTAAACGCAAGTTGCATCACTTGCTTTTGTTACTAAAAGCAAAGTTTATGGTTGAGATGGTAGAGATCACAATACTGGTGTAGCCTACAAATGACTTGCCATACACAACTTTAAATTTTTGTAATATAAAGGTTTTAATTGGTTTCCTTTCATTGGGTTCACGAATCAACTAACAAGCATATTAGTTACTAAAATTTATGAGAGAATTTTCACTGTGGAAATGGGAATTAAAATTATCGCAACTTAAACAGTATCCTTAAAACATTAAATCTAAAGTAATTTCATTTCAATTCAAAAATACCATTACCTGAATATGAAATATATTTTTGCGACACATTACCTAAGCTATTAATTTATTGAGTAAAATTGCATAAGAAAATAGAAATTAAATTATGACATCTCTTAACACTAAACTAAATATTGCTTGTAAATTTTTTCGTTATGAAATCATTGTACGTATTAATCTTAGACTTTTTAAAGTAAATTTTAATAACTCATTTAAGGTACAAAAAATACGTTATATTAATTTATCACTTGTACGGGGACAAAAATGTCCTGCTTCGTGTAGTTTCAGTCAATTTGCGTAATTTATATACCTGAGGGTAGTCGAGAAGTTAGTTAAATTAGTTCTTAAGGAACAGGCGTTTAAGATGAATTGGATGAGCTTAATTGTACTTTGTATTTTTATACTGTTTTAAAATTACCGTTAATAATAACTTCTTGAATAGGTTAAATATTTTGATAGAAATATAATGGAGCATTCTCATTTATATTTTTTTTAGTTAATAAGAGTGATCAAATACAAAATCTTGTAGAAAAATGTAACGGAATATAAAAACACAGCCTTAACTTAAAGACTTTTGTAGTGAAAAAATTTGTACAGAGCTATGGCATTAATAGTTACAAAAAATCAAGAATATAATAAAATTTGTATTAATAATAAATAATGTAATTTATTTAGCGATTTGCTAATTTTATTTACATTTTGAATACTTATATATAAAAATACATAAAAATTAAAACTTTCTCTTAATATAACTACTGATTGTGAGCTTACATCTAAATCTTACAATATTAGTTTCATTTTTAAGTTCGCTTGTTAGATCGTTATAAAATTTCAGTCCTTTATAAAATAGAGAATTTTGAGTTTAATTTCGTGTCCTGAATGGCAATTTAATGTCTTTACAGTTTCTAGTCGGATGACTATAAATGTTAGAGTTTTAAGTTGTATATTTTAACGAAGAATTTGGAAGCAGGTTATTTATAATCTTGAAAATGAAAATAATCGTATTCAAAATTATCCGTTATTTAATACTAAGCCACTGTAGAGGATCTAGCATACGAGTAATTTTGGTGTATCTTAACAGTGTAAAATAATTCTCATAGCCCTATTTAGCAATTTTTGAAGCCGATCTAAATCACTAGTGTTTGCCAGAAATGAAATACTTGAGCAATATTTGAAATGGGGTGCTATGATACTTTTGTATATTAAAATTTTAGGAAGGACTGGAAGTAATCTACTAAGAAAACCTTCTTAATTATATAATCAGTATTGCTTTTAAAATCTAGCTTATCGTCTGTTATTATACCTAAATATTTAATTTCATTAACTCTAAATTTAACACCCCATCCTATTCTATGTTGCTGATTAAACACATTCTTATTGTTTATCACCAAGTAGTTTGTTTAGTCGACATTTATTTTCAGTTTGTTAACCTTTAACCACGCTGCGACTCTACGTAGGTCAGTTTTTAATTTGCTTACCATCCTGTCACCGTTATTTCCACAAATAAATATAAGAGTATCATCTGCAAATAAATTTATGACGCTGTTTCCGACATTTGCTTAAATGTCATTCATCTACAGTATGAACAACAAAGGCCCAAGGACACTACCTTGAGGAACACCTAAATTATTCATTATCCTATTTGAGGTTTCATTTTTAAACTTTGTAGTTTGATACAGAGATGTTAAATAAACTGTAAAAGATTTGTTTTCTTTGCCTCTTGACTCCGTACGTTTCAAGTTTTATTATTAAGCGTTGTCTGCTGTGACACTTTTTGTTTAAAATAAAATGTTTTGCCCAAAAACATGTTCAAGGTTGATTTTGAACAGGGCCGTACTAGTTTTTTATGAAATTTATTGAAACCGAACCCCCGCAACTCCGCCACTGGTTGCTTGTGGGACTTAAAATTCTCACCGAATGTGGCAACCTGTAAGGTGGTGCTGTATACCAAATTCGGTTTAAATATATCTACTGGTTGGGAAACGGTTAAAAATAATCGATATTTTTTCGAAAATTTCAAAGGTATATAAGTTCTGTTTGCGTCAAATTATTAAGCACCTGAATATACAACTTGCCCTGATTTAACCGAAGTCGTAACTCTTACCGTTTACGAAATCCCCATATTGGCCCTCGAAAAACGAGAACCCTGTATATAACGAAAAGTTGTGATTCGCTCGTTTTCTTTATATTTTGCGGGTGTTACTGTTAATATTTTAATTTCCTGGTAAATTATACACAATGTTTAACAAAAATATGTTGAACTTCCTTTGTATAAGCGCATATTAAAATTAAAACTTGCAATATTTTCACAGCAGCACAGCAAGTAATGAACACCAAGTTTGATACTTTGAGTAGTTACGATGGCAAAGGTTCTCTTACCGAGCAACGACTCTAAAAGGGCGCTAAAACTGTTTCTTTGCTAGCAGACACCTTCGAAGTTAAAAGAGGTTCGTTAATGTGACCCATCGCTATTAAATGATTTAAGTTTGAAAGTAGAAAAATACATTCTCTAACGGAAAAATAAATTCGAATGCTTTTGAAATAAATCACGGCGGATATACCTTTATTGGCTATTTTTTTAGAGTAAAAAAAAAACTGTGCAAATATTCGTTCCCTACTGTTATTAAAAATTCCATATTACAAACAAATTTCGTTGAATTACAAACTTTTTAAACGCGAATAATAGTGAATGAAGTCGTTCAAGCCAATAGCGAAAATGAATTTATTGGTATCTCTCAAGTATGAGCGCACAATATCTGAACCATTGTAAACTGATTAGTTTGAACTGCTGCTAGCAAACTTTTGCTTTGAAAAAAAATTGTTAACTATTAAAAGACTAACCGAAATTCTGATGCAAATTTATTATAAAACTATATGTGTTTTTAATTTGTATTTTACATATTCAAGAATATTTTGCGTGCGTTAAAAACCACGATTATAATATTTTTATGTTTCATTGTTTAACTTTTAATCATTTCAAATACATAATATTTTAAATATAACAACAACAACAATGTATATACTTACATAATAGTGGAACCGCTAAGACTGTTAATTATTTCACTCTTTGATTATTATGATTGGTAAACGTGGTAGCTTAAAAGCCGGCCCGTGCGTATATATAAAATTATCCAGCGCTTCTTGGTACTGAAACAGCTGAAAATATACTGTAAGCTAAAGTATAAATGCTACGTTGGCGTACGAAGCGCAGGTTGAGAGGCAGGCAGGTAAAGCACAGGATAATACGCGTGCGTAGGACAGGATAACACAAAATGAGAAATAATCCACCTACATGTAGCAGTATACACCTTTTTTTACTGTTTTGAACTTTGCTCCAATGAACTAGATGCATCCATCATAACCACGTCTCTTTCTTAATTTTTTGCGGAAACTTCTGTTCATGAACTATTCAGCTTAATTGAGTTTCGATAAGGGGCGTAAAAAGTTTAGTTTATCCTTATGATTTATTAATGTCCCAGACACATATTTGGCTGGAGTGTCGTAAAGTTATTAAATTGGCATAATTAAAAATGTAGCAGTCATCCTCGTGGTCTTATATTGTTTTATTTAAAAATATTTGGCTATTGACTGATAATAATTTAATTACTTTTACTTCGTTTAACATTTCCACGAAATAGACTGTTTATAGTGTCTAAGTGAGTTTTTAAAAAAAATAAGAAAAATGATTTACATACAGCTGACAAGGGAGGGTCACGATAATTATGTTGTCACTAAAATTTGATTAAGGCTGTGTTTATTGCATCAAGAACAACAAAACTAAATGTTTCGCAGAGTTATACGTGCCACTGGCCATTTCCTTCGGAAAAATAGGGGAAAAAACTGAAAAATTGCTATAAAAAGGTCGTTTTTGCAAGCGCGTTAGCCATGAAACCGTCAGAAACAAAAGCGAAATTCTCCTATTTGCCAATGCGCGCATCCTTTGCAAGTAAAATGGTGTTTTTGAAAAAATCTTAAACTGTTCCGGAAAAAAAACAAAAACGAAACCCCTGCAAAAGCGCTATGATTTGAGAAGTTATGTAACTAAATCTATGCGACTTGCATAGGCGTTTAACATAGGGGAAACCGGGGCCTTGGTTTTCGCGTTTTTCTCCGGTCGTTTCAGAAAAACCATTTTACTTGCAAAGGATGCGCCCGTTGGTAAATGAAAAAATTTCAATTTTATCTCTGACGGTTTCATGACCAACGCAATCGAAAAAATTACCTTTATTATTCAACTTTTCAGTTTTTCCCCTATTTTTCCGAAGAAAATAGCCAGTGGCACGTATAACTCTGCAAAACATTTAGTGTTGATGTTCTTCATGCAATAAACACAGCCTTGATCAGATTCTAGCGACAACATATTGTGACCTTCCTTGGTGAGTGTAAACTTTTTGCTTGTAGAAAATTCGCAGTTTATATTTTAAAACATCCCCATTTGAAAATTCCTTAGTAAATGACATTTTATAATCATTTATAATAAAAATAGTTTAAGTCTATATCTCGTAGTCTAATTAATTTGTTGTCCTAAACCAGGCCTATGCAACCTTTTAATTGCAAATTTTATGAAATCGTAACGGTTTGCATCACTTTCCAGTGGATATGAAGTTTCTTCGAAGTGTGAAGAGTCCGGAGACATTTTGAAACTGATTATTTTTTTCGCGCATAAATTTTCAGTAATATAATATATAACAATTGCATTGAAAATTATGAATAATTTTTGGTAAATTTGCCCGAATGCAAGTTGAGCTGAAAAAAACACGAGTGCACGAAGTGCACGAGTGA
Organism: Elmis aenea; assembly: GCA_947652605.1. Lineage (NCBI taxonomy): Eukaryota > Metazoa > Arthropoda > Insecta > Coleoptera > Elmidae > Elmis > Elmis aenea. The sequence continues at coordinate 65,475,640 of OX393576.1, forward strand.
TTTTTTTTATTCAACTTGCATGAGTGAAGATTAGACAAATATTATAGGTTATGCACGAGTTATATTTTGTCAGAAAATTTCCTTCACCTAATCTACCTGTCAAAGTAAATGTATGTTATCTCAAATTTTACAAGTACTGTCAGAGTGGTGCGTCAGGGGTGTGGTTTAATCTATATTAAAGTCACGCTACTGGTCCCCGAAATTCGTCAAAAAATTATCAAGATCAAAATATTTAATTCCCTCTCCAAATTTATATTTTTGACCAATCACAAACTCAGATTCTGTTAATTGCAAAAAAGATATTATCAGTGTATGATTATGTTTATTGGTCGTTTCTAGGAAATCTGAGTTTGTTATTGGTCGAAAACGCAAATTTGACAAGAGGATCAACATCTGACAGGGAAATGTAAAATTATTACCGTGTAATAATGCTCCTATTGGTAGTCTCTAGAACAGTGGTGCCCAACCCGTAGCTCGCGAGCAACGTGTTGCTCGCGACACCTTTTGATGTGGCTCGCGACAACTTTTGATGTGCCTCATTTTCTTTAACATACTTATTAAAAATTTTTATTGTTTGTGCATTAAAACGTTTAAAATTAAAATATTAAATCAAAATATATTATAAAATATACAAAAATTTTAAATTCTAAATTGGCTCGAGCCCAGTTAAAGGTTGGGCACCACTGCTCTAGAAGATTAGTAATTGGTTGAAAACGCAAATTTGACAGGTGAAGGAAATTTTCAGTATAAGCAACGCAGTGACATACAAGTAGTTTATTCGAAGCGTTCCCTCATTTTTTATTTCTAAATCAGTTTTTAATACAAAATAAAAATTCTCAGCTATTGTAGTTCCTTTCATCCTTACCAAATCTAATAATTCTTCAGTAACATTTAACTTTATATCTACTCCACGAAAAAAAATTACAAGTTGAGCAGTATTAGATACATCCGTTGATTCATCAAGACAAAGAGAATAAGATAAAAAGTTATTAGCAGTATATTTAAGAGTTAATATTACGTTTTCTGCCATTTCGTCAATTTATCTTGCCACAGTAAATCTAAATAAAATTTGAAAAAAAGGTTTTTTTTCAGGGCAAATAAAGTTCACAGCCATTTTAATACATTATTTTATTAAAATTCAATCAGAAAATGGTTTCAGATGTTTAGCTGAGATATTAAAAATGTCATAACTTGCCATTGTTGTGGGGTCTTGTTGTTCCGGTAACTTCTCTTTCATTTCCATTTTTCTATCTCTTCTTAGTTCACCTGTTAATTTCTCATATTTTTAACACTTTTTGGCATGTAATGACACTTAATGTTATACTCTTTAAAAACAGCAATGCTTGTAATTTACAACTTACTGGGTCGCAGACTGCATAAAAATGTCAGAGGGGCCGAATGCTGCCCTCGGGCCGTAGGTTGCACAGGTCTGTTCTAAACTATCCATAACATTACTTTTGTGAATCTCACAACGGCGAATGAATTTCTTTAGATTCTTATTTGTATATTTTAAATAACGATTTAAAACAAAATAAAATAGTCACGTCAGACCGAATCCAAATGTGCCTGCCGAAATGTCGACATTATGTCTTCAATGGTTAATACTGAATTTCTGGCTGTTACATCTCGGCAACCGGAAATCACATATACGAGCGGTTTGCAGATTTATCCTTAGAATTGATCGCACATAAATATATTTTTTTGGGTCGCATCCCTTTTAAATTAATCACAGTTTTAAACATCATATGCACGGGCCTGTAGGAATTGACATAAAAACATAAAATGAAGTAAATCCACTTATTCAAATATTTAATAAACAGTATAAGTAAATTTGATTGCTAACGTTTGAAATTTAAAAGTTGTATTATGTTATTCTTACTTGCTGTTTTAAGTCCACTAAAAATTATTGGTGCAGTTAAAAAAATCGTACATCAAGTCATTTCTTTCTAAGGAATGTTACTTTAAATCTATAACAATCTGTAACATGGTACTGAATAATTGCAAAAATGTACTTCTTTAGTATCCGTTTACTAGAAGGCTTAATATTATATTTCTTCTTTAAAAAATTAATTTAATATTGTTGGAAACAACTTCAATCTGAGTTTCTTACATTGCGTAACTTAAACTGCTTCTATTTGAAGGTTATTGATACAAAGAACAAACTTATATTCCAAACTAGTCAATAAGCACTATACAGGGTGATTCAATTTGACTGTCGCACCTCTATAGCTTTATTATTTTAAGAGAAAACCCCCATAATACCTATATTTTTGTAAATCATGGAAAATTCTATCGAATGATGTTCATATGTGTTTTCGTCGATGAATTATGTCAGACTGGCAATAGTCAATTTGTTTTTTTAATTACCTATATGGTATACTTTCTTTTATTGATTCTAATTAAATTTTTAGTCCGATACTGCATTAAAAAAATAAGCATAGGTACATGAAAAAAAAATTGAGAAAAATTACTTACATTTTTTTTACACAAAATTGTTGTATTTGACTAAACAAAACACGATCGCTGAAGTAGTTGTCAGTTTACAACATTTGTGAATTAACAGTAGTTTACATTAATCATTAAACTGTAATTTAAATAAATTTTTATGCACGCATGAAAGAGAACTTACGTGACAGTAAAATACACAAAGAATTTTTTTTAAAACATGCAATTTTTTCAGTTAACCGGTCAACTGAAAACTCGTTGAACCAATCCGTCCCTAATACAAGAGCTTTCCTGTTCCTAATTTTATAATAACTTTTTATCTTATTAAATCAGCGCATTTAGTGTTTGATTTACGTTAATGCGATAACCGTCTTTATTTATATATTATTTTACGCGTCAAGACAAAAATATTAAAGTACCGCATCTCTATTTACATTCACTTTTGCAAATTTACGAGTATTTTATACAGGGCTGAATAAAAATTTATGCTAACTGCTTCGCATTTTCCTTAATCTCGACTATTAATCACCACTCAACATCCTGAAAACTGATAGAAATTCATATAGATTTCATTCACATACATCCGTAAATTTTCTTTTAAAGTGTTTTTACTGTATTTGGGAATTCTGGATACATAAAAAACGCAACGCCCGTTTAAATACCAATTTTAAAGCGTTTTATGTTTTTCTTCAATTTATTTTTATCATAAACATTTAATATAAATTTGACTACATTATAATATTTGGTAACGTTTCAAAACTAGCCATGAAATAGTAGCATACAGGGTGTTTTAGTTTGACTGCCAAACCCTTATAACTTTGTTATTTTAAGAGGAAACCTTATATTTTTGTAAATCGAGAAAAATTCTGACGTTCAAATGTTTTATCTACGATGAAATATATCAGACTGGCGATAGACATTTTTTATTTTGAAATAACGTGGTATTTTTTTATTAATTCTCATAGAAAATTAAATTCCAAATCCAATAGTGCATTAGAAAAAGAACCATATATGGAAAGCTTTTTGAGAAAAATGAGTTAAAAACTATTTTTTTTCCACAAAAAAATATTTGTATTTGACTAAACAAAACATGTTTATTTCAGTAATTGACAATTTATAACTTGTCTAACTGTGTTTTATTATTTTTCGATTTTTTGGGCATTTAATTGAAACGCCTTAAATACTGCGCTGGCTCAGTATTATGAAAGTTCCTATGCTTTCTTACTTATTTCCTTCACCTAACTTACCTGTCAAATTAATTGTGCGTTATGTCAAATTTTACAAGTACTGTCAGAGTGGTGCGTCAGGGGTGTGGTTTAATCTATATTAAAGTATTGCTACTGGTCGCCGAAATTCGTCAAAAATATATCAAGGCCAAAATATTTAATTCCCTCTCCAAATTAATATTTTCGACCAATCACAAACTCAGATTTCTTAGAAACGACCAATAAACGCATGAAAATCTGTTAATTGCGAAAAGGATATTATCAGTGTATGATTATGTTTATTGGTCTTTTTTTAGGAAATCTGAGTTTGTTATTGGTCGAAAACGCAAATTTGAGAGGAGGATCAACGTCTGACAGGGGAATGTAAAATTATTACCTTGTAGTAATGCTCGTATTGGAAGTCTCTAGAAGGTTTAAGATTAGTGATTGGTTGAAAATGCAGATTTGACAGGTGAAGGAAATTTTCGAGGAAAAACAATTCAACATCACAAAAACATAAAAGATTAAAGAATTATTTATTTGTCAAAACTGATATGCATAAATACTGTTATTTGAAAGCTAATACTGTACCATAAACTACTTTATATTTAAATTTCAAAACTTCTGTTCAATCTTCTTTAAGAGAGTTTGATTGACTTATCTCTGAAAATTAAAAATTTGTCGGTGTGATAATAGAACTGTTCGTGCAACACACAGCATTACCAAGAACCTTAAATTAACTTAATCGCCAGCCAAATTATTAGCACTTTATAAAAGTTTCATTGTTTGTTATAACAAAAAATAAATAAAATTACTATTATCCCAAGGAACCTAATTTAATAGGTACTAATACGAAATTACTTTATAAAAGTTTTGCAAAGTCTTTATTAGAACATCGCAGAAACAGATTTTCTGATTCCCTTTTATCTGCAGACACGGTAGATTCTAAAAATAAAAGACAAATACAAATAAAAGACCTACACATGTGCAGATCACCGAGGAGCCAGCGACTCATCTTAGATGCCCTGTAATCTTTAACTTAAATTGGATATCTTTAGTATAAAAGGCGAGACTGAGCCCGGCACTAACTATATTGCTCTATGATTATAGTTGCTCCAAATACGGACTGCGGTCTGCCAGAACCGTGTCACTCACTGCATCCCAAGTTTTATGTTGCATTAGTATCCATTTAATTAATTAAATGTTAATTCTATATTAGCCAGTAATGGATATTATGCCAGTTATTAATGTTACCAACTTTCAGAACAGGCTTATGCATTAGTAATTAGTAGAGATAAAAAAATAAACCGGAACTACGTTTTAACGACCAACACATGGGTTATACAACAATACATTATAGTTATAAATTATTCAAACTAAAACCCTATTTATCGATTACATTTATATGAACTACGTTTTATATTTACTTCAATATCGTTTTGTTGGCCAAACTATTAAATTAGTCTAAAAAACATTTTAAGTGCAAAGTTTGTTTATATACTTTACCTACCTTTACATATTGATAAATTTACTCTACATTAACCAGAATTGCTGAGCACCTGTCATATTATACTATTAATTGGCATCTAGTCAATAGCAGAAGATTTAGTTTGTAAAAGAAAAAACTCTGATTGGACACTTAAGTGAAGGGCTTAAAACATTCTACAAGATGTACTATAAATACGATAAGAATTTAATTAAAAATCACTATCATAAGTTTTTTTTTTATCATGATTTAAATCGTGATTTAAATCAGGCCAACCCTGGAAGGTAATAGTCTAAACGGTTTTTTTCTATTACTAAAAAACAAATGACAAAAAGCCATTGGTTTCAAATTTTATGCACACATTATTATTAAGGCTTAAGTTTCCATTATTAGCTCTCAAATAATTGAAATTACGATTTTAATATTTTCATGGCAACGGAAAAAGTTCAAGTCTTTGTATTTTTTCCAGACGAAAATTGTAAAACCGCTTCACGTACATACATATCAATATTAATAGGCCCATAGCCATACTCACAAACATCAGTAAGATATTTGAAAAAATAATCTACAACAGAATTGAAAATTACTTAGAGCATTATGGCATAATAAAAAACGCTCAAAATGGTTTCAGAAAAGGCAAGACAACTACCCGCGCTATTTACATGCAAATCCGAAATGTTCTTCAATCCCTCAACAAAGACAAACACACCATGGTCATGTGTGTTGATCTCTCAAAAGCTTTTGATAGTGTTGACCACGAGATACTGCTAACGAAATTAGAACACTATGGTATACGAGGGACCGCCCATAATCTTATAACATCTTATCTTTCGGAAAGAAACCAATACGTTGCCGGAAAAGACTCGTCAGGTAGATTTCTAAAATCCAACAAAAAGAAAATCAAAAAAGGAGTCCCGCAAGGATCAATCTTAGGCCCCCTCCTATACATACTGTACACAAATGATCTTCCAGATTTTGTCAAAACTTCCCTTATACAATTTGCCGATGACACATCTGCCATTATTAGTGACTCAGATTCCAAAAACTCTGAACAAAAACTCTTTGACTGTTTAGGCCAACTCCAACATTGGTTTACGTTAAATAACCTAACCTTAAACGTCAATAAAACGCAAGTTATAAAATTTTCACAAAGTAAAATAAACTCCGACTTAAAATTTCAAAATAATTCCACAAGTATAAATGTTGTTAATAAAATATCTTTTCTTGGTTTATGTATTGACTCTAGACTGGACTGGTCATACCACATCGAACGCCTGTCACAAAGCCTGTCACGGTACCCTTTTGCACTAAAAAACCTAAAAAAAATTGGTCAATGCAAACGCGGCCAAAACTGCATATCATGCATATGTCGAATCTAGGTTACGCTATGCTGTAATTTTTTGGGGTAACGCTAGTGACTCAGAACGCCTCTTCATTATACAAAAGCGATGTATAAGAAATATATTTGGCCTAAACTACCGAGATCACTGTAAAGAAACTTTTCGTGACAACGAAATATTAACCTTTTATGGTCTATTTATTCTCGAAGCCATCCTGTTCGTAAAAAATAATGTAGATCTGTTCGAAGAGAATATAAGAAATCATGCAGCCAATACGCGACATAAAAAAAACCTAAAACCCGATTGTTTCAAATATACCTATCTTCAAAAAAATGTTGCCTCCACAATTATTGCTATATATAATAAATTTAACACATCACCTGAGAGTATAATAAATCTTCCCACCCGCGAATTGAAGAAGAAATTAAGAAAAGTTCTGATTTCTAAAGCTTACTATGGAGTAAGCGAATATTTAAATGATGCTGACTTTATAAAATGTTATATTTAAATATCATTTTTCTGTGTTTTTATTAACTATGTATATTATTTGTAATGTACGTAAATTATTATTGTGACAAGTTCTACACCTTTTTTAAGATATTCAGAACAAATAAAGATTATTATTATTATTATTTTAATGCTAATGGATGGGATTTATCTACTTATGTTATATCAAAGTCGTAGACGTTACTTATAAGAAAACAGATTACAGGATATTGTGATGTATAATGCATACAAATATATGCACATACGTAATATGTTACATTTACGTCATCTCAAATACCACAAAACACCAAAGATTTTGGTATTCTAGGAGGTAGAATACATATACAGGGTCCTGCAACAGTGTGTCGGACTTTTCTAGCGTCCCGCCCGTAGGAGATTAAAACAAAAGACAATACATCAAATTATTGGTTTAAAAAAATCTACGACGTAAAATTATTTTCAGCTATACACGGTGTCCCATTTTTGCGCTATAACAAAAACTTAAGATTTTTTAGGTCTTCCGATGTCATTTTTTAATCTGTTCACTTTTTGATTTTGTGTCAGTGTTGCCAACTAACTTTTTTTTTGAAAAATCTTACATAAGCAGGCCTTTAAAAAATCGTAACGACCTCGTTTTTTGAATTTAAGAAATAAATTTTAGCAACAATGTTAGTCCGGTGAGGGAGTAACATTTTAATAATAAAAAAATTAAATTTAGTGATACAGGGAGTTCACAAAATAATACCAAACTTTTCAAACTTTAAAGTGACATAACTCTTTTTTTTTTCAAATGTAACCACCCCTATTTTATTCCGCTATTCGATTACTTTTTTCTCCTCTTCAATTTTTATAAAGGATGTCCCACGTCTGAACCCCGTAGTTGTTGAGATATTCAATACTTTTCACAAAAGTAACCATTTAATTACATTTTATGCACGGCAGTAGGCCGCGCTGATGCAAAACAAATGCCAAAATTTAAGCGTGTCAATTTAGAATGAAAACAAAAAGTCACTTTGTTTAAATGGAACGATATTGGTTCATTGCAATAGTTTCATAATATGTAGCTCATGAATTCAAAAAACTTTTATATTAAAACTTTTTTTGTGTTTACTCTAATAACAGAGATATTAATTAATTTATATATCTTAAATAAACAACCCGACACCTCCACCATTTCTTTTTTTCAATAAAATTATTTAAATTGCGATAACTCGAAAACAACACAAAAATTGAATTTTAAAGCATTTTTCACGTTAGTAACAAAAATAAAATATAATTATTTTTATACACAACAGTGGCGTACGCAAAAACACTTTTCAGGGGGATATTGTTTTAATTTGCAAAAATAATACCGACTAATTTCAAACGGGGCATGGTAATGGTAAAATTAGAAAATGGCCTAGGGGGCTAGACACAAAAAAGGAGTTGTAAGAATGAAGTGCAAAGGGCCCAGGGGTGCGACAGCCCCCCGGCAACAGCGCCATAGGCAATTTTTTTAAATTTTCTTGCTCAAACGCACCCAAAAATAGCATTTATAAGTAAAATACATATATTACACTTATATGTATTTTATATGTTTGGAAATGCGGTAATTATAATTTTAGTTCTTTTCAAATTATCGGGTGGGAAATTATCCCCCTAATCCCCCCCTTGCGTACGCCAATGATACACAACACTAATGATAATAAATATCTATTCAATTAATAAATATTTAATAATAATTTACTTTTTTTCTCTTTGTTCCAGAAGGATTAATGATGGAAAAGACCCTCTCAGTATGAGCATTTGAACACTGTTAACTTGAAGAATAGTCAACAATTAGCGATAGGTTTTTAAAAGGTAAGAAAATCGCAAAGAAATGTAATATTATGGCAACCCATTTCGTTTGTTGAACTTTGTTTTCATGAGTGTAATTTTTTTACGCAGTTTTTGATACAACAAATTCATCAAAAAGATGACCGTCTTCTGTTTGTAATTTTATGTTATTGGATACAAAAATTGCTTTTTTTTTACCAAAAGGACTTACATTTAAAAGATTTGGTAATTTCAACCATTTCCTACAATGGCTTGTCCCACTGATTTACATAAGTAATCAATACAAGTTTGATAAAATGATTGCACAAGTTCTTTAAATTATTTTGTATTCTGATATTCATCTTTTTCCAATTGTAATTTAATTTTTTTACATTCATGGGTAAAATTTTTGCGTTTTACGATTAGACAATTTAAGGTTTAAATTCTTTTAAAGTAACGAAAGTTTCGCACATTTAAATATACAGGGTGCACCACGACCCTGAGATTCTTCGATAGCTCCTTTATTAATGAAAATATCAAAAAATGTTTAAGACAAATATTGTGCGAACCTATTTCCTACATAAGCTAGAATTATTTTCAAATATACAGGGTGTCTTGTTTGACCGGCACATATAAAAATGTAATTTTTTTAAATAAAACACCCTATATATTTTTACATTTTTGGATTTCTCTTAAAATTTACTTTAAAAAATGTAAAAGGTTATATGGGTTTTAAGTCAACCGTTTTCGTAAAATTTAGATTTTTGTGAAAATTTTGAGCGATACAGCACTTTCAATTTTTTTTTACATTTAAGTTATTTAAAAAAGCGGTAAAATTTCGTTTAAAATTTAGATTGACAATAGATTAATTAACACTTTGCGCAGGCTACAATTTAAAAATATTATACAGGGTGTTTTTTACGCTTGGTCAAACTTGTGAAACTTTAAACATCGATAAGTCATTTTTCTTAAACACAACACCCTGTATATTTTTACATTTTCTTGTAGAGAATTTAATTGTCTTTCGAAATTATTAAGCCTGTCCTATACCTAAAACTGATATTTTTCAAGCTATTTCGATTTTTATTATTATTACTAAGGCAATTGATATATTTTAAAGTCGGCCATGGACGTAAGTCGTAATTTTTCAAAGAATTTTTAAACAAAAGAATAAAAAGAGCTGCAACTTTAATTTTAGGCTAAAAATGTACCCCATTTTACCGAAATTTATCGTATAAATTGTTCAAGATTATGTCCTTGTTCTACGCACAGCCGTAGACCTTGTCTGAAAGACTCTAGCTCCCTTTATAACATTTCAGGGGTTATACCACCAAACACGAATCCTGCACATCTTCAGCAGTTGTTGGGGGGGTCTTGATACACCTGTTTTATGGGTCCCCACAAAAATAAATCTATAGGGGTAAGATCAGGTGACCTAGGTGGCCAGGAGATTGGTCTACCTCGCCCTATCCATCTATTAGGATATTCTGTGTTCGGCAACTGCATTACTTGCTGTGTTGCTTTTAATGGTATAACCCCCGAAATGTTATCAAGAGTGCTAGAGTCTTTGAGACAACATCTACGGCTGTGCGTAGAACATGAACAAGGATATAATTTTGAACAATTTATACGATAAATTTCGGGAAAAAGGGGTACATTATTGGACTAAAATTAAAGTTGGAGCTCTTTTTATTCTTTTGTTTAAAAATTCTTTGAAAAATTACGACTTACGTCCATGGCCGACTTTAAAATATATCAATTGCCTTGGTAATACTAATAAAAATCTAGATAGCTCGAAAAATATTAACTTTAGGTATAGGACATGCTTAATAATTTCGAAAGACAATTAAATTCTCTACAAGAAAATGTAAAAATATACAGGATGTTGCATTTAAGAAAAATGACTTATCGATGTTTAAAGTTTCACAAGTTTGACCAAACGTAAAAAACACCCTGTATAATATTTTTAAAATGTAGCTAGCGCAAAGTGTTAATTAATCTGTTGTCAATCTCAATTTTAAACGAAATTTTACTGCTTTTTAAATAACTGTAATGTTAAAAAAAATTGAAAGAGCTGTATTGCTCAAAATTTTCATAAAAATGTAAATTTTACGAAAACGGTTGACTTAAGATCCATATAACCTTTTACATTTTTTAAAGTAAATTTTAAGAGGAATACAAAAATTTAAAAATATACAGGGTGTTCTATTTAAAAAAATTACATTTTTATATATGCCGGTCAAACGAAACACCCTGTATATTTGAAAATAATTTTAGGTTATGTAGAAAATAGGTTCGCACAATATTTGTACTAAACATTTTTTGATATTTTCATTAATAAAGGAGCTATCGAAGAATCTCAGGGTCGTGGTGCACCCTGTATACAATTTTGGGGATGTTTTTGTGAAAAGATGAAGTTTGACAATGGGTTAAGAACATGCTTCGGCGAAGGAATGATTAAAAGGGCTTTTGAGGATAATAGGACATTACTCCTGCTCTAAAAAGTATAATTTAAGAGGGGTAGACAGTATTAAAATCGTTTTTAAAGCCGGTAGTAGAGTCAACCACCTAGCTTTACTGTACCCTAGTAGTTTTTGATACTGAGCATCTATTTTTATATCATCACAAATGTCCTTAAAAATTTCTACGTGCAGCATAAATAGTATGAATAAATTTTACTGTTATAATTTCAATATCAACTGGCCGGTACAATAAACACCAAATAATGTCGCAAATTTTAAAACGAATGACGAAATTGAGTTTTCGAAAAATAAATAAATCTAAAGGGCAGCTCTTTAAAAATAGAGGATTGTTCTTTATAATAAAGGACGTATGGCCACCATAACTATATGTCACTATAAACAACTTTATCGTAAGCAATAAAATCATAAAAATTTGTGTTTAACGTGGGTGGAACTAAAAGTTCTTTCCGCTTCCAAAATTTCGTGAGGAAATCATAGTACACAGAGCAAACATGCCGAGCAGCGGCAATCCAAATCCTTCCTAAACCCATTCCATACATTTGTAATGTGTTCCTCTGCTGTATTGAATTTCCACGCTCATGCACTACGTTCAAATATATAACTAGACTTCATGAATGATTAATAGTCAAAAGGAACGCCAAAAAACACA